>JARQOD010000007.1:166392583-166527292 GCA_033576555.1 Oophaga sylvatica | reverse complement strand
TTATTTGCTCATTTGCTTTTTCCTGTTTTTTCAGCGGCTGCGGCTTGGTTTTTGTTCACACTGATATCTGATTTAGTGGGTGGCGAGATCATGTGATCTCACTATTTTTGTAATCAGAATTGTTGGATTTTTGTAGGGTTTTCTGGGTTGCAGAAAGTAATCTCTCCTGTCCTATCCTATTTAGTCAGCTTGCGGCCCCAGCGTTTGCTCAGTCTATTTTCTGCCTATGTTTGTATTTTCATCTTGTATAACCGCCATTATATGTTTGGGGCGCTTCCTATTTTCTTTGGGGATCTGCTCCAGGGCAGATAGCTTTCATCTTTCTGCCTTTAGGTGTAGTTATCTCTCCACGGCTACCTCTAGTTGTGTCGTTAGTTTAGGAATCTGCAACCCATCAGTTACCAACATATCAGGTGTTCGGCTGCCCTGCTGTTGTTCCTGTCCTCCTCAGCTACCGAAACATAACAGTATCACCGGCCACCATCATGGGAGTGAACCTCCCTTATATCAGACCAGTCCGTGATTCCAGATTGCCACTCCTCGCTGAAAGGTTCAGTACTGTCTGTAACCACCAGAGGGAGCCTCTGCTCAGAAACCATCTCTAGCACATTCATAACAGTAATCCTTCATGAATTATATTTTCAGGGAATTTGTGGATAAATTTCTGATTGTTTATTTGGATGATATCTTGATTTTTTCCAATGACTGGAACTCTCATGTGAAACATGTTCGGACTGTGTTCCAGATTTTGAGAGAGAATGCACTGTATGTGAAGGATCAAAGTGTCTTTTTGGTGTACAGAAGGTCTCATTTCTGGGATTAATTTTGTCTGTTATTGAAATGGACCCGGTCAAGGTTCAAGCCATCTGTGATTGGGTCCAACCTACTTTATTAAAGGCTCTTCAGAGATTTTTGGGTTTTGCCAATTTTTATCGTAAATTTATTGCTAATTTTTCCGGTATTGTTAAATCATTGACTGATTTCACCAAAAAAGGGTCCTGATGTGGTGAATTGGCCTCCTGAAGCAGTCTCTGCGTTTCAGGAACTTAAGCAGAGATCAACTTCTGCTCCTGTTCTACGGCAGCCTGATGTTTCTCTACCGTTTCAGGTGGAGGTTGATGCCTCTGAAATTGGGGCAGGTGCCGTTTTGTCCCAAAGAGATCCAGAGACCTCTAAGAGTAACCCTTGTGCCTTTTTCTCTCGAAAATTTTCTCCAACTGAACGTAATTATGACGTGGGTAATCGGGAGTTATTGGCCATGAAGTGGGCCTTTGAAGAGTGAAGACATTGGCTGGAAGGAGCCAAACATCAGGTGGTGGCGACTTAATCCAAGCCAACTTAAGTCAGCCAAGCGACTTAATCCTAGACAGGCCAGGTGGGCCTTGTTTTTCACACATTTTAATGTTGTGGTTTCTTTTCTTCCTGGCACTAAGAATGTTAAGGCGGATGCCCTCTCGAGGAGTTTCTTTGCGGACTCTCCTGAGTTATCTGATCCTACTGTTATTTTGAAAGAGGGTGAAGTTCTTTCCGCCATCTCGCCCAATTTGAGACTGGCCTTGGAAGGGTGTCAGGAGGATAAACCTGAGCGCTGCCCTATTGGGAAATTGTTTGTCCCAGACCAGTGGAAGAAGAGTGTGATGTCTGAGATTCATTGTTCTGCGTTGGCTGGTCATCAAGGAATTTTTGGTACCAGAGACTTGGTGAGTCCGTCCTTTTGGTGGCCTACTTTGTCTCGTGAAGTCAGGGAATTTGTGCAGTCCTGTGGGACTAGCTCTCGCTCCAAGCCTTGCTCTCGCTCTAGTGTTTTGTTAATGCCATTACCTGTGCCCATGAGGCCATGGACCCATATCTCTATGGATTTTATTTCCGACCTCCCTGTTTCTTAGAGAATGACCGTTATCTGGGTAATCTGTGATAGATTTTCCAAGATGATACATCTTGTGCCATTGTTATGATCTGCTACAAGCACTAAGGAAAGACGGGAACTCTGTCCCTACAATAGAACTGAGCTGGATCCCTACGATGTAACGGGGAACCTGATCCTGCGACCAGACCCGCTAAAGTCCTCAGCTAGTCTGAACGAAGACCTATAGTTGCGAGGGAGGAATCCCTACAAGATCTAGGGACTGGGTGAAAAGGTGGACACCTCCTAACAGAAAGTGTAGCAGGGAAAATAAAACAGAAAACAAATTACTAAGAGATCCTAAGATCAAGCAAAACTGACAGAGTAAGGCACCTAAGCACCCGGCTAGCTTAAGAGTAGGTAATACAATGAAGTCCAGCAAAGCCAGAAGGGCGGAGCCAGACTAAATAGGGTAAAAAGGTCATGTGACCAGCAAACTGAAACAAAACCTAACAATAGGGTTGTAACAGTACCCTCCCTTCTAAGAGGATCCTCCGGATCCCCTATGACTTAGGCTTATCCAGAAACCTCTTGTGAAACGCTCTGACAAGTCTAGGTGCAGAAACATCATCCGCCCTCACCCATGAGTTATCCTCGGGTCCATAACCCTTCCAAGCGACGAGGCACTGCAGACCCCCTCTATACCGTCTAGAATTTAGGATGCGGGAAATCTCATATTGCCCGTCCTCCACCACCAGGGAACAGTGGCCGACACGTCTCCCTCTGAGACCTCAGCTTTTTTCAAGAGAGAAACATGAAACACCGGATTAATCTTCCAGGAGGTAGGAAGCTCCAACTTAACAGCAGATTGGTTAATAACGGAATCCTCAAGCGCAGATTCTTAGAGGACAACCAAACCATGTCACCAATAGCAAACAAAACCTCTTGTCGTTTTCTATCAAAATACACTTTGGATCTTTTGTTAGCCTCCTGAAGATTACCACGCACATCAGTCCAAACTCTCTCCAAAACACCAGAAAAATTCTCCTCTTCAGGTACAGCCGATCCCAACTTGGAAAATGACCCAAATGACGGATGTCTCCCAGTACAACAAAAAAAAGGCGAACAACCAGCAGAAGCGGATGTATGGTTGTTAAGAGCAAACTCAGCAAGTGGCAGAAACTCAGACCACCCCTCTTGATTATCAGTCACAAAACAACGCAAGAACTGCTCAACATCCTGGTTTTTCCTTTCTGTCTGGCCATTAGACTCAGGATGATATCCGGATGAAAACGACAAATGAACTCCCAACCTGTCACAAAAGGCGCGAGAAAAACGAGCCACGAACTGAGGTCCCCTATCAGAAACAATGTCAGTAGGAACGCCATGTAGTCTGACAATTTCCTTGACAAAGGCCTTAGCGAGAGTCTTAGCGCAGGGCAGTTTGATGAAAGGAACCAAGTGACACATCTTGCTAAAACGGTCCACTACCACCCAGATGACAGTGAAACCCTCAGAGGGGGGAAGGTCAGTAATAAAGTCCATAGCCAAATGTGTCCAAGGAGCACTAGGAACCTCCAGAGGGCAAAGCAACCCCGCAGCAGGAGTATGAGAAGACTTAGATCTAGCACACACCGTGCATTGACGCACCCACTTAATGACTTCCTTCTGCCATCCAGGCCACCAAAAGCTGCGACCCACAAGTCTCTTGGTCTCAGAGATTCCAGGATGACCTGCCAACCGAGAGTCATGACATTCAGCAAACAAATCTCTCCTCAGGGTACCAGGCACAAATAACCTCCCATGTGGTGTGTTAGATGGGGCATTCTCCTGTGCTTTAAGAATCTCATCTTCCAACACAGAGTCCAAAACAGCAATAACAACCCCCTCTTGCAAAATGTTTTCCTCCTCCTCAGTACCCACCATAGGAGAAAAGCTGCGAGACAAAGCATCAGCTTTAACATTTTTAGTACCTGGGATGTAAGTAACGGTAAAATTAAACCGCGAGAAAAACAGTGCCCACCTAGCCTGACGGGCATTCAAGCGTTTGGCAGCATCAAGGTAGATCAGATTTTTATGATCGGTGAATACTTGAATGGGAAATTCCGCTCCCTCCAAAAAATGACGCCAGTGTTCAAATGTGAGTTTAATTGCCAACAATTCCCGATTACCGATATCATAATTTAGTTCAGACTCAGAAAATTTCTTTGAAAAAAAAGCACAAGGATGTACCTCCATCCGTCTTTTCCTGAGACAACACCGCGCTGACCCCCACAGAAGAAGCATCAACCTCAGCCAAAAATGGTTTAGTCACATCAGGCTGCGTAAGGATGGGAGCAGAGCTGAACCTCTCCTTTAGCAACACAAAAGCCTCAATGGCCTCAGTAGTCCACTGAACCGCATCAGCACCTTTCCTGGTGAGATCGGTCAGAGGTTTGGCAATCACAGAAAAATTTTTAATGAATTTTCTATAATAATTGGCGAACCCCAAAAACCTCTGTATTGATTTCACACCAATAGGTCTAGGCCAATCCTGCACAGCTTGCACTTTCACCGGGTCCATCTCAAAACCTTCACTGGAGACAATGTAGCCCAAAAAACTAAGTCTCTGTACAGCGAACTCACATTTTTCTAGCTTGGCAAAAAGTGAATTATCACTCAATAACTGTAATACTTCACGCACACTCCTCCAATGAGACTCCAAATCCGGTGAATAAATCAAAATGTCATCCAAATACACAACCACACTTCTGCCAATCAAAGGTCTAAGGATGTCATTAATAAGATTCTGAAAAAAAGCCGGAGCACTGGAAAGCCCAAAAGGCATGACCAGATTCTCAAAATGACCCAGTGGAGTGTTAAACGCAGTCTTCCATTCATCCCCCTCCTTCATGCGCAACAAATTGTATGCCCCTCGAAGATCAATTTTCGAGAACCACTTGGCCCCCACTAACTGGTTAAACAAATCAGGAATCAATGGCAGTGGGTAAGGATTGCGTACAGTAATTTTATTAATCTCACGAAAGTCTAGACAAGGCCGTAAACCGCCGTCCTTTTTTTAACAAAAAAAAATCCAACCGCCACAGGAGACTTAGAAGGTCTAATGTGACTGGCGGCCAAGCTTGTCTGTATGTATTCCTCCAAAGCCTTTCTCTCAGGAATAGTAAAATTAAATAAACGACTTTTAGGAAGAGTCGCTCCAGGGACAAATTCAATTGCACAATCATATTCTCTATGAGGAGGCAATACCTGCGATTCCTTATCAGAAAAAACGTTCCAAAAATCCTGAATAGGTACAGGTAACTCCCCCTTAACTACAGCAGCAATACGCCCGTTACAACACTTGTCATAACAATTAGGACTCCAGGACTTAATTTCATTGGTAGACCAATCCAGTACCGGATTGTGCAATTTTAACCAAGGTAACCCCAAAATCACCGGGGAGGGCAAATTATTCAAAACTACCAAATCCAAATTCTCCTGATGAACACCATTAATAGTAAGAAGAAATTCACAGATATGGTGAGTAACATTTTTCAAGGGAGAGCCATCCACAGACACCACATTAATAGGGGAAGACAGAAGTTTGGGTTTTAATTTTAGTTTTTTCCAAAAATTTCCCATCAATTACATTGAGAGTTGAACCACAATCCACAAATACCCGAAACTCCATTAATTCCTCCTCACCAGCAGTGGTAGCAGAAAGAAAGACACCTTTATTGTTTAAACAAGCTATGCGGGCGACACTGACCTCATTTTTTTTTCTCTCTTTATTCATTCGAAGCGCACAGTTCTTAATAAAATGCTCAGATTTGCCACAATAGAAACACAAACCTTTAGCAAATCTACATTCTTTTTCCCGAGAGTGAGATGTCATAGCTCCAATTTCCATCGGCTCTGCAATGTCAGTACAGTCCGTCTCCAGAGTTGGAGCTGACAAGGCAGATTTACTCTCATTAACCCTTGCACGCAGTCTCCTATCCACCCGTATGGCTAATTGCATAGCCTCTTGCGAGTTACCAGGTATAGGATAAGCAATCAGCAAATCTTTAACCCTTTCACTTAACCCTGCAAGAAATAAACTTTTCAAAGCTGAATCGTTCCACCCCACCTGAGTGGACCACCTTCGGAAGTGAGTACAAAATTTTTCCACATTACCTGATCCCTGTCTCAAACGTCTCAATTCTGTCTCAGGTGATGAAGCACGATCAGGATCGTCATACAATAACCCTAAAGCAGAAAAAAAAAACTATCCACTGATCTAAAGCATGGATCACTAGGCTGCAGAGAAAAGGCCCAGTCCTGAGGTTCTTTGCGCAAAAGTGACAATATGAACCCTATGCGCTGTGATTCATCACCAGAGGATCTGGGTCTCAAACGGAAATACAACAAGCAAGCATTTTTAAAAGAAAAAAAATCTTGTTGTTCACCAAAAAATAAATCAGGCAAACGTACCTTTGGCTCCACGAAATGTGCTCCAGAACAACTACTCACGTGTTGCTGGATTTCAGCCACCTCCAGAGAGAGACCCTGCAGGCGTTGAACCAAATCCTGAACCGACACCATGATGGAAACAGAAAATCTTTCCTTAGAGATTTTTTTTTTTTTTTTTTGGGCTGGACTTACTGTTATGATCTGCTACAAGCACTAAGGAAAGACGGGAACTCTGTCCCTACAATAGAACTGAGCTGGATCCCTACGATGTAACAGGGAACCTGATCCTGCGACCAGACCCGCTAAAGTCCTCAGCTAGTCTGAACGAAGACCTATAGTTGCGAGGGAGGAATCCCTACAAGATCTAGGGACTGGGTAAAAAGGTGGACACCTCCTAACAGAAAGTGTAGCAGGGAAAATAAAACAGAAAACAAATTACTAAGAGATCCTAAGATCAAGCAAAACTGACAGAGTAAGGCACCTAAGCACCCGACTAGCTTAAGAGTAGGTAATACAATGAAGTCCAGCAAAGCCAGAAGGGCGGAGCCAGACTAAATAGGGTAAAAAGGTCATGTGACCAGCAAACTGAAACAAAACCTAACAAGAGGGTTGTAACAGCCATTACCTAAGTTACCTTCCTCCTCCGAATTGGTGCCTTTGTTCCTTCAGCACGTGGTTCGGTTACATGGCATTCTGGAGAACATTGTGTCTGACAGAGGAGTCCAGTTTGTTTCCAGATTTTGGAGGACATTTTGTTCTAAACTTGGTGTTCAATTATCTTTCTCGTCTGCTTTTCATCCTCAGACCAATGGACAAACCGAGAGAACAAACCAGACCTTGGAGACTTATTTGAGATGTTTTGTGTCTGCTGATCAAGATGACTGGGTCTCTTTTTTTTGCCTTTGGCTGAGTTTGCTCTTAATAATAGGGCTAGCTCAGTCACCTTGATGTCTCCATTTTTCTGCAATTTTGGGTTTCACCCTCGATTTTCTTCAGGACAGGTGGAGGCTTCTGTCTGTCCGGGTGTTGACTCTGTTGTGGAGCGAATGCAGCAGATTTGGGACCGGGTAGTGGAGAGGTTGTCTCTCTCTCAGGAGAAGACTCAACGGTTTGCCAACCGGCATAGGACTGAAGGTCCTCGGTTTTAAGTGGGAGACTTGGTTTGGTTGTCCTCAAGAAATATCCCTATGAGGGTTGCATCTCCAAAGTTTAAGCCCAGGTTCATTGGACCTTATAAGATCATGGAGATTCTTAATCCTGTTTCCTTCTGTTTGCTTCTTCAAGGGACATTTAAGATCCATAACGTGTTCCACAAGTCCTTATTGAAGAGGTTTGTCGAGCCAGTGGTTCCTATGGCTGCGCCTCCTGACCCTGTTTTGGTTGAGGGCAATCTGGAGTATGTGGTTGAGAAAATATTGGATTCTCGTTTTTCTAGACAGAAACTCCAGTATTTGGTTAAGTGGAGAGGTTATGGTCAGGAGGACAATTCTTGGGTGTTTGCTTCGGACATCCATGCTATGAGACTGATCCGTGCCTATCACCGAGCTCATCCTGATCGGCCTGGTTGCACAAGTGAGGGTTTGGTGACCCCTCCTCAAGGGGGGATACTGTTATGAATGTGCTAGAGATGGTTTCTGAGCAGAGGCTCCCTCTGGTGGTTACAGACAGTACTGAACCTTTCAGTGAGGAGTGGCAATCTGGAATCACAGACTGGTCTGATATAAGGGAGGTTCCCTCCCATAATGGTTGCCGGTGATCAATTGTTCTTGTCTCAATTGTGGTTCCTGGTTCATTTGGAAGTTTGCTGGAGTCCTGCCTGCATCTCCTGCTTTCAGATAAGATATTTTTTGCTTTTCTTTTTGTGCTTGCTTTTTGCATTGTTTTCTGCACTTTTGTGGAGGTCAGCCAGGTCCCCTCCTGGGGCCTGAGCTCCTCACAGTTTTTCTGCAGTCACTGTTATTTGCTCATTTGCTTTTTCCTGTTTTTTCAGCGGCTGCGGCTTGGTTTTTGTTCACACTGATATCTGATTTAGTGGGTGGCGAGATCGTGTGATCTCAGTATTTTTGTAATCAGAATTGTTGGATTTTTGTAGGGTTTTCTGGGTTGCAGAAAGTAATCTCTCCTGTCCTATCCTATTTAGTCAGCTTGCGGCCCCAGCGTTTGCTCAGTCTATTTTCTGCCTATGTTTGTATTTTCATCTTGTCTAACCGCCATTATATGTTTGGGGGCTTCCTATTTTCTTTGGGGATCTGCTCCGGGGCAGATAGCTGTCATCTTTCTGCCTTTAGGTGTAGTTATCTCTCAGGCTGTGACGAGGTGTCTAGGATCAACGTAGGAACGCTCCACGGCTACCTCTAGTTGTGTCGTTAGTTTAGGAATCTGCAACCCATTAGTTACCAACATATCAGGTGTTCGGCTGCCCTGCTGTTGTTCCTGTCCTCCTCAGCTACCGAAACATAACAATCCAGGTTCAAACCCAGCTGACGCCTAACATCCATCTTCATATAAAAGGCAGACATCTTGTCTTTTTGGCTCCATTTACTCAGTGTAATAGTGCAGAAAGGCCACTTTTGTCACTGCAAGTGAACTTGTTATTTAGTTAGATAGGATTCTGTAATGTGTGAAATCGATCTTCCAGCATCTAACTAGATTGTGCTAATACTGTGTTCCAGTCAGGAGGCCCCATTTGCTAATTCAAATCGTATGGGCTAAAACTGTGTTGCAGTCAGGAATCAAGATGCTCCATTTGCTAATCAAAATTGTTAGGCCTAATATTGAGGTTTAGTCAGGAGGCCCTATTTGCTAATCCAAATCATTTGTGCTAAAACTGTGTTGCAGTCCGGAAGCCCCATTTGCTAATCCAAATCATTTGGACTAAAACCATGCTGCAGTGAGAAATCAGGAATGCCCATTTGCTAATCAAAATTGTTAGGCCTAATATTGGGGTTCAGCCAGGAGGCCCTATTTGCTAATCCAAATCGATAGGGATAAAATTGTGTTGTAGTCAGGAGGCCCCATTTGCTAATCCAAATCATTTGTGCTAAAACTGTGTTTCAGTTAGGAATCAGGAGGCCCCATTGCTAATTAAAATCATTAGGCCTAATATTGGGGTTCAGACAGGAGGCCCTATCTGCTAATCCAAATCATTTGTGCTAAAACTGTGTTGCAGTCAGGAATCAGGCGGCCTCATGTGCTAATCTAAATATTTAGGTCTAAGAGTGTTGTTCAGGTGCACTATTAACCCCTCTCTGACATTAGACGTACTATCCCGTCCATAAAACCCGTGCCATTCTGCCCATGGACGGGATAGTACGTCATAGGCGATCAGCTGCGCTCCTGAGGGGAGCGCAGCTAATCGCCGCCGAGTGTCAGCTGATTATCACAGCTGACACCCATGACTGTGTGTCAGGAGCGGTCACGGACCGCTCCCGGAACATTAACCCCTAGCACACCGCGATCAAACATGATCGCGGTGTACTGGGGGCACAGGGAGGATCGCGCAGGGTGGGGGCTCCCTGCGCGCCCCCCTGAGATCCTCAGACCAGCGCGATGTGATCGCGCTGTTCTGAGGGCTTCCTCCCTCCCAGGACCCGGATCCAAGATGGCGCCGGGGTCCTGGAGGGAGGCGGCTTCCTCAGTGCCTGCTGAGAGCAGGCACTGAGAAGCCTGCTGCACTGCCTGAGCGATCGCTGGTGTGACAGAGTGCTGTGCACACTGTCACACCAGCGATTTGATAAAATACAGTGATGTCCCACCCTGGGACAAAGTAAAAAAGTTAAAAAAATAAAAATAAACATGTTATAAAAAAAATCCAAAATAAATAAAAAAAAAAAAAAATATTCCCCAATAAATTCATTTCTTCCTGTAAATAAAAAAAACAAAACAATAAAAGTACACATATTTGGTATCGCCGCATCCGTAACGACCCCCCCTATAAAACTGTCCCACTAGTTAACCCCTTTAGTGAACCCCTTAAAAAAAAAAAAAAAAAACGAAGCAAAAAATCAATGCTTTATCATCATACCGCCGAACAAAAAGTGGAATAACGCGCGATCAAAAAGACCGATATAAATAAACATGGTACCGCTGAAAACGTCATCTTGTCCCGCAAAAAACGAGCCGCCATACAGCATCATCAGCGAAAAAATAAAAAAGTTATAGCTCGCAGAATAAAGCGATGCAAAAATAATTATTTTTATATAAAATTGTTTTTATTCTATAAAAGCGCCAAAACATAAAAAAAATGATATAAATGAGGTATCGCCGTAATTGTACTGACCCGAAGAATAAAACTGCTTTATCAATTTTACCACACGCGGAACGGTACAAACGCCTCCCCCAAAAGAAATTCATGAATTGCTGATTTTTGTTCATTCTAACCTCCCAAAAATCGAAATAAAAAGCGATCAAAAAATGTCACCTGCTCAAAAATGGTACAAATAAAAACGTCACCTCGTACCGCAAAAAATAAGACCTCACATGACTCTGTGGGCCAAAATATGCAAAAATTATAGCTCTCAAAATGTGGCGATGCAAAAAAACTATTTTTGCAATAAAAAGCGTCTTTTAGCGTGACAGCTGCCAATCATAAAAACCCGCTATAAATAGTAAATCAAACCCCCCTTTATCACCCCCTTAGTTAGGGAAAAATAATAAAATTAAAAAAATGTATTTATTTCCATTTTCCCATTAGGGTTAGGGTTAGGGTTGCGGCTAAAGTTAGGGTTAGGGTTGGCGCTAAAGTTAGGATTAGGGTTAGGGTTGGGATTAGGGGTGTGTTAGGGTTAGGTTTGTGGTTAGGGTTGGGACTAGGGTTAGGGGTGTGTTGGGGTTAGGGTTGGAGTTAGAATTGGGGGGTTTCCGCTGTTTAGGCACATCAGGGGCTCTCCAAATGTGACATGGCGTCTGATCTCAATTCCAGCCAATTCTGCGTTGAAAAAGTCAAACGGTGCTCCTTCACTTCTGAGCTCTGCCATGCGTCCAAACAGTAGTTTATCCCCACATATGGGGTATCAGCGTACTCTGGACCCCAAGAGTTATTGTGCAATTTGTCCTATTTCTTCTGTTACCCTTGGGAAAATAAAAAACTGGGGGCGAAAATATCATTTTTGTACAAAAAAAATTATTTTTTTGTTTTTACGGCTGTACATTATAAACTTCTGTGAAGCACTTGGGGCTTCATAGCGCTCACCACACACCTAGATAAGTTCCTTGTGGGGTCTATTTTCCAAAATGGGGTCACTTGTTGGGGATTTCCACTGTTTAGGCGCATCAGGGGCTCTCCAAATGCGACATGACGCCCCCAGACCATTCCATCAAAGTCTGCAATCCAAAACGTCACTACTTCCCTTCCGAGCCCCAACGTGTACCCATACAGTAGTTTTCTCCCACATATTGGGTATCAGCGTACTCAGGACAAATTGGGCAACAACTTTTGGGGTCCAATTTCTCCTGTTACCCTTGTAAAAATAAAATATTGGGGCGAAAAAATCATTTTTGCAAAAAAAAAAAAGATTTTTTATTTTTACGGCTGTGCGTTATAAACTTCTGTGAAGCACTTCGGGGTTCAAAGTGCTCACCACACATCTAGATAAGTTCCTTGTGGGGTCTATTTTCCAAAATGGGGTCACTTGTGGGGGGTTTCCACTGTTTAGGTGCATCAGGGGCTCTCCAAATGCGACATGACGCACCCAGACCATTCCATCAAAGTCTGCAATCCAAAACGTCACTACTTCCCTTCCGAGCCCTGACGTGCACCCATACAGTAGTTTTCTCCCACATATTGGGTATCAGCGTACTCAGGACAAATTGGACAACAACTTTTGGGGTCCAATTTCTCCTGTTACCCTTGTGAAAATAAAATATTGGGGGTGAAAAAATCATTTTTGTAAAAAAAAAAAAGATTTTTTATTTTACGGCTGTACGTTATAAACTTTAGTGAAACACCTGGGGGTTCAAAGTTCTCACCACACATCTAGATAAGTTCCTTGAGGGGTCTAGTTTCCAAAATGGTGTCATTTATGGGGGTTTCAACTGTTTAGGCAGATCAGGAGCTCTCCAAACACGACATGGCGTCCAGCCAATTCTGCGTTGAAAAAGTCAGACGGCGCTCTTTCCCTTCCAAACTCTGCCATGCACCCAAACAGTGGTTTACCCCACATATGGGGTATCAGCGCACTCAGGACAAATTGCACAATAACTTTTGGAGTCTTGTTACCCTTGGAAAAATAAAAATTGGGGTGAAAAGATCATTTTTTGTGGAAAAAATATGATTTTTAAATTTTACGGCTCTACGTTATAAACTTGTGTGAAGCACTTGGGGGTTCAAATTGCTCATCAAAAATCTAGATAAGTTCCTTAGGGGGTCTAGTTTCCCAAATGGGGTCATTTGTGGGGGGTTTCCACTGTTTAGGCACATCAGGGGCTCTCCAAATGCAACATGGCATCCAAACTCAATTCCAGCCAATTTTGGTTGGAAAAAGTCAAATGGTGCTCCCTCCATTCCGAGCTCTGCTGTGCGCCCAAACAGTGGTTCCCCCCCCATATATGGGGTATCAGCGTACTCAGGACAAATTGTACAACAACTTATGTGGTCCAATTTCTCCTGTTACCCTTGGGAAAATAAAAAATTAGTGACTAAAAGATAATTTTTGTGGGAAAAAAATAGGATTTTTTATTTTCATGCCCGGGCATTATAAACTTGTGTGAAGCACTTGGGGGTTCAAAGTGCTCACCAAAGATCTAGATAAGTTCCTTAGGGGGTCTAGTTTCCAAAATGGGGTCACTTGTGGGGGGTTTCCACTGTTTAGGCTCATCTGGGGCACTGCAAACGGAACATGACCCCCATTAACGTCTGCATTCCAAAACGTTACTACTTCCTTTCCAAGCCCTGCCGTGCGCCCAAACAGTTTCCCCCCCCCACATATGGGGTATCAGCGTACTCAGGACAAATTGGACAACAACTATTGGGGTCCAATTTCCTTGGGAAAATTCAAAAATTTGGGACTAAAAAATCATTTTTGTGGAAAATTGATTTTTTTTTTCACACCCAGGCTTTATAAACTTTTGTGAAACACTTGAGGGTTCAAAGTGCTCACAACAGATCTAGATAAGTACCTTAGGGGGTCTAGTTTCCAAATGGTGTCACTTGTGGGGGGTTTCCACTGTTTAGGCGCATCAGGGGCTCTCCAAACGCGACATGGCATCCAATCTAAATTCCAGCCAATTTTAGTTTGAAAAAGTCAAACGCCGCTCCTTCCCTTACGAGCTCTGCCGTGTGCCCAAACAGTGGTTTTCCCCCACATATGGGGTATTGGCATACTCAGGAGAAATTGCATAACAACCTTATCTGTCCATTTTCTCCTTTTACCCTTGTGAAAATAAAAAAAAAGTTTGTAAAAGATAATTTTTGTGGCTAAAAAGTAAAATATTCATTTTTTCCTTCCACGTTGCTTTAGTTACTGTGAAGCACCTGAAGGGTTAATAAACTTCTTGAATGTGGTTTTGAGTACCTTGAGGGTGCAGTTTTTAGAATGGTGTCATTTTTGGGTATTTTCTGCCATATAGACCCCTCAAAGTGACTTCAAATGTGAGGTGGTCCCTAAAAAAAATGGCTTTGTAAATTTTGCTGTAAAAATGAGAAATCGCTGGTCAACTTTTAACCCTTATAACTTCCTAACAAAAAAAATTTTGGTTCCAAAATTGTGCTGATGTAAAGTAGACATGTGGGAAATGTTATTTCTTAACTATTTTGTGTGACATATTTCTCTGTTTTAAGGGAATAAAAATTCAAAGTTTGAAAATTGCAAAATTTTAAAAATTTTCGCCATATTTGGGTTTTTTTCAAAAATAAACGCAAGTTATATCGAAGAAATTTTACCACTAACATGAAGTACAATATGTCACAAGAAAACAGTCTCAGAATCGCCAAGATTCGTTGAAGCGTTCCAGAGTTATAACCTCATAAAGAGACAGTGGTCAGAATTGTAAAAATTGGCCCGGTCATTAACGTGCAAACCACCCTTGGGGGTGAAGGGGTTAAAAAATTAAATACTGATTGTTCACATAGTGACAGGTCTGGGCCTATGTTTGTGAAACAGCAGGTTAAAAGGGGAAGGGTACATACAACATGAATGGAAAAAAACAAGGTTGTGGTGGAAGGGGAAATGGGCTTGATGTCCGATGTGTACATGGGTTAGCTGTTAATGTTAATTAAAGCTGAACTGAACAAACACAGTCTCTTCCTTTCCAAAGACAACTGACAACATCTGTTACTGGACTGGCTACTCTATTCCTTTTCTTTGGCAGCCGCACAGTGTTGCAGCTGGGTGCTGTGGCGCGCACTTGTAATCCTAGCTACTATGGGAGGCTTGGGCTGTGGGATGACTTGAGTTTGTCAGTTCTGGCCCATTCTGTGCTGTGTGGATCAGGGTCTTCTCGGTCCTCAGCAGCAATATGGTGACTCTGAGCCAGCTGCTGGGAGACACTAAGTTGATGGAAGACAGGGTGTCCATGATAAAAAAAAATCTACATCACAGTGGGACACCTTGTAGAAGAGGGTCGGAAAGAGCATGTGCTCCAGTATATGGAAAGCGCTGCCTCATTTGGCCTCTCTTCCTCCACCTTAACATCACGCACAGTACAATCCTCAGAGGTGGTACCCAAATCACCCTAGTTTCCACCCACATCACAAATTTCCAACCGCCCAACTAACTTTGAGGAACCACAGATGGGCCAGTCTGCAGAGCTGTTCACACATTCTATTCCATAGGCATCAGAGGTCTGATCCAAAGATTCACAGGATCCAGAGGAGGAAAGCATCTGCACCAATGTCCAAAATTTTTTTCATGTTGAATCCGGAGCTGGAAGAAGCTAGGTCTGAGCAGAATCAGACCTTCATCACCAGACATTCACCCCAGGGGTGGAGGTGATCCTGATGAGACTCAGATATCAGAAGTGCAAACGGAATGCACGGTGGTGTCAGGGCAAGAAGAGGAGGAGGGTGACTCTCAAGGCGAGGAGTGAGAGAACAGAGAGGATGACAATGAGGTTGTAGATCCCACCTGGTGTGAACCCAGAGGCATGCAGCTGAGGATGTGTAGGGTGAAGGGAGATCAGGAGGCTACATTGCAGCTTGCCGCACAGACACAGAGTGATGTAACCACGACAAATACTGCATCCTCAGCCACAACTATGGCTGTGGCCAGCACCGGTCGCAAGTGTGCAGCTCACAAGGGTGGCAAGGGTTGCTTAACCAGGGCCTTTTTTGAGACTGCAAAGGATGCCCCAACTCAGGTTATCTGCCAAGTTTTCAAAAAAAGACTCAGTATAGCCAAGACTTTCAATAATTTGACCACTACATGTATGAACCGGCACATGCATGATCAACATGCCTTAGTCTGGAAATCTCACCAAGCAAAAATGCAGACTATCGTGCCGCGCTAACCACTGGATCTCATCAGCCACATTTGATGCTTCTTCCTCCTCTGTGACAGTGGCAAGGTGATAGTTTTCGGGCAGCAGAAATTCCCCTACTATCCCCTACTGTCTGGGAATGTGAAAGCACGTCAGCTGTTACGGAAGTGAACATGCCTGCTGTTTTTGCTTTACAGAGCACAACACATCTTTCTCGATCCACCATAACATCTCCGCCTGCATCTCACTCACAGTCCAGCAGTTAATCCTGTTCACCATACTCCACCCTGTCTCAGCACAGCAGCCAGCCCTCGGTCCCTCAATTGTGGTGACGTCAAAGAATGTTTCCTCCTACACATGCAAAGGCTAAGAGCTTGATCTCCATCATCTCCAATCTGTTCACCATGGAAATGCTGCCTTTCCACCTGGTGGGTACAGATGGATTCTGAAAGCTGATGGCCATCGCAGTCCCCCAGTATCAGTTTGCCCAGTCGCCATTACTTTTTTAAGAAAGCTGTGCTTGCGCTACACCACTGACCCCTGGACCAGCAAACATAGGTATGGGCATTATATCTCGCTGACTGGGGACAGGGTGACTCTGGTGGCTGTGGGGGCAGGCGGTCAAGGGGCTGCTCCCCAAGTTTTGGAATCCTCAAGGACAAACCTCTTTATCTAACACTTTTTCTACTGCTTCTCCACCACATCTAGGGCCTCAACTAACGCACTCAACCTCTCCCTTAATGAGACACATGTCTCAACTGTGCAGAGGGAATACCCCCCACCTATGTGCTGCATAGACAGGGATGTCTGAAATCAGGCAATGTTTAAATTAATATGCCTTGTAGATCACAGTCACACAACTCAAAAGTTGTAGACAGCTAGCAAGGTCAAGTTACAGCAAAGGCTGTTTCCACTGAACCTGGAGCCAGGGAAGGCAATGTGCGATAACAGGGCAAATCTGGTGGCGGCCTTACGCAGGAGCAACCTCACACACGTCCATTGCATACCTCACATTTTCAACCTGATGGTACAGCAATTTCTACACCACAATACCGGCCTGCATACACTGCTGCAAAAAGCACATGGCTGTGAGCTCACTTCCACCGATCACACCCCAGAGGTCATCGACTTGCATTGCTACATATGTCTTTCGGCTTACAGGTTAGCCATGTGATTTGTGATGTGCTGACATGGAGGAATTCTACTTTGCACATATTGCAGCAACTGTGGCAGCAGTGACAAGCCCTGGTGCAGTATGTCTTTTTGCATAGCCAGGTCAAGGCAGTATGGACATGGTACACATCATGCTTGAGGAGTGGGCACAAATGAAGGACCTCTGCACCCTGCTGCACAGTTTTTAAATGGTTACTAAGATGGTAAGCGCTGACAATGCCATCATCAGCATCACTATTCCAGTCTTCTACAGTATATGTTGGCTCACACGTTGAATAGTCTGCAGGAGGAGGTGGTGGCCCCAGAGGAAGAGGTGGAAGCAGAGAAGGAAGTGAAAGATAGCAATATCTTTATGTTCCAGGCTGTTGTTGCACAGGTGGTTGCCATGAAAGGGTGGATTACAGTGATTGGGGGGGGCTCATAAAACCAGACAAACTGTTACTGAAGGTGCAGGAGCCAAGGAAAAAATGGAGGACAAGGAGGAAGATGTGATAGATGCAATGATCCCCTCTTTGTTGTCTGTGGTAGGCAGGAGGGGACAGAGAAAGCAACTTTGAGTGCTACCCCGCCACCATATAAGTGCCTTCTTGCTGCACTTTCTTCAACATGATGCTCGTATTCTTAGGGTTAGAAATGTTGCTGACTACTGGGTTGCCACTCTGTTAGATCCACAGTACAAGAGTAAAAATTTCCAGATGCCTACAACCCTGGAAAGGGACACAAGCATGCTGGAATATCTAAAAACGCTTGTAGAAAATGTAAGGCGTGGTTTTCCCCAAGACAGCAGTGTAGCACACAGTGCACATTGCAGTCTGTGATACCTTTGTCTTGTCTTCTGTATCTGCTGTTGCTACAGCTGCTGATGTTACAAACAAGCTGGCTCTCCATATGCTGGGCTGTCTTTAGTGGAAGGTGTATCAGATGCATATTATGCTGTTTCTACTCTGTGGAAATTGATGCCATTTTAATGTTGTGTGAAAACATATTTTTCTGAAATGTGAAGACTCTAAGTTGGTTCTCCATCTGTTGAGTTGCCTGTAGTGGAAGGGGTGTCAGAAGCCTATTATACTGTTTCTACTCTGTGAAAATTGATGTCACTTTAGTGGTGTGTGATAATATTTTTTTTTAAATGTGGAGAATCCAAGTTGGGTCTCCTTCATGGGTGTTACCTGTAGCAGTAGGGCTCCGAGACCAGCAGGCCTGCACTTACTTTCAGTCAGCTATCTGTGTTACTATTTTTACATCTTTCTACCAATTGTAGTCTATGAAACAGATGTTTGTGCCACCTGAGTGTGAATTGCAAAAAAAACAAAACTGAGCTGTTGCATGAGGTATGAGGGGCCCCAGCAAAGAAGGCTTACAGTGCTCCCTTACCCACCACGTCTTAATTGAAACTTCAAATCAAAACTCTAAATGTTGTCCCAGACCCTTTTACCTCATGCATGGCCCATTGTTGACTGCTTCTGTGCCATTATAAAATGTTTTACTGTGGGTCAATTGATTAGTCAACTATCTCTGTTAGGCCAGGGTCACACTGGCGACAAAATCGGATGACTGCAAAGCGATGAAATATCGCATTGCAGTCGGACCAATGTTAATCTATGGAGCAGCTCCCACCATCAGATTTTTTGTGGTCCATTTTATACGTGCGAGGGCAATCGCAGCATGCTGCGATTGTCACCGATTGTGGGTCGACAATCGTCAATGTAAGTCTATGGGAGCGATGAAAACTCGGATTACAAACGGACGGCACGTGTGACTTGCAATTAAATCGCAACAATGTCCTTTAGAAAAGCCGGCAATTCAACCCCGGCAATACTGTAAAATCACACTGACAGCTTTAATAAAGAATGGAAAGAATACATATACACACATAGAAAACATATATATATATATATATACAATGACATGTATATATATATGTATTCTATGTGTGTATACAGTCAGGGCCAGAAATATTTGGACAGTGACACAATTTTCGCGAGTTGGGCTCTGCATGCCACCACATTGGATTTGAAATGAAACCTCTACAACAGAATTCAAGTGCAGATTGTAACGTTTAATTTGAAGGGTTGAACAAAAATATGTGTTAGAAAATGTAGGAATTGTACACATTTCTTTACAAACACTCCACATTTTAAGAGGTCAAAAGTAATTGGACAAATAAACATAACCCAAACAAAATATTTTTATTTTCAAAATTTTGTGGTGAATCCTTTGGAGGCAATCACTGCCTTAAGTCTGGAACCCATGGACATCACCAAACGCTGGGTTTCCTCCTTCTTAATGCTTTGCCAGGCCTTTACAGCCGCAGCCTTCAGGTCTTGCTTGTTTGTGGGTCTTTCCCTCTTAAGTCTGGATTTGAGCAAGTGAAATGCATGCTCAATTGGGTTAAGATCTGGTGATTGACCTGGCCATTGAAGAATGTTCCACTTTTTTGCACTCATGAACTCCTGTGTAGCTTTGGCTGTATGCTTGGGGTCATTATCCATCTGTACTATGAAGCGCCGTCCAATCAAGTTTGCAGCATTTGGCTGAATCTGGGCTGAAAGTATATCCCAGTACACTTCAGAATTCATCCGGCTACTCTTGTCTGCTGTTATGTCATCAATAAACACAAGTGACCCAGTGCCATTGAAAGCCATGCATGGCCATGCCATCACGTTGCCTCCACCATGTTTTACAGAGGATGTGGTGTGCCTTGGATCATGTGCCGTTCCCTTTCTTCTCCAAACTTTTGGCTTCCCATCATTCTGGTACAGGTTGATCTTTGTCTCATCTGTCCATAGAATACTTTTCCAGAACTGAGCTGGCTTCTGGAGGTGTTTTTCAGCAAATTTAACTCTGGCCTGTCTATTTTTGGAATTGATGAATGGTTTGCATCTAGATGTGAACCCTTTGTATTTACTTTCATGGAGTCTTCTCTTTACTGTTGACTTAGAGACAGATACACCTACTTCACTGAGAGTGTTCTGGACTTCAGTTGATGTTGTGAACGGGTTCTTCTTCACCAAAGAAAGTATGCGGCGATCATCCACCACTGTTGTCTTCCGTGGCTCCCAGGTCTTTTTGGATTGATGAGTTCACCAGTGCTTTCTTTCTTTCTCAGGATGTACCAAATTGTAGATTTTGCCACTTCTAATGTTGTAGCAATTTCTTGGATGGTTTTTTTTTCTGTTCTTGCAGCTTAAGGATGGCTTGTTTCACCTGCATGGAGAGCTCCTGTGACCACGTGTCCTTCACAGCAAAACCTTCAAAATGCAAACATCACACCTCAAATCAACTCCGGCCCTTTCATCTGCTTAATTGAGAATGACATAACAAAGGGATTGCCCACACCTGTCCATGAAATAGCCTTGGAGTCATTTGTCCAATTACTTTTGGTCCCTTTAAAAACAGGGTGGCACATGTTAAGGAGCTGAAACTCCTAAACCCTTCATCCAATTTTAATGTGGATACCCTCAAATGAAAGCTGAAAGTCTGAACTTCAACTGCATCTGAATTGTTTTGTTTCAAATTCATTGTGGTAATGTCTAGAACCAAAATTAGATAAATGTTGTCTCTGTTCAAATATTTATGGACCTAACTGTATGTATTCTTTCCATGTCATTGTGACATATATATATATATTATATATATATATATTTAGTTCATACACTTCTGCATAGTATAATAGCCGCTAATTCAATTGCCGGCTTTTCTGAAATTACAGAACCCGACATGAAATGACACATGGTTTACATAGAGTAAACCATTTCAATTCATATAGTTTGATATATGGTTTTCACTAACAATTACATGAGTGTATGTGTGCAAAATTTCATACATGTAGGGGTTAATTAAAGGTGTAAATTCGTTGAAAAAAAATGTGTGGACTCCCGCGCTATTTTCTCAACCAGACAGACAAAGCCAGCGAGTGGGGGCTGATAAGAATAGCCTAGGGAGGGTGCATTTATTTTGTGCCCCCCCTGGCTACTAACATCTGCCCCAAGCCACCCCAGAAAAGGCAAATCTATAATTAGATGCGCCTTTTCTGGCACTTAGCCCGTCTATTCCCATTGCCCTGTAGCGGTGGCTAATGGGTTAATAATGGGTTAAAGCCACCTTGCTATTGAAAGGTGACTTTAAGCCAGGTTAATAATTGAGAGTTGTCAATTAGACAACTCTCAATTATTAATCCTATTGTATGAAATAAAAATAAAACACACACACTTTAATTAAAAATCATTTTAATGAAATAATCACACATTTTTTGACCATCTTTTATTTTACAGGTAATCCATGCGAAGCCCTTGTTCTCCTGTAACAAAAATAAAATAATAAAGCAACATTATTCTAACCTATCCGGTGTGTTGTGAACATGTTAGAGGCGACTTCAGAGCTGGGGCTCCCTCCTGTGGTTGCTGAGGGTAATGAACCAATTGTTGAATGGCTTTCAGCTGGGTCCAAATGGTCTGATATAAGTGACCTGAACTTCCATCAGCCTTGCCGGTAATCAATTGTTCTTCCAGGTCTTGGCTGGTGCTCAGCTTGCATTCCTGCTTTCATTCAGATAAGTGACTTGCTACTTTTTTTCCTCTGGTTGGATTTTCCTTGCTGGTTTGCTGCCTTGCAGTGGACTTCAGCCTGGTCCCCTTTTGGGGCCTGGCGCTGCATTTGTGCTCAGTTTGTGTTTGCACTTTTGCTCTGTTCCTGTGTCTCTTTTTATTTGCTGAATTGCGTGTGTTACACCAGAGATCTGATTTAGGTGGTAGAGATCGTGTGATCTCAGGTTTTTTGTTAATCAGAAGTGTTGGTATTTTTGTCAGGGTTTTTTGGGTTGCAGTCAGAATTCTTTCCTATACTTTTCTATCTAGACAGTATTGGGCCCCAGCATTTGCTTTATCTTGTGGATAAATTTCTGATTGTTTATTTGGATGATATCTTGATTTTTTCCAACGACTGGGACTCTCATGTGAAATGTTCGGACTGTGTTCCAGATTTTGAGAGAGAATGCTCTGTATGTGAAGGGATCAAAGTGTCTTTTTGGCGTACAGAAGGTTTCATTTCTGGGATTCATTTTGTCTCCGTCTGTTATTGAAATGGACCCAGTCAAGGTTAAAGCCATCTGTGATTGGGTTCAACCTACTACATTGAAGGTTCTTCAGAGATTTTGGGGTTTTGCCAATTTTTATCGTAAATTTATTGGTAATTTCTCCGGTATTGTTAAACCATTGACTGATTTGACTAAAAAGGGTTCCGATGTGATGAATTGGCCTCCTGAGGCAGTTTCTGCATTTCAGGAACTTAAGCAGAGATTCATTTCTGCTCCTGTTCTACGGCAGCCTGATGTTTCTCTACCGTTTCAGGTGGAGGTTGATGCTTCTGAGATTGGGGCAGGTGCTGTTTTGTCCCAAAGTGATCCGGAGACCTCTAAGAGTAACCCTTGTGCCTTCTTCTCTCGAAAATTTTCTAAAACTGAACGTAATTATGACGTGGGTAATCGGGAGTTATTGGCCATGAAGTGGGACTTTGAAGAGTGGAGACATTGGCTGGAAGGAGCCAAACATCAGGTGGTGGTCCTCACAGACCATAAGAACCTGGTTTATCTTGAATCAGCCAAGCGACTTAATCCTAGACAGGCCAGATGGGCCTTGTTTTTCACACGTTTTAATTTTATGGTTTTTTTCTTCCGGGCACTAAGAATGTTAAGGCGGATGCCCTCTCAATGAGTTTCTTTGCGGATTCTCCTGAGGTAACTGAGCCTGCTGTTATTCTGAAAGAGGGTGTAGTTCTTTCCGCCATCTCGCCCAATTTGAGACTGGCTCTGGAGGGGTGTCAGGAGGATAAACCTGAACGCTGCCCTGTTGGGAAAGTGTTTGTCCCAGACCAGTGGAAGAAGAGTGTGATGTCTGAGATTCATTGTTACGCGTTGGCTGGTCATCCCGGTATTTTTGGTACCAGAGACTTGGTAGGTCGGTCCTTTTGGTGGCCTACTTTGTCTCGTGACGTCAGGGACTTTGGGACTTGCTCTCGTTCCAAACCTTGCTCTCACTCTAGTGGTTTGTTAATGCCATTACCTGTGCCCAAGTGGCCATGGACCCATATCTCTATGGATTTTATTTCCGACCTCCCAGTCTCTCAGAGAATGACTGTTATCTGGGTAATCTGTGAAAGGTTTTCCAAGATGATGCATCTTGTGCCATTACCTAAGTTGCCTTCCTCCTCCGAATTGGTGCCTTTGTTCTTTCAGCACGTGGTTCGGTTACATGGCATTCCGGAGAACATTGTGTCTGACAGAGGAGTCCAGTTTGTTTCCAGATTTTGGAGGACATTTTGTTCTTAACTTGGTGTTCAGTTATCTTTCTCCTCTGCATTTCACCCTCAGACCAATGGACAAACCGAGAGAACAAACCAGACCTTGGAGACTTATTTGAGATGTTTTGTGTCTGCTGATCAAGATGACTGGGTCTCTTTTTTGCCTTTGGCTGAGTTTGCTCTTAATAATAGGGCTAGCTCTGCCACCTTGATGTCTCCATTATTCTGCAATTCTGGGTTTCACCCTCGATTTTCTTCAGGACAGGCGGAGGCATCTGTCTGTCTGGGGGTTGACTCTATAATACAGCAGATTTGGGACCAGGTAGTGGAGAGGTTGTCTCTCTCTCAAGAGAAAGCCCAGCGGTTTGCTAGGACTGATGGTCCTCGTTTTAAAGTGGGGGACTTGGTTTGGTTGTCCTCAAGAAATTTCCCTATGAAGATTGCATCTCCAAAATTTAAGCCAAGGTTCATTGGACCTTATAAGATCATGGAAATTATTAATCCTGTTTCCTTCCGTTTGCTTCTTCCAGGGACATTTAAGATCCATAACGTGTTCCACAAGTCCTTATTGGAGAGGTTTGTCGAGCCAGTGAATCCTATGGCTGCGCCTCCCGACCCTGTTTTGGTTGAGGGCAATTTGGAGTATGTGGTTGAGAAAATGTTGGATTCTCGTTTTGCTAGACGGAAACTCCAGTATTTGGTTAAGTGGAGAGGTTATGGTCAGGAGAACAATTCTTGGGTGTTTGCTTCTGACATCCATGCTAGGAGACTGATCTGTGCCTATCATCAAGCTCATCCTGATCAGCCTGGTTGCGCAAGTGAGGGTTCGGTGACCCCTCCTCAAGGAGGGGGGTACTGCTGTGAACACGTTGGAGGCGACTGAGGAGCTGGGGCTCCCTCCTGTGGTTGCTAAGGGTAATGAACCAATTGCTGAATGGCTTTCATCTGGGTCCAAATGGTCTGATATAAGTGACCTGAACTCCCATCAGCCTTGCCGGTAATCAATTGTTCTTCCAGGTCATGGTTGGAGCTCAGCTTGCATTCCTGCTTTCATTCAGATAAGTGTCTTGCTGCTTTTTTTTAATCTGGTTGGATTTTCCTTGCTGGTTTGCTGCCTTGCAGTGGACTTCAGCCTGGTCCCCTTTTGGGGCCTGGCGCTGTATTTGTGCTCAGTTTGTGTTTGCACTTTTGCTCTGTTCCTGTGTCACTTTTTATTTGCTGAATTGCTGTGTGTTACACCAGAGATCTGATTTAGGTGGTAGAGATCGTGTGTTCTCAGGTTTTTTTTGTTAATCAGAAGTGTTGGTATTTTTGTCAGTTTTTTTTGGGTTGCAGTCAGAATTCTTTCCTATACTTTTCTATCTAGAGAGTATTGGGCCCCAGCATTTGCTCATTCTATTTTCTTTCTGTGTTCGTATTTTCTTCTTGTCTAACCGCCATTACATGTTTGGGGGCTTCCTATTTCTTTGGGGGTTCTGCTACGGGGCAGTTAGCTTTCATCTTTCTGTCTTTAGGTGTAGCTATCTCTCCGGCAGTGACGAGGCGTCTAGTATCACCGTAGGTACGCTCCACGGCTACTTCTAGTGTTGCGGTTAGTTTAGGGTTCTGCAACCCAGTAGTTTCCAGCTTCTCTGGTGTATTGCTACTTTGGCTATTTTTGCTATTTTCTCCTCAGCTACCGAAACATAACACCGGTGCTCTGTCAGGTCCCACTCTGTAATCCTTCACAAAGGGTTAACTAGCTTATAGCAAGCAGTGCAGCTAATGCTGGCAGCTCAGCTGTAAGCCCCTGAATGAATGAGTTCCTCTCCCAGCCAACAGCAGAGGGAGTGAATACTGGGAAGCTTAATTGATTGCTTCTCAGGCTAATCAGTTCAGGTCAGCCGGGGACTAGTGTTGAGCATTCCGATACTATCGGGTATATCGGGTATCGGCCGGCATTACCCGGCAATTGAATCAGAGGCTATTTTACTATGTAGAAGTGTATGAACTATAAATATATGTATATATATATATATATATATGTCACAATTACATGTATATATATATGTATTCTGCGTGTACATATTTAGTGTTTACAAGGAAAGAAATGTTTTTTTTTAGTTCCGATATTTCTGTCCCATAGACTTGCATTGGATTTCCGGTATCGGAATCGGGTATCGCAGACACTTTTTGGGTATCGACGATACCCATTCCGATCCGATACTTCTTGATATCGGGAAGTATCGCTCAACTCTACCGGGGACACCGCACAGCATCAGTGACGTCAGAGGGAGTCCCGGCTGACCTGAAGTGAACTGATTAGGCCGGGAAGCAATCAATTAAGCTTCCCAGCTAATAACTTCCTCTCCTGTTGCCTGGGAGAGGAACTCATTCATTTGGGGGCTTACAGCTGAGCAGCCAGCATTACCTGCGCTGCTTGCTGTAAGCCAGTTAACCCTTTGTGAAGGATTACAGCGTGGGACCTGACAGAGCACCGGATAGGTAAGAATAATGTTGCTTTATTATTTTATTTTTATTACAGGAGAACAAGGGCTTCACACGGATTACCTGTAAAATAAAAGATGGTCAAAAACTGTGTGATTATTTCATTAAAATGATTTTTAATTAAAGTGTGTGTGTTTTATTTTTATTTCATACAATAGGATTAATAATTGAGAGTTGTCTAATTGACAACTCTCAATTATTAACCTGGCTTAAAGTCACCTTTCAATAGCAAGGTGGCTTTAACCCATTATTAACCCATTAGCCACCGCTACAGGGCAATGGGAATAGACGGGCTAAGTGCCAGAAAGGGCGCATCTACTGTAATTATAGATTTGCCTTTTCTGGGGTGGCTCGGGGCAGATGTTAGTAGCCAGGGGGGCACAAAATAAATGCACCCTCCCTAGGCTATTGTTATCTTCCACCACTCGCTGGCTTTGTCTGTCTGGTTGAGAAAATAGCGCGGGAGTCCACGCATTTTTTTTCAACGAATTTACACCTTTAATTAACCCCTACATGTGTGAAATTTTGCACACATACACTCATGTAATTGTTGGTGAAAACCATATATCAAACTACATGAAATAACATGGATAACTGTATGTAAACCATGAGTCATTTCATGTCGGGTCTGTAATTTCAGAAAAGCCGGCAATTGAATTAGCTGCTATTATACTATGTAGAAGTGCATGAACTATAAATATATGTATATATATACATGTCTCAATGACATATATATATATATGTATTCTGTGTATATATCTACTCTTTCTTTTGTCATTTTAAAACTATTCATTTAGATCCATTATATGTCGGTTTTGCTAGCCACCGACAAAATCTCTCAAGTCGGATGTCAGTCGGATGTGAAACGTACGCTCAGATGCGACTAAATAGCATTATCCCCGGATAATCGGATGACAGATGGATCAATGTTCAGGATAATCGTCCCACTAAAACGGTCCGATTTTTTAGACGGTGTGTGTGACTCCAGCCTTACTGTCCTTACATTTTTCTCCCAATAAGTCAATAAAGCTGATGTTTGTGCCACCTGAGTGAGGATGGGGAACAAAATTGAGCTGTTGCATGAGGTATCAGGGCTACCAGCAAAAAAGGCTTACACTGCTCCTTACCCACCTTATCTTATTTGAAATTTCAATTCCAAGCTGTAATTGCTGGCCCAGACCCTGATACCTCATGTATGGGCCATGGCTGACTGCTGCTGTGCCATTATCAAATTTCTACTGTGGATTAATTGATGCCACCTTTCATGGTGATTGCCCCTAATTTGAGCTTTTTGAGCTTTTTGTTTACCCCTTAAGGTGTTCTTTATATGTTTGACTTTGCCCCCCTTTGATTTTTATGGGGTTCAGGTATGCTAGCCGAACCGAACCTTGAAAGGTTCGCTCATCTCTAATTGACCAAAGCCTAAAATACAGTTGGGGCATTATAAATGACAAAAGGCATGACACGATATTTATACTGGCCTTCCAGGGTATTGAAGGCTATTTTCCACTTATCTCTTCTTTTGGTGTTAAAAAGATTATAGGCTCCCCTGAGATCCATTCAATGAAAGAAAGACTTCCAAACAAATTAAATGAAAAAAATAAATATCTTTATTAGCTATTACAAGTGGGGATAATGAAATACAATTAAAGAACAGTATCCTGGACGTGTAATAACACTCAATAGACAAGGTTCATCTTTGTATAAAATCCATATATAGATCAACAATAATTATCCATAGAGTAAAGAACTCTCATATAGCAATATCTAATAAGAAGAAATTACTCATATGGCAATCATTCTTAGTGGTTATATGACAGTTTGCAATAATTACAAAATGTGCAAGCCCTATAGGGGAATCAGTTCACCACAAGAGAAATCCAGACATCATCTATAGTGATATCACCACTGGAATAGAAGCAGGCCTTAAATAGCCAGCCCAATTCTAAGGATAATAATCTGCTGATGCATTCCTCCCAGTTATGTCTAGGGAGTCACTCCCTGCTCACCTGTACAGCAGCGTGCACATGTTGCTGTCATTGGCTAATAACAGGCAAGGCAGTAGGCTGCATTGTGTGGCAACTAGGAGACACAGAATCCCATCTCTCCCAGGCATCAAAACAAATGGGAAGCATGGCAACCTGTGTTCCCACATCGCTCAGCACTTCTACCACCATGTGTAGTTGCACCACTCAAGTGTGGAATAGTTCCGCCCCCAGCACCTACTCACCGGCAAGGCAGTCTGGAAACCGGAGGAGGATGATTCCTAACAGCCTTTATTTACAAATATATATCATACAGTGCCAAGTTAATGCCATCATAAAGAGACTAAATAGCATTCAATGTGATGATAGTGCTGTACAATATGTACCGTATATACTCGTGTATAAGCCGAGATTTTCAGCCCATTTTTTAGGGCTGAAAGTCCCCCTTTCGGCTTATACGCGGGTCATATACGGGGGTCGGCGGGGGAGGGGGAGCGGGGGTGTCGGATCATACTTACCCCTCCGCTGGCGCGGTCTCTGCAGCCCCCCTGCTTCTCCCACGATCTCCGGCTCCTTCCTGCAGTGGTCAAATGGCACCGCTCATTAAAGTCATGAATATGCACATATTCATGACTTTAATGAGCGGTACCATGTGACCGCTGTAGGAAGGAAGCGCTGCGGAGAGCGCCGGGAGAAGAAGAGATGCTGCAGGGACGCGCGGCGGAGGGGTGAGTACAGCGATATTTACCTGTCCTCTCTCCACCGCTGCATCCTCGTCTGACTCCTCTGGCTGTGAATGATCAGGCAGAGGGCGCGATGACGTCATTAGTGAGCACCGCGCCCCCTGCCAGATCATTCACTGCCGAGGACCAGGAAGACGGAGCAGCGCTGCGGTGCAGAGAGGACAGGTAAATATCTCAGGTGCCGGGTCCTGAGCGAGCGGTGACACCCGCACCTGTCCCCCATAGCGCGCCGGTGTCCCCGCCTGCTCAGGACCCCGGCACCTGGCCCCCAGCGTCGAGAGGTGAGTATGTAATTTTTTTGCAGCAGCAGCAGCATATGGCTGCGGGTAGAGTCCACCAAGTTGGTACCTCGCTTTTTGGGCCCCTTTAAAGTTCTTGAGCAGGTGAACCCGGTGGTTTACCGCCTAGCCCTTCCACCTCGCCTTGGTATCACTGACACCTTTCACGTGTCCCTCTTGAAACCCGTGGCCATTTCCCGGTTTTCCGAGTCATCTGCCGGGACGTCGGGTTCATCTACCGACGATCATGAGGTGAACGCCATTGTTGGGTGCAAGGTGGTACGAGGCAAAAAATTTTATTTGGTGGATTGGAGGGGTTATGGGCCTGAAGATAGATCCTGGGAGCCTGCCGAGCATGTTCACGCTCCGCAGCTCATCGCTGCCTTTGAGTGCAGCGAGGCCCAAAGAAGGGAGGGCCCTAGGAGGGGGGTAATGTTAGGGTTTGATTTCCCGCTGCTGCACAAGGGGAGTCTTGAACCCGTCCCGCTGCGGTCTCCCATTCATCTCCAGCTGCAGTGGAGCCTGCTCAGCAGAGACGTCGGTTCAAGCGTCTTGCCCACTCCACTACTGTGCAGTGACTTGCTACTGCCTTTCCTGGATCTGCTATTATAGCCAGTGCTGGAGCAGACGTCTTTGGGACAAAGTCCTGCGTTTTCCCTTCTGAGCATGCCCAGAGTGAGATCTCTCATTGGAGATCAGGGGTCACATGTTCAGGTGCTGCAGCGGCTCCTATTGGTCCGCCAGGAAGGTCATGTAGCTACATGTGTTTGTAACAGTTTCTCATTGGTCCTTGTTCCTGGAAGGTCCTGTAGCTGTTGCTATAAAAGGGTAGCATGGCTGGGCCGCCATGCGCTAATATCAACCATTGTATGCTATGCGCCAGTGTGGTCATGTGTATGTGTGGTTAGGGACCCGGCTGAAATAAGCCACTAGAATACCGACTTAATCGGTGAGGAGTTTGGTATGGTAGCTGGTCAGGGTCGGTGTCCTAGATGCCCTAGATTACCGGCATAACCGGTGAGGAGTTTTGATTGCCGTATTCAGGGTCTGGCGTTCAGACGTCATAGATTGCGGGTGACTCCCGCGAGGACATTAGCACATGATCACGCTTTATGTACGCTTAGCACTTAACTGTGTACCTGAGAGCCTTACAGGACACAGTGCTTTTTCTCAACGGCCCTGTGACGTAACAGGGTTCGCTTTCAACGCTAGTCAGCGCCCTAGCGTGTTTTCTTTACCACTCAGTTGTGTCTAGTGAGTGCGCACATCGCCATATAGCGCTGTGGCTCTGTGGAGTAACAGAGTTCGCACTCATTGCCACAGCGCATTACGGCGTTTATGTTGGCGACTCTGCGGGATAACAGAGTTTGCTTCTCGCGCCATTTTTACTAGCAGCAGGCTCCGCTTGCACGGTGGACCCCGGGCTGCGAACGCACCTTTCTACATTATATATTTGGTGTGTTCCGCAGACCCATAACATAATATTAGCGCCAGGGTCTGGCTAGTAAAATGGCGGATGAACAGCGATTACTGCTGTACATCCAGCAGCTGGAGGGTAGGTTGGCGGCTCTTGAGCGCACAACCTCAGCTGTGGATGTTACCGCAGTCGCTGTTCAGGCTGCTAGTGTAGCTGCAGCCAGTTTGTCCTCTGCCACCTCTGTCCCTACATTGTCCCACCTCCCGCTTCCAGACAAGTTTGCTGGTGACAGCAAGCAATGTCGGGGATTCGTAAGTCAGTGCTCCATACACCTCGAGCTTCTGGCTGCACGTTTCCCCACGGATCGGGCACAAGTGGGCTTTGTCATAGCTCTTCTGTCGGGCAGAGCGTTGGAGTGGGCAACGCCGCTGTGGGAGCACGACGACCGTGTGGTGCAGAGCGCTTCTCGTTTTCTGGAGGCTCTGAAAAAGATTTTTCTAGGACCTCAGGTCACCCACGATGCGGCGCTCAAACTGCTGGCAAGTACCCAGGGTTCGGCTTTGGTCAGCCATTTTGCTGTCCAATTTCGGACTCTGGCCTCTGAATTAGAGTGGCCAGATAAAGTCCTCATTCCCGTGTTCTGGAGAGGACTGGCGGGTCATGTGAAAGACGCCTTGGCTACCAGGGAGATTCCTGCCACACTGGAGAAGCTTATCGCTATTTCCACCCGCGTGGACCTCCGTTTCCACGAGCGGAGGCTGGAACGTGTCCAGTGTAGGCAGAGGGTCCAGTTGGCTCCTACCTTCACCAACCCTCTGGAGTCGCCTGTTCAGGCGCCCGACCTTCAGGAGGTTGCTCCTGCAGGATCTAAATCTCGGGTCACTCGTCCATCCCCGATTTGTTATATTTGCCAGCAGCAGGGACATTTTGCCAACCGATGTCCACAGCGGTTGAATAAGCGGTCGCGCCCAGTAACCGTAGGAACAGGGTCACTGGACGCCATGAGTTTTGCCCCTAAAGTGCTCCTCAAGGGATAATTACCCACGGTTCTACCACCCTACCCGTCAAGCTGTGTGTGGATTCTGGGGCAGAGGGAAATTTTATGTCATCCTCCTTTGCTTCTCGCCACACCATGCCTTTGGTGTTGCTGGCTGAACCAGTATCGGTTCGGGTGTTGAACGGAGCAATTCTGCCCTCACAAATCACCCATCAGTCTGTTCCACTCACCTTGTCTATGTGTAATGTATGTAGTACAGTTCATATAGCGTCTTGTGCTTGGGTGCGATGAAAATACATGAGACACAGGTTTGATATAGAAGGTCTTGTATTACTTCATACAAGTAGCAAAAATAGTCACACAGTTTGCAGATACAGAAGCAGGAGACACAGCAGGCCAGAGTAACTTAAGCTCAGCAATCACTCTCCACAACACGTTCAGGATCTTCTTCTCTGTTACCGTAAGTCCATGCAAACGTGGATCTTTCAAAGAGCAGGGTTCCAGAGTCCACAAGTGTTCAGAGTTCCTCAGTAGGAATAGCTGGAGTACATAGTCCAAGGCTTCCAGGAGTCAGGTCACAGGTTCACTGCAGGCTAGATTCTGAAGCACTAATTGCTCAGCTGTGGCTGCTTAAGAAGCAAGAGGGAGAGAATCAGGGCGGGAACATGAAAGCTGAAAACTCCATATTGACTGAGGGCAAGATAGCTGCAGCAAGACAGAAAGCAAAATGGCTGACGGAAAACTGAGTTTCAAGAACATGTACAAAGAACCTTACATTACTCCCCCCTTAGGGACAACCTCCGGATGGCCTCAGACCAGGCTTGTCTGGGTACCTCTGATGAAACTGGCGGAGCAAACGAGGAGCATTAACGTTATTGACTGGTTCCCATGAGTTGTCCTCCACTGGGTAGCCCTGCCATTTAATCAAATATTGTAACTGATTTCTGTATAACCTGGAATCTAGAATTCTTTCCACCACAAATTCTTCCTGACCATCGACTAGCACTGGGTCAGGGCAAGGAGAAGAACGTCCAGGAAACGTATTGGGTGTTGCAGCCTTTAGTAGGGATACATGAAAGACAGGGTGGATTCTCATAGTTCTAGGCAGTTGAAGACGACAAGCAACGGCACTTATAATTTTACTGATTTTATAGGGTCCAATGTACTTATGTCCCAACTTAGACGATGGAATCCTTATCTTAAGATTTCTGGTTGACAGCCAGACCAGGTCTCCTACCTTGAAAGCTGGTGCAGGTTTACGAAATTTATCTGCTGCTTTCTTGTACCTTTCCTGAGCCAATTCCAGATTCTCCTTTAGAAGATCCATATTCTTCTGTAAAGATGTGATTCTTTCGGCCACTGCTGGTAAAGGCGTTTCTATGGGAAATCGTGGAAGAATGTTAGGATGATAACCTAGATTGGAGTAAAAAGGAGACTGCTTAGTGGAGGCGCTCTGAGAGTTGTTATAAGAGAACTCAGCCAATGGAAGTAGATCCACCCAATCATCCTGTAGGTGGCAGATAAAGCAGCGGAGATACTGCTCCAGAGTTTGATTGGTTCGTTCGGTCTGTCCATTAGTCTGGGGATGAAAAGCAGAAGAAAGGTTTACTTTAATGTCCAATGCTGCACAGAAATTTTGCCAAATCCTTGAAGTGAATTGCACCCCTCGATCCGAAATAACCTCATCCGGTACTCCATGTAAGCGAAACACATCTTTAATCATCAAATCTGATGTCTGTTTTGCAGTGGGTAAGCCGACACAAGGAATAAAATGAGCTGCCTTTGTTAAACGATCAACCACCACTAGAATGGTGTTTTTCCCTTGAGAGGTTGGTAACTCCACAATGAAGTCCATAGAAATGGATCCCCACGGGCGGGACGGGGTGGGAAGAGGTTGTAACAGACCAGTTGGTGAGGAGCGAGGTGTTTTGCATCTTGCACAGACTTCACATGAAGTGACATAGTTTAAAACATCCTTCCTGCAAGTGGGCCACCAAAAGAAGCGAGAAAGAAATTCCTGTGTCTTTAGAATTCCTCTATGCCCAGCTATCTTGGAATCGTGAATGAGTTGCAATACTCTCAATCTGAATGTTTCAGGAATATACAGACGTTGTCCCAGAATCCACACACCATTCTTAAAGACAAGACTTACGTCCCTTGGGGTTGTGCCAACAAGGAATCCGCATGGTATGCTTCATTGATGTCCTTAAGTAGGTCTTGATTATGAATCACTCCCAGAAATCTAGAGTCAGGAAGAATAGTCTTAGGAGGAGCAAGTGGACGGGTCTCTGCTGAATGAATCCTAGAGAGTGCATCAGCCTTTCCATTGCGCGATCCTGGTCTATAAGAAATGACAAAATTAAATTGGTTTAAGAAAAGATTCCAGCGAGCCTGGCGAGGAGTCAGGCACTTAGCCGACCTGATAAATTCAAGGTTACGATGGTCTGTCAGGACGACTATTTGCTGTGCAGCTCCCTGAAGAAGATGTCTCCATTCTTTGAAGGCGGCAATAATGGCCAACAACTCTCTATTGCCCACATCGTAGTTCCTCTCAGCCGAAGACAACTGCTGGGAAAAGAAGGCACAGGGATGCAAGACATTCTTCTCACCTGTTCTCTGAGAGAGTATAGCTCCAACGGCACAATCTGAAGCATCCACCTCTATTATGAAGGCAAGTTCGGGGTTGGGATGTACCAAGATAGGTGCGGTGGTAAATTTATCTTTTAGACGAGAAAATGCTTCCTGGGCTTGGGGAGTCCAGGAGAACCTAGACTCTTTCCGGGTAAGTTGGGTGATAGGTGACACTACCTCAGAGAAATTCCTAATGAAACGTCTATAGAAATTGGCAAACCCGATGAAGCGCTGCACCTCCTTCACATTTCTAGGACTTGGCCAATCCTTGATGGCTTGGGTCTTACTTCCATCCATACTAATTCCTTGTGTAGACAGTACATACCCCAGAAATTTAATTTCGGTCCTATGGAATTCACACTTTTCAAGTTTGATGTAAAGATGGTTTTGTCTTAGACGTTCCAAGACCATTCTCACATGTCCATGATGTTCCTCTGTGGAGTTAGAAAAAATTAGAATATCATCCAAATAAATCACCACGAATGTATCTAGGAGATCCCTGAAGATGTCATTCACCAAGTGTTGGAAAGTGGCTGGGGCGGTACTCAGACCAAAAGGCATAACTAGATATTCAAAGTGTCCATAGCGTGACCTGAATGCAGTCTTCCATTCATCCCCAGGTCTAATACGGACCAAGTTATAGGCCCCACGAGATCCAATTTAGAGAAAATTTTGGCATGCCACACTCTCTCCAATAACTCAGGGATTAAAGGTAATGGATAACGGTTTCTAATAGTAACCTTATTGAGTTCCCTATAGTCTACGCAGGGTCTCAGAGATCCATCTTTCTTCTTCACAAAGAAGATGGGTGCACCTGCAGGAGATGAAGGGGGCCGTATGAAGCCCTTGGCTAGATTTTCGTCTATGTAATCCTTTAAAGCCTTTAGCTCAGGCCCCGCCAGGGGTAGATCTTACCAAAAGGTATCTCTGCTCCAGGCAATAATTCAATTGGACAATCATATGGACGGTGAGGGGGAAGCAGGTCAGCGTTCTTCTTGTCACATAAATCCACATAGTCCTGGTATACAGCTGGTAGTTCAGGGACTGACATGGTTCCTTTAGGAACAGAGCAAGCTGAAACTTCTGGACTCATCTGTTTCTCTGGAAAGTGTAATTCCTTGGTCTCCCAGTTAATAGTAGGGTTCTGAGCCTGCAGCCATGGTAGCCCTAGAATAATGGGAAAGTGGGGAGAAGAGATAAGCATAAAGGACAGTTTCTCTTGATGATCTTTACCCATAAGGACCCTCAAAGGCTCCGTTTCCTGATCCACTGGTCCAGAGGTCAGCAGGGAGCCATCCACAGTTTCCATCTGTACTGGAGTAGCCTTCTTCACTGAACGTATCCCCTGTTTCAGAGCAAAGGAGATATCCATAAAATTCCCACTTGCCCCTGAGTCGATCATAGCAGAGCTAGACACCCAGACTGAGTTAACCCAGAGTTTGATGGAAAGGAAGCAATGAGAATTGTTTTTCCTACAACTCAGCTGGGACACCGCTGAGGAAACTTGAAAAATTGCAGCGTTTACACAGTCATCGTCCTCAGAAGTAACGGAGTTTAAGTCCGAGAAATCAAGATCTGTTGCTGCAGATCTCTCTGGAGCCTGAGGCTCGGACCTGACAGATCTCCTCTCGCAACACTCACAGTGAATGAGTGCTGCAGTAGTCTTACGAGAACGGCTGGGGCAGTTTATAATGAAGTGCCCTGACTTACCACAATAGAAACATAGATTTTCCTTAAAACGATGTTCCTTGCGTGCATCACTAACCCGTCTTTGTAAATAGTCTACCTGCATGGGTTCAGGTTCAGGTTCCCGTGTGATCCTACTCAAAGGTTCCTTAGCTGGGGAGGAAGGTAGGAAAAGGTTAGTGCGATTGCTTTCGAACCATCTCTCTTGCCTGCGTTCAGTCAGGCGAGCATCAATACGGATGCAGTAGTTAATAAAGTCACCTAACGCAGTGGGAGGGTCGGCACGAGCAAGTTCATCCTTAATTAGTGGAGACAACCCCTTTCGAAAAATAGATTTTTTGGCGGAACTGTCCCAGGTGGTATCAATGGCCCATCTCCTGAAATCCAAGGCATATTCGGCTACCGAGTGCTTACCTTGGCGCAAAGTTAACATGGCTGCTTCAGCTGTTGCACCTCGATTGGGGTCATCAAACACCTGCCCCATGGCTGAAATGAAAGCATCAAGATGATCCAAACATTCATCCTCAGTCTCAATCAGAGGGTTTGCCCACATCAAAGCCTTGCTGGTAAGTAACTAGTAAGCACTTTAGATCGTTCAGTGGGAAATTGTGAAGCATGTGCAGAAAAAAACAGATTGCATTGGTTAATAAATCCCCTGAATTTTTCACGTTCACCGCCAAAACGAAAAGGGGGCAACTTGGGAATCCCAGAACTTGGGGCTACGGCAGGAGCCTGGACTCGCTCCTCTAGAACCTCAATCCTGGCTCGCAAATCCTGGGCAGTCTGTCCAAACACTTGCAAATTGTGATTAGTGAGGTCCTGTAGGTTTGTAAAACGGGTTTTTATAGTCTGTAAATCTGCAAGGATATTATCAGTCACTCCGCAAAGTTCCTTTATGCGGGCCTCCATTTTCCAGATCTTTTAAGACAGGAGTACTGGAAGGAGAGGAGAAAAGGAAAAAAAAAAAACAATAGTGTTTACCTGTGGTAACACTGCAGAGAGAAAAAAAAAATTAAGGGAACTGCTCACCTGGAATGGTTGTGAGAAGTCACAACCACTATCATCACAGAAAGTTCAACCGGACATCTGATATCCACAGTTACAGGAGACACAAAAGAGGGAAGAGAAAAAAAAAACAATAGTGTTTACCTGTGGTAACACTGCAGAAAAAAAAAACTTAAGGGAATTGCTCACCTGGAATGGTTGTGAGAAGTCACAACCACTGTCATCACAGAAAGTACGACTGGACGTCTGATATCCACAGTTACAGCAGACACAGCCTTCCCAGACCCAGCAGACACTAACGTTTTGGCTTCAGAATCTTGTAATGTATGTAGTACAGTTCATATAGCGTCTTGTGCTTGGGTGCGATGAAAATACATGAGACACAGGTTTGATATAGAAGGTCTTGTATTACTTCATACAAGTAGCAAAAATAGTCACACAGTTTGCAGATACAGAAGCAGGAGACACAGCAGGCCAGAGTAACTTAAGCTCAGCAATCACTCTCCACAACACGTTCAGGATCTTCTTCTCTGTTACCGTAAGTCCATGCAAACGTGGATCTTTCAAAGAGCAGGGTTCCAGAGTCCACAAGTGTTCAGAGTTCCTCAGTAGGAATAGCTGGAGTACATAGTCCAAGGCTTCCAGGAGTCAGGTCACAGGTTCACTGCAGGCTAGATTCTGAAGCACTGATTGCTCAGCTGTGGCTGCTTAAGAAGCAAGAGGGAGAGAATCAGGGCGGGAACATGAAAGCTGAAAACTCCATATTGACTGAGGGCAAGATAGCTGCAGCAAGACAGAAAGCAAAATGGCTGACGGAAAACTGAGTTTCAAGAACATGTACAAAGAACCTTACATTATGTCTTCTTCCCATCAGGAGAATATATCATTTTTTATCCTCCCTGAGGGTATAGATGAGGTTTTGTTGGATTACCCTGGCTCCGCCACCACTCTCCCCATATTGAGTTGGCTTCAGGGAGAATTCTGGGTTGGGGTAATTTATGTAAAGGCAGATGCATTAGGGACAGCGTGCAGGTCAACACCACTGAGATACCCATAGACCTCTCTCCTCTTCCCAAGGTCTATTGGTCTTATGCCGACGTTTTCTCAAAGAAGGCTGCGGAGACTCTTCCGCCTCATCGCCCCTATGACTGTCCTATCGACCTCTTGCCTGGAGCTGAGACTCCTAGAGGAAGGGTCTATCCCCTCTCTCTTCCTGAGACAGAGGCCATGTCCCAATATATTCAGGAGAACTTGGCAAGGGGATTCATTAGGAAGTCGGTGTCACCAGCGGGAGCAGGGTTCTTCTTTGTGCAGAAGAAGAACGGAGAACTACGTCCGTGCATTGATTATAGGGGTCTCAACGCTATCACCGTGAAAAATAAGTATCCTTTGCCGCTAATCTCTGAGCTTTTTGACAGGCTTCGGGAGCAAGGGTATTTACTAAGCTAGACCTGCGGGGTGCGTATAACCTGATTCGCATCCGTGAGGGGGACGAGTGGAAGACGGCATTTAACACCAGGAATGGGCATTATGAATATCTGGTAATGCCCTTTGGGCTCTGTAATGCTCCAGCTGTCTTCCAAGACTTTGTGAACGACATCTTCCGGGATATGTTGACCACCTCGGTGGTAGTCTATCTGGATGACATTCTCATCTTTTCTCCAGATATGGCCTCCCACCGGAGAGATGTCTGCAAGGTCTTCGACCTCTTGCGAGCAAATTCCCTATATGCGAAGTTGGAGAAGTGCATGTTTGAGCAGGAGTCTCTACCTTTTCTGGGCTATATCATCTCCACCCAGGGATTGGCTATGGATCCTACCAAACTACAGGCTGTGATGGATTGGCAAGAACCCCACTCCTTAAGGCGGTGCAGCGCTTTATGAGGTTCATTAACTACTATCGCCAATTCATTCCCCATTTCTCCACTTTGGTAGCTCCCTTGGTAGCCCTCACCAAGAAGGGAGCTAATCCCAAGTTGTGGTCAGAGGAGGTCACCAAGGCGTTCTCCTCCATCAAGTCGCATTTCGCCAGTGCTCCCATCTTACATCGCCCCGATGTCGATAAACCGTTTATCTTAGAGGTGGATGCCTCTTCTGTTGGTGCTGGAGCAGTCCTTTTTCAAAAGGATGCCCAGGGTCGGAAGCATCCCTGCTTTTTCTTTTCCAAAACCTTTACACCAGCAGAGAGGAATTATTCCATCGGGGACAGGGAGTTACTGGCTATGAAGTTGGCCTTCTCCGAGTGACGACATCTTCTGGAGGGGGCTCGCTTCCCCTTCCAAGTGTTCACAGACCACAAGAACTTGGTGTATTTGCAGACAGCCCAGCGGCTAAATTCCCGTCAGGCCAGATGGTCCTTGTTTTTCTCCCGGTTCCATTTCACCCTCCATTTCCTCTCCGGTGAGAAGAACATTCTCGCAGATGCTCTATCCCACTCCGTGGTGTCCTCTGAGGAGGTGGAGGAGGAGCCTCGGCTGATTGTCCCCACAGAAAGCCTAAGAACGGTGGCTCCGGTTTCGCTTGAGTCTGTGCCTTCGGGCAAGACTTTTGTGCCCACCAATTTGCGACCGGAAGTACTCTCTTGGGCACATTCGTCCAGGGTGGGTGGACATTTTGGGACCAAAAGGACTTCTGAGTTGCTGGCGAGGACATATTGGTGGCCGCAGATGGCCCGTTACGTCAGGGAATACGTTCAGGCGTGCGTCTCCTGCGCCAAGAATAAGTCCCCTTGACAACGGCCAGCTGGGTTACTTTTCCCTTTACCGGTGGCAGACAGGCCTTGGGAGATGGTCGGGATGGATTTTGTGGTGGGCTTACCCAAGTCTCGGGGCTGCACCATCATCTGGGTGATAACCGACCACTTCTCCAAAATGGTGCACTTAGTGCCGTTACCACGGTTACCGTCTACACGGGCCTTGGCAGCATTATTCATTAGGCATATTTTCTGCCTACACGGTATGCCAGACAAAATTGTCAGTGATCGAGGTCCCCAGTTTGCGTCTCGGTTCTGGAGAGAGCTGTGTCGTCTACTCAGCATTGAGTTGAATCTCTCCTCTGCATACCATCCCGAGACGAATGGGTTGGTAGAGAGGGCCAACCAGACCTTGGTCACATACTTGCGACATTTTGTCTCTGCCAGGCAGGATGACTGGGCATCCTTGCTACCGTGGGCTGAGTTTGCTCTAAATAATGCTGTGGCTGACTCCACCGGACAGACCCCATTCCTCCTGAACTACGGTCAGCATCCGCGGGTACCAGTGCCTATGCCCGTGTCTTCCGCCGATTCCAGGGTGGCAGACTGGGCTGTGGAGGCATGGGACATTTGGGACCGCACTCAGGATGCCATTCAGGCCTCCAAAGAGAGGATGAGGTCTTCGGCCAATGCCCATCGGCGCCCCGCTCCTACATTTGCTCCGGGTGACCTAGTGTGGCTTTCTGCCCGAAACATCAGGCTGCGGGTAGAGTCCACCAAGTTGGCACCTCGCTTTTTGGGCCCCTTTAAAGTTCTTGAGCAGGTGAACCCAGTGGTTTACCGCCTAGCCCTTCCACCTCGCCTTGGTATCACTGACACCTTTCACGTGTCCCTCTTGAAACCCGTGGCCATTTCCCGGTTTTCCGAGTCATCTGCCGGGACGTCGGGTTCATCTACCGATGATCATGAGGTGAACGCCATTGTTGGGTGCAAGGTGGTACGAGGAAAAAAATTTATTTGGTGGATTGGAGGGGTTATGGGCCTGAGGATAGATCCTGGGAGCCTGCCGAGCATGTTCACGCTTCGCAGCTCATCGCTGCCTTTGAGCACAGCGAGGCCCAAAGAAGGGGGGGCACTGTTAGGGTTCGATTTCCCGCTGCTGCACAAGGGGAGTCTCGAACCCGTCCCGCTGCGGTCTCCCATTCATCTCCGGCCACAGTGGAGCCTGCTCAGCAGAGACATCGGTCCAAGCGTCTTGCCCACTCCACTACTGTGCAGTGACTTGCTGCTGCCTTTCCTGGATCTGCTATTATAGCCAATGCTGGAGCAGACGTCTTTGGGACAAAGTCCTGCGTTTTCCCTTCTGAGCATGCCCAGAGTGAGATCTCTCATTGGAGATCAGGGGTCACATGTTCAGGTGCTGCAGCGGCTCCTATTGGTCCGCCAGGAAGGTCATGTAGCTACATGTGTTTGTAACAGTTCTCATTGGTCCTTGTTCCTGGAAGGTCCTGTAGCTGTTGCTATAAAAGGGTAGCATGGCTGGGCCGCCATGCACTAATATCAACCATTGTATGCTATGCGCCAGTGTGGTCATGTGTATGTGTGGTTAGGGACCCGGCTGAAATAAGCCACTAGAATACCGACTTAATCGGTGAGGAGTTTGGTATGGTAGCTGGTCAGGGTCGGTGTCCTAGATGCCCTAGATTACCGGCATAACCGGTGAGGAGTTTTGATTGCCGTATTCAGGGTCTGGCGTTCAGACGCCATAGATTGCGGGTGACTCCCGCGAGGACATTAGCACATGATCACGCTTTATGTACGCTTAGCACTTAACTGTGTACCTGAGAGCCTTACAGGACACAGTGCTTTTTCTCAACGGCCCTGTGACGTAACAGGGTTCGCTTTCAACGCTAGTCAGCGCCCTAGCGTGTTTTCTTTGCCACTCAGTTGTGTCTAGTGAGTGCGCACACATCGCCATATAGCGCTGCGGCCCCCTTCTAGCGGCTCTGTGGAGTAACAGAGTTCGCACTCATTGCCACAGCGCATTACGGCGTTTATGTTGGCGACTCTGCGGGATAACAGAGTTTGCTTCTCGTGCCATTTTTACTAGCAGCAGGCTCCGCTTGCACGGTGGACCCCGGGCTGCGACCGCACCTTTCTACATTATATATTTGGTGTGTTCCGCAGACCCATAACAATATGGGGGCATAATATGGAGCATATGGGGGCATAAGCTGTGGAACATATGGGGCATAATATGGAGCATATAGGGCATAATCTGGAGCATATGGGGGCATAAGCTGTGGAACATATGGGGGCATAATATGGAGCATATGGGGGCATAAGCTGTGGAACATATGGGGCATAATATGGAGCATATGGGGGCATAAGCTGTGGAACATATGGGGGCATAATCTGGAGCATATGGGGGCATAATATGGAGCATATGGGGCATAAGCTGTGGAACATATGGGGGCATAATATGGAGCATATGGGGGCATAAGCTGTGGAACATATGGGGGCATAATATGGAGCATATGGGGGCATAAGCTGTGGAACATATGGGGCATAATCTGGAGCATATGGGGGCATAATCTGTGGAACATATGGGGGAATAATCTGGAGCATAGGGGGGCATAATCTGTGGATCATACAGGGGCATAATCTGTGGAATATATGGGGGCATAATCTGGAGCATATGGGGGCATAATCTCTGAAGCATATTGGGCATAATCTGGAGCATATGGGGCATAATCTGGAGCATATAGGGGCATAATCTGTGGAGCATATTGGGCATAATCTGTGCAGCATATGGGGGCATAATCTGTGGAGCATCATATGGGGGCATAATCATTTTTCACCCTAGGCTTATACGCGAGTCAATAAGTTTTCCCAGTTTTTTGTGGCAAAATTAGGGGGGTCGGCTTATACACTGGTCGGCTTATACATGAGTATATACGGTAATTAATACTGCTTCACAATTAATATTTAAATATCTGCTTGTCACAAGTCACGCGAAGCCAATCTTATCAGTGGGTTCTCAAGGCCATCCCTATATGCTGTCTATGGAGTGCTTGTTGTGACTTCTTTTTAAGCAATAAATGCAAGCCTTGTTTTTGGTGCCCACCTTATGCATTTTCTATCATGTGTCTTGCACGCTCAAAGGACACCACACAAATTTGAAACTCACAACTACTCATGACTGGTGAAAATGCATGTAATGTTCCAGAAACATGGATTTCTTAGAGTTTTAATGACTCTGAAGGGTTAAACTAAGTCCAATAAGTCACTTGAAATTATGTTTTATTTGATCTAAAATTGAGATTCCAATCTCATGCATTACTGTATACACACTACCACTGCAGATTAGATTAACATTCTTTTGTTGGCTAATAAATCTAGCCTACCATGTTGTATGCTAAATTGAAAATACAGTCGTGGGCAGTAATAGCAATTTATCTTTGGTCAGCAGATAAAAAAATATAAAATATAGGGCGACTGTAGGGCATGAATTAATTAAAGTTAATTAATCTAGTTCATTCATGCACAGGTGAGCTGATGTGAACTTTTAACATGATTTATATTGGTTTTGAGGTTTTGAATTGCTATTAGTCCAATTTATTAGATCACATACAGTATTCAGTTGGTAAAAATAGTGGTTACCCTGACCTAAAAAAAGAAAACATCAAATATAAAAAATAGGATATGCAGTATTCAGCTGACGAACCTATTTGCCAGCATGGCAAATTAAAAGCAGAGGCAGAACTACCATCAGTTGCTTAGAAGCCATATCAAATCTCTCAGTAGAAGCAACCTTTACACACAGAGAGCCTTATTTTAGAGTAGGAGTTAAAAGTGTTTTTCGGGACTATTTTTTTTTTACTATGGGCCTATGGACTAACAAGTAGGTATTCGTTAACTACCTGCCTGTTCTACCAGGCGCCTCCTCAGATCGTTGACAGATGGCTCCTACAAACAGTTTTGCTGCCTCATGTCAACAGAGCAGCTCTTACTATTCCAGGTTGCTCAGTCGATGGGACGTGTCTGCAGGTGCCATGCTGATTGACAGCCAGCTACCTGCAGATAGGCAGAAGGGAGACAGCTGTCAATCAGCATGATGTCAGCATTCACACCCTGTCAACAGAGCAGAGCAGAAGAGATGGAGCTGCTTTGTCAAAATGACATCAGAGGAAGCCGCACAGCAGTCGATGACTGCTACAAGCTGGCTGAGATAGGCGATGGACAGGTAGTTAGCTCTTAGACCGAAAGTAAAAAGAAAACTTTAAAAGTAGGTATTATGAGTAGGAATTAGGAGTAATAATTAGCTGAGTGCATTCTATTAAATATTTTTTTTGCAAAAAAAAAACTACTTTATATACGGTAGCAACCCAAAGTTTTGCCTTATTTTTTAAATTGTGATTACTTCTGTCTGGTTGTTGTGATACCATTTTCCTGGTGCTTTTAGTAAACCAGAAGCAAATGGTTGTCAGCTATATGGATGAAAATTGTGTTTGACATTGTTTTATTTCTTTATGTTTTAGCTTTCAACATTTGCTGAACCAAATGTTTTGCATATTTTGGCATGGGTAGTCGAGTTTTGTCTAAATTTTTTTGTGTGTGTGTGTGTGTTTTTTTGGTTAAAACATGGCAAAGACAAAGACAATTTATCACCAGATGTCACGAAGCTTATTATTCTGAGAGTGAAGTCAGGCAAAAGCCAAAAAGACGTAGCTATGGAATTCATCTGCTCTCATAGTCAAGTGTCATGTATGATAAAGTAAGAAAATGAAGGTTATGGAACAGCTGACAAACCTAGAAGTAGACGACCACAGAAAACTTCCTCCAAAGTTGATCACATTATTAAGAAAAAGTCAGTGTCTGATGTCCATAAAAGTGCTGTACAGATTTCTCATAAAATGAACTAAGAATATGGGGTTAAAGTGAGTCACCAAACTGTGGGACGAGCAGTAGGGTTGAATGCACGAGCTCCAGTCAAGAAGCCTTTCATCTCTGCAAAGGACTGGAAGGTCCTACTTGAGTTTTCCAAAGAACACAGAGAATAGAAAGAGACAGATTGGTCTAAGGTGTTATGGTCAGATGAATCCAAGTTCAGTCTCTTTGGTAGTGATGGCAAGCACTATAATATACCGCCCAATTGGAAAACGTAATGATGTAAGGCACCAAACACCTACAGTGAAACATGGTGGTGGCAATGTTGCTACAGCCCTGGAATTGGGCTATTCCATTCACTATTGTCCACCCCCACGCATTGTCCACAGCCGATTGAATAACCACAGACAACAGGTCTCGGTGATAACAGCTGCTTTACTTCATATCAGATATAACATAGAGTAGCGGTTTACAGTTCACGTGGGGAAGCCAAGGCCAATACAGTTCAGGATTGGATTCTGACACAGAATTAAGGTTCTGGAGCTTTAAGAGCCTGTATTAGTTAAAAGCAATACTTGCAGGTAATTAGAAGAAGTTCAAAGTCTCTTGGTGGCATAAAGGCAGAAGAGGAAATAGATGGCAAGAATATTTACAAACCTGAAATCTCGTATTCATTTCTCAGCTGGTCACGGTACGTGCAGAAATATACTTGAAGTAAATAACGGATAAATTGCGGTGAGGCGGGGGACCTCGATTTCCTCAACACGCAGAGCAATAGGTTCTTCTGTAGTTATTTTACGACCTAATGCTGGAGAAGCATGCCTTAAACCGGACAGCGGGGATCCAGGATTAAAAGGGTTCAAAGTCTTTGGCCATCTTGGCTGTAGAAGTTAGAGGAAGATTCAAGGCATTAGGCCTGGCTGTAAGTCTTGAGATATAGACAAGGATGAACCTCCAGGCATAGAGCCTGGAGGGGGTCAGGAGACCCCTCACAAGAGGTCTGGTCTGGGTCACACCTTGAACCAGACTCCCTGGGGACTTTCCAGATCTCTATCTTGTCTGTACTGGAGGTAGCTCCTCCTGTTGAACCTTGGTGACAGGGTCACTAGCCAATAGGATAACTCTAAATTCTTGTGTCAGACTACGCATTGTGAGATTAATATATAAATCACGCATTTCACCAGCATATGATGCTGGAACAAACCAAATGAAAAGTGCTCTTAATAGAACACTGAAACACATACCTGAGGAATAAATGAGATTAGTGAGTTTTTGATTCATTTATCGCTATAATAGTAAAAGGATAACTTAGGAGTGATTTGCTGTGTACAGAAGCTACTCACGGTTCAGGTTTACTTAGCGGAACGGACACACTCTGGATCGGGTCAATACATAGTCATGGTTTTGGGCTGCTTTTCTGCATCTGCCATTGGCCCTCTGCATAGAATTGATGAAAATATGAATGCTACCATGTACAAGGATATACTGGAGAATGTTATGCTGCCTCATGGTAAAACCAAAGTAGGCAGGGGCTGGAAATTCAATCAAGACAATGATCCTAAGTACACATCAAATTTAGTCAAAAATTGGTTAGCAAATAAAAATATTCGCATGCTGCAATTGTAGGAACATGGGAGCCGGGGTAGCCTCATCAGCCACTCCAGTACTCACTGTGCTGGAGGCTGCTTCATTCCTGGTACGTTGCTTGCTCTTCCTGGTATTCAAAGAATTAGAGCCAGAGGCCGGAATAAACTTAAACAGTTCAACTTTATTTTCCTCAGGACACAGCACATCCACGATGTCTTTAGGGCTCTCAACACGGTACCAAAGAAACATCTTCAACAGCAGCACCCAACTTCTTCAGTTACACATGGGTGGACCACACAATGACAATGGAACAAGGATAAGGTGTTGACCAGGTGGTACCTGACCCCAGCCAGAGTGGCTAAGGTAGTCGCTAACTATTCTCCAAAGTGCTTTAGAGGGTGTAATTCCACAGGAGATATGTTCCATATATGGTGGCAATGCCCAAATGTAGGTTTTGGATTAGAATATATCACCTGATCTCCTCAATAACAAATATAAACCTAATAAAAACCCTTGGGAGGCTTTACTCAACAAATGTATCCCCAACGTCCCTAAACACACTTAAGCCCTTATCACATTTATATTCCTGGCAGCCAAACTAACCATAGCTTTAGCTTGGAAATAACAAGTCTAGATTTATCTGAGGTTAAAAACGCCTTTCTTGGTATATGATCAATGAAAAATTATCTGCCATACCTACAGACAAAGTGAGTAAATTTGAGAAAATATGGCTTCCCTCGGCGGAATATGCCAACCACACCCCCTTTGCCATACCTGTATTTCATCTAACCAATACAGATTCCCCTGACTCTGGTTGAATCACCTGATCTTCTCAATAACAAATATAAACCTAATAAAAAACCCTTGGGAGGCTTTACACAACAAATGTATCCCCAGCATCCCTAAACACACTTAAGCCCTTATCACATTTATATTCCTGGGAGCCAAACAAACCATAGCTTTAGCTTGGAAATAACAAGTCTAGATTTTATCTGAGTGGGTAAATTTGAGAAAATATGGCTTCTCTTGGTGGAATATGCCAACCACACCTCCTTTGCCACACCTGTATTTCGTCTAACCAATCCAGATTCCCCTGACTCTGGTTGAATCACTTAACTGGAATTGAACACAATATACCCCTTCCTCAGGCTTCCTTCCCTTGCTTCTTAACCTGTTGTTTGCTTGTCAAATTGTTATGTAACGTTTTATATGTATGCTGTAAACATTTGTTTGTATTGAGATTTTCTTCACATTATTATAAAATTCAATAAAAAAAGTATTGTTTAAAAAAGAAAAATCTTCACAATGAGAGGAATGAACCCATAGAAGGTTAAAGAAAATGACTTTTTTCACGTACTTAAAGCTATTATATCACTCCAATTTGTTACTTTTCTCTCATTGCTCAAAGGTCGCACGTATTCCTCAAAAGCTACACATTTCTAAACTCTGTACAGAAATAGATTAGGAGATGGAAACTACATCAAAGTTGAGTAAGAGATTGATTTTTGCTTCAACAACCAGTTGTGCTTAGTACAATATCAATAATTTTTATTGATTTGTGAATAGTTAGTGCTTTTGACATTAATTTATGAACTATGATAGGAAAGATAACTATCTAGCGCAATAAACTGCATTTGACCTTTAAAGTTCTGATTTTGATTTAATCACTGCGAGTTGTGTAGGTTTCATTGTTAAAAGGTCAAAAACCTAAATTCTTCTTAATCAACTTTATGCTAAAGATAAATCTGTTAAAGTGAACCTACTATCGTCATTCTAAGGTATATGCTTACTTGAATATTTTACTACGGGACCACTGAATCAAGCATATATCAGAATTACCCATAACTTTGCTGGCTATTCATGCCTAACAGGTACAATATGTGGGATATTCTTTTTTTAAGAGAACATTTTGCAAAGAATTTATTTTTTTATTTCACATTACAATAACACATTATCAATTATATATTCTAGTAATAAAAATATGCTATTTTGTAATAACTTTTTATTTCAAAATATTAAGTGTAACTAATGGAAAATGTATACTGTGCTACAAAATATTGCTAAATGGCTATGATTTAATAATTACTAATAAATATGATATATTTCTTGCCGAAAACTATAATCTATGCTAAGAAGGAAACACCAGAATCAACAAACATGACACAAAAATGCATAAATATGCTGTTATTTCATTGATAAATCTGCCCTCACTGTGAATGAGAATTTATATATTTAACCCATTAGCAAAACAAAAAAAAACACATAGCAAACTTTAATATCTTGTTGGACGGCTTTCTATGTATGAAAAATCACTAATTGTCTAAAATAATTGCTATATTTTCAGTATATCTCAAAAATGGCTGATTGGTCCAGAACAAAAATACAAATTATAAAAATTATAGTGACCAACAAAGCACAAAACAAAAAACAATAACAGTTAAATAAATATATAAGCTACAAAAAAGGTATCCATAGTTATCAGCCAAAAAAGCAGGAACCCAGCACAAGCCATTGTCAGTGAGAATCAGCTATCTATTGGAGCTTACCCTCTGTTATAACTGATGGGTATTGAAATAACTTTGATCCCTAACATTTAATCTCTTAAAAGTCATAGTAAACTACATTAAACATTTAAAACAAAGTATACTGCTCAAAAAAATAAAGGGAACACTCAAATAACACATCCTAGATCTGAATGATTGAAATATTCTCATTGAATACTTTGTTCTGTACAAAGTTGAATGTGCTGACAACAAAATCACAAAAATTATCAATAGAAATAAAATTTATTAACCAATGGTGGCCTGGATTTGGAGTCACACACAAAATTTAAGTGGAATGTAGTGTGTGTGGCCTCCACATGCCTGTATGACCTCCCTGTGCTTGTATAACCTCCCTACAATGCATTGGCATGCTTCTGATGAGGCGGCGGATGGTCTCCTGAGGCATCTCCTCCCAGACCTGGACTAAAGCATCCGCCAACTCCTGGACAGTCTGTGGTGCAACGTAACGTTGGTGGATGGAGCAAGACATGATGTCCCAGATGTGCTCAATCGGATTCGGGTCTGGGGAACGGGTGGGCAAGTCCATAGCTTCAATACTGACACACTCCAGCCACATGAGATCTGGCATTGTCCTGCATTAGGAGGAACCCAGGGCCAACCGCACCAGCATATGGTCTCACAATGGGTCTGAGGATCTCATCTCCGTACCTAATGGCAGTCAGGTTACCTCTGGAGAGCACATGGAGGTCTGTGTGGCCCTCCAAAGAAATGTCACCCTACACCATTACTGACCCACTGCCAAACCGGTCATGCTGAAGGATGTTGCAGGCAGCAGATCGCTCTCCATGGTGTCTCCAGACTCTGTCAAGTCTGTCACATTTGCTCAGTGTGAACCTGCTTTCATCTGTGAAGAGCACAGGGCACCAGTGGCGAATTTGCAAATCCTTGTGTTCTGTGGAAAATGCCAAGCATACTGCATGGTGTTGGGCTGTGAGTACAATCCCCATCTGTGGATGTCGGGCACTCAGACCATCCTCATGGAGTCGGTTTCTAACCGTTTGTGCAGACACATGCACATTTGTGGCCTGCTGGAGGTCATTTTGCAGGGCTCTGGCAGTGCTCCTCCTGTAGCGGTCCTGCTGCTGGGTTGTTGCCCTTCTACGGCCCCCTCCACATCTCCTGATGTACTGGCCTATCTCCTGGTAGTGCCTCCAGCCTCTGGACACTACGCTGACAGACACAGCATACCCTCTTGCCACAGCTCGCATTGATGTGCCATCATAGATCAACTGCACTATCTGAGCCACTTGTGTGTGGTTGTAGAGTCTGTCTCATGCTACCATGAGTGTGAAAGCACAACCAACATTCAAAAGTGACCAAAACATCAGCCAGAAAGCATTGGTACTGTGATGTGGTCTGTGGTCCTCACCTGCAGAATCATTCTTTTATTGAGTGTGTCTTGATAATTGCCAATAATTTCCATCTGTTGTCTATTCCATTTGCACAACAGCATGTGAAATTGATTGTCAATCAGTGTTGCTTCCTAAGTGCACAGTTTAATTTAACAGAAGTTTGATTTACTTGGAGTTATATTCTGTTGTTTAAGTGTTCCCTTTATTTTTTGAGCAGTGTATATGTAGCTGGCATTAATGTATCTCGAATGACCCACAGTATTTAACCCATGCGCTGAGCACCATAAAGATAAAAATAAATTAGATAATGTGATCAAAAATTCTTTAAGAGGTTTTCCACAATTATACTTTCATAATTTTTTTGAGGCACTCCAGTTGGAGCCTTGATGCATGTATGGATGGATGACCTTTCTTGTAATTTTTGGCAGGTTTTGCACTGTGTGCAGACCCTTTATGAGTGTGTAGAAGTACTACAACCCCACTTTCTTACTATTTGATTGAGGTACTACAGTTGGTGCTTTGAAGGGTGCATGGATGACCCTGCTTATAATAATTGGCAGGCTTTGCACTGTGTGCAGAGCTTTCATGAGTGTACAATTACCACAACTATACTTTGTTCACAAAATTTGAATGAGACACTACAGTTTGATGACCTTTCTTGTAATTTTTGGCTTGCTTTACACATAGTGCATAGCGTTTATGAGTCTATGAGTACCACTACATGACAATTTGAACATAATATGTATGAGGCCTTCCTAAATTATAATAATAATAATTTTATTTCTATAGAGCCAATATATTCCGCAGCCCTTTTTAAGATTTTAGAGGGGATTTGTACAGACAGTAAAATACATTAAAGAATAACAATAATCACATAAATCAGCAAATAGCTAGAGGAGTGAGGGCCCTGTTCACAAGCTTACAATCTATGAGGAAATAGGGGAGACATGAAAGGTGGATGGTAGCAATTTCTTGTATTGTATGGTCCAACCATCAATATAATAAATAGGGTAATCAGATAATGTTGCATAAAAAGCTCACCAACGAGAATGGATACTGACACAGAGGGCTATTAAGGGCATGTAGTGTGTGTGAACAGATGATACGAGGGTACTGGTTTTGAATGAAAATTTTGAATGGGTAAAACATGGATAGTTAGATAAGTCTTTTTGTCTAATACATGGTATATCTGAGTCCCTCTGAGTCCCTAATTTTTGGCAGTTCACCTTCCTTCATAAATTACACTGACATTTTTTAAGTAAAAAATTCAATTATGGCCTAGTTAAATAATTTTTTCTTTAAATCATTTTAAAATTTTGCTATATATACAAGTCATTATAAAGGGAAAAATGTTTCTTAACATTTTTTTCCTGTAAACTCCACATTCTCTTTGAGTTTGAATGCTTTATTGCCAGTCCTTAAAGTGGAGTAATACTGTGACACAATTGTTCTCAGCAGTGATCTGGAAGTCAGAGATGCTTCCAGAGGTCTTCCCCATGCTGTTCTCCTTTCATTCAGCACTTTTCCCATCCATTTCAACATTTTAATTAATTTTGTTCCCTCTTTTTTTTCATTCTGCAAATTTCTTAAAGTTGCTTAATTTAAGACACAGACCTTCCTATGAGGTTACTGCTGCTCACGGAGTGAATTGTGACTAATATTATCTTATTGTGGTGTTCATCCTAGTTGGTGTCACAGTTCTTACCACGCAGAGTCATTTTAGTACTTTACATATAATGTGGTCATTTACATGGTAACATAGTTTATGTCACTATTAACCTCATTTTCATGGAAGACTGAGTCAGCCAATTGCCTCTAGCAATCTAACTTTATTGATATTGCCATCTAGCTTTGCTGCTCTTTGACAGACAGCATAGTAACTTTCTTTCTCCCCTGCTGGCTAAGGAAAAGTACTCTGTTTTTTCTCAGGCATCAGGAGTCACTTGGGAGCATTAGCTCAGAAGCAAACAGAGTCTAAAGTATTCAAGTAAGTTAAAGAGTTAGTATAATGATGAGCTTGCTCCTCTGGGATTCATTTTCAAGGATGATAGAATTACTTTAGATGAGAGTATATTCTTTTGCCCAGTCCTTCTCATTGTCAGCAAAATGTCAAAATGCACCCATCGTTCTGGCCAAAAACAGTTGTAATTCTGCTACAGAAAGAAAACCTTCTACTTAATACTATTCTAAATATGCAGTTTTTCCAAAAAACAATGCACCCTTTTGCTGTTTATTTAAAGTTGACTATTTAAAGAAGCTCCGGTTATTATTATTATGCTTTTCTTATATAGCTGTATCATATTCCGTAGCGCTTTACATAAATTATCATCGCTGTCCCCATTGGGCTCACAATCTAGATTTCCTATCAATATGTCTTTGGAATATGGGAGAAAAAGGGAGAACCTGAAGAAACCCATGCAAATATGAGGAGAACATACAAACCCTTTGCAGACGTCTTTGGTGGGATTTGATCCCAGGACCCCAGTGCTGCAAGGCTAAACACTGAGTCACTGTGATGCCCATTATTAAAATATAATGGAATCTGTGGAGTGGAAATAGAGTAAACATCAAAATATTTTTGTCCCTAGTTCCAAAGAACTTGTTGCCTTACTTTAATTTCATTTATTGCAATACTGTGACATTAAGATAATACAATTATACAGATCAATTTTATTTGTTTATACTACTTGTAAGTATTAAAAAAAAGTATATTTCATTTTTGGCTCAATAGATTCCTTTTAGTTTTGATCTTTATTTTTAAAGGAAACTTGTCCCTTAACCCCTTAACGACCAAGCCATTTTGTAGGTTAAAGACCAGGCCAATTTTTACATTTCTGACCACTGTCTCTTTATGAGGTTATAACTCTGGAATGCTTCAACGGATCTTGGCGATTCTGAGATTGTTTTCTCGAGACATATTGTACTTCATGATAGTGGTAAAATTTCTTCAATATAACTTGCGTTTATTTATGAAAAAAACGGAAATATGGCAAAAATTTTGAAAATTTTGCAATTTCAAACTTTTAATTTTTATGCCATTAAATCAGAGAGATATGTCACAAAAATTAGTTAATAAATAACATTTCCCACATGTCTACTTTACATCAGCACAATTTTGGAACCAAAATTTTTTTTTGTTAGGAAGTTATAAGTGTTAAAAGTTGACCAGCAATTTCTCATTTTTCCAACAAAATTTACAAAATCATTTTTTTTAGGGGCCACCTCACATTTGAAGTGAATTTGAGGGGTCAATATGACAGAAAATACCCAAAAGTGACACCATTCTAAAAACTGCACCCCTCAACGTGTTCAAAGCCACATTCAAGAAGTTTATTAACCCTTTAGGTACTTCACAAGAATTGAAGCAATGTGGAAGGAAAAATTAACATTTAACTTTTTTTCCCAAAATTTTTCTTTCGACACAATTTTTTAAAATTTTGTCAAGGGTATCAGTAGAAAATTAACCACAATATTTGTTGTACAATTTCTCCTGAGTACATCGATACCCCATGTGTGGGGGTAAACCACTATTTGGGCGCATGGCAGAGCTCGGAAGGGAAGCAGCGCCATTTACTTTTTTGGCTGGAATTGAGATTGGACGCCATGTCGCATTTGGAGAGTCCCTGTGTGCCTAAACAGTGGAAACCCCCCACAAGTGACCCCATTTTGGAAACTAGACCCCCAAGTAACTTATCTAAATGTGTTGTGAGAGCTTTAACCCCAAGGGCTTCACAGAAGGTTATAACGTAGAGCCGTAAAATTAAAAAATCATGTTTTTTCCAAAAAATGATCTTTTCATCCCAATTTTTATTTTCCAAAGGATAAAAGGACCCAAAAGTTATTGTGCAATTAGTCCTGAGTACGCTGATACCCCATATGTGGGGGTAAACCACTATTTGGGTGCATGGCAGAGCTCGGAAGGGAAGCAGCGCCATTTGACTTTTTTGGCTGGAATTGAGATTGGACGCCATGTCGCATTTGGAGAGTCCCTGTGTGCCTAAACAGTGGAAACCCCCACAAGTGACCCCATTTTGAAAACTAGACCCCCCAAGTAACTTATCTAAATGTGTAGTGAGAGCTTTGAACCCCCAAGGGCTTCACAGAAGGTTATAACGTAGAGCCGTAAAATTAAAAAATCATGTTTTTTCCACAAAAATGATCTTTTCATCCCAATTTTTATTTTCCAAAGGATAAAAGGACCCCAAAAGTTATTGTGCAATTAGTCCTGAGTACGCTGATACCCCATATGTGAGGGTAAACCACTATTTGGGTGCATGGCAGAGCTCGGAAGGGAAGCAGCGCCATTTGACTTTTTTGGCTGGAATTGAGATTGGACGCCATGTTGTATTTGGAGAGCCCCTGTGTGCCTAAACAGTGGATACCCCCCACAAGTAACCCCATTTTGGAAACTAGACCCCCCAAGGAACTTATCTAGATGTGTGGTGAGAGCTTTGAACCCCCAAGGGCTTCACAGAAGGTTATAACGTAGTGCTGTAAAATTAAAAAATCATATCTTTTCCACTAAAATGATCTTTCCACCCCCAATTTTTATTTCCCAAAGGGTAAAAGGACCCCAAAAGTTATTGTGCAATTTGTCCTGAGTACGCTGATACCCCATATGTGGGGGTAAACCACTATTTGGGCGAATGGCAGAGCTTGGAAGGGAAGCAGCGCCATTTGACTTTTTTGGCTGGAATTGAGATTGGACGCCATGTCGCATTTGGAGAGTCCCTGTGTGCCTAAACAGTGGAAACCCCCACAAGTGACCCCATTTTGGAAACTAGACCCCCCAAGGAACTTATCTAGATGTGTGGTGAAAGCTTTGAACCCCCAAGGGCTTCACAGAAGGTTATAACGTAGAGCAGTAAAATTAAAAAATCATATCTTTTCCACAAAAATGATCTTTCCACCCCAATTGTTATTTTCCAAAGGGTAACAGGACCCCAAAAGTTATTGTGCAATTTGTCCTGAGTATGCTGATACCCCATATGTGGGGGTAAACCACTATTTTGACGCATGGCAGAGCTGGAAAGGGAAGGAGCGCCTTTTTCAAATGCAGATTTTGATGGAATGGTCTGCGGGTTCATGTCACGTTTGGAGAGCCCCTGATGTGCCTAAACAGTAGAAACCCCCCACAAGTGACTCCATTTTGGAAACTAGACCCCCCAAGGAACTTATCTAGATGTGTGGTGAGCACTTTGAACCCCCAAGTGCTTCACAGAAGTTTATAACGTAGAGCCGTGAAAATAAAAATATCATATTTTTTTTCCACAAAAATAATCTTTTTGCCCCCAAATTTTTATTTTTATAAGGGTAACAGGAGAAATAGGACCCCAAAAGCTATTGTGCAATTTGTCCTGAGTACGCTGATATCCCATATGTGGGGAGGAACCACTATTTTGACGCATGGCAGAGCTCGGAAGGGAAGGAGCACCGTTTTTAAATGCAGACTTTGATGGAATGGTCTGCAGGTGTCATGTCGCGCTTGGAGAGCCCCTGATGTGCCTAAACAGTAGAAACCCCCCACAAATGACCCCATTTTGCAAACTAGACCCCCAAGGAACTTATCTAGATGTGTGGTCAGCACTTTGAACCCCCAAGGGCTTCACAGAAGTTTATAATGTAGAGCCGTGAAAATAAAAAATATATTTTTTTCCACAAAAATTACCTTTTTGCCCCAAATTTTTATTTTTCTAAGGGTAACAGGAGAAATAGGACCCCAAAAGCTATTGTGCAATTTGTCCTGAGTACGCTGATATCCCATATTGGGGGGAACCACTATTTTGACGCATGGCAGAGCTCGGAAGGGAAGGAGCACCGTTTTTAAATGCAGACTTTGATGGAATGGTCTGCGGGTGTCATGTCGCGCTTGGAGAGCCTCTGATGTGCCTAAACAGTAGAAACCCCCCACAAATGACCCATTTTGCAAACTAGACCCCAAGGAACTTATCTAAATGTGTGGTCAGCACTTTGAACCCCCAAGGGCTTCACAGAAGTTTATAATGTAGAGCTGTGAAAATAAAAAAATCATATTTTTTCCACAAAAATTACCTTTTTGCCCCAAATTTTTATTTTTATAAGGGTAACAGGAGAAATAGGACCCCAAAAGCTATTGTGCATTTTGTCCTGAGTACGCTGATACCCCATATGTGTGGGGGGAACCACTGTGATCGCCTTACTGCGATCTTTGGGAGGCACAATGAACAAATCCACAAAAGGTGAAGAATTGGTTTTCTTTTTTACGCCGTTCCTCGTGCGGTATTAGTGATTAGGCGACTTTATTCCTCGGATCGGTGCGATTACAGTGATACCAGATTTACACCCTTTTTTCATGTTTAGCTTCTGTCACACACTAAAAGATGCTTTTTCTTGGAATAATTTTTTGTAAGAAATTTTTGCATCGCCGTATTTTGAGAGCTATAATTTTTCCATATTTTGGCCGACAGAGTTATCTGTGGGCTTATTTTTTGCGGGATGAGCTGACGTTTTTATTGGTACCATATTCAGGCACATAACTTTTTTGATCGTTTCCTATTCCGATTTTTGTGGAATCAGAATGAACAAAAACCAGCAATTCAGGAATGTTTTTTTTTTTTTTTTTTTCCTCCGTTCCGTGTGTGGTAAAATTAGATAAAGCAGCTTTATTCTTCGGGTCACTACGGTTACGGCGATTCCTCATTTATAGATTTTTTTTCATGTTTTGGCGTTTTTTACACAATAAAAAATGTTATAGAAAAAATAATTATTTTTGCATCAGTTTATTCCGTGAGCTATAACTTTTTTATTTTTTTGCTGATGATGTTGTATAGCGGCTTGTTTTTTGCGGGACAAGATGACGTTTTCAGCGGTACCATGATTATTTATATCTGATTTTTGATCGCGTGTTATTGCACTTTTTCCAAGCGGTATAATGATACCGCTTGGAAAAAGTATAATTTACTACTTTTTTGTGTTTTTTTTTACGGCTTTCACTGAAGGGGTTAACTAGGGTTACGCTTTTATAGATGGGATTTTTACGGACGTGGCGATACCTAACATGTGTATGTTTTTTGTTTTTTATTTTTTTTATTACATAAAAATGTGTATTTTTTAGGGGATTTTTTTTAAATTATTTTTTTATATTTTTTTTACAATTTTTTTAAAAAAATGATTTTTTTTAACTTGTCCCTTTATGGGACTTTCACTTTTTTTACTTTTTATTGCAGTTACAATGCATTGCAATGCTCTGGCATTGCAATGCATTGCAACTATAGTGGAAGCTGCTGTGACAATGATCACAGCAGCTTCCCGTAGCTAAATGACCCGGAGGTTGTCATGACAACCCCCGGGTCATCAAGGCAGAGATCGGCCCCTGCAAATACATTGCAGGGTGCCGATCTGAGGCAGAGGGAGCTCCCGACCCTCTGCCTCCCCCCCTGAGCTCTGCGATCGCACTCGATCGCAGCAGTCAGGGGGTTAACAGCCAGGGGCGGTGGGGGCTCCGCTCCTGGCTGTCAGTGCAGGAAGCCTGGCCACTGCAGCGCCTGCTCCTGCACTGATCGCGCTGGAGAAGCTGAAATTTCAGCTTCTCCTGCGCGGTCGCTGCTGTGTTTGGTCAGTCAGTTTGACTGACCAATCACAGCGCTGTGAGTGCGGGGACCGACGGCAAAGGTCCCCGCACCGCTTGCCGTGCCTGTCAGCTGTCTGTGACAGCTGTCGGCACTGATCTACCACTGGTAGATCAAAGCCATGACGTGCAGAGTCCTTCCTGGTGCCGGAACTGGCACCTTGCCATGACGGACTCTGCACGTCAGTGGACTTTAAGGGGTTAAAATACCATATTTTTAGATTATAAGACGCATTTTTTTCCCCAAAATTTTTGGGGAAAATGGGGGTGAGTCTTATAATGCAGATATACCTTACCGGCCATGGTGGAGCAGGGTCCCAGTGTCGCTGCTGGAGGAGGAAAGAGTGGAGCGTTGCTGCAGGCTGGGATGAGGGGGTGTTCCGATGTGCACCGCTGCGGGTATTCGGTGGTGCAGGGGCTCTGCCGACATTTTGTGAAAGCCCAGAGCCCCTGCACTTACATGTCTTACTGTGCATTGTACTCTGGGAAAATGGCTGCCGGGGCATGTGCAAATGGAGTTCTTGGCACCAAGATCTCGGGAGATGATATCTCAGCATCCTCAGTAAAGGCAGCTACAGTCTGAAAGTATGGATGAGCTTGTTAAGCAATTAGTCCAGCAGCTGCAGACCCAACAGGAGACTAACAAACTCCTAATCCAGCAGTTTCAGCAGCAGTAGTTTCAGCAGCAATAGTTTCAACAGCAGCAGTAGTTTGTGGTAACGGTTGCAACAGCAGCAGCAGATAGCTCGCCTGGCAGAAACTGTCCGAGCCGGTGAGATGGCATCACCCATCAGCCAAAGTGACGATAACCAGGTAAGGTGAATGATATTGGAGGCCTTACAGAAGATGACTCTGGAGGACTACATTGAGGTTCTCCTGACTGTATTTGAGAGGATGACAGACAGAGAGAAACTATCATCAGAGCAATGAGGAAGAGGTCTTAACTTGATACTTTACTGGGGAACTGCAGAAAAGATACTACGACCTTGCCCTACAGTTTGCCAAGTAGTACAGGACTATGGAGAACTCTAAGAGCAATCAAGGGAGCCTGAGGTCACATTTCTGGGAGATGCAAAAGCCCAAGGCCATGTCTGAGGGGCTCACAAAGTCCCATGAGGGGTAAAAGGTGGGTTCAAAGTACCATTATCGGTTTGAAGTGTCGGGTCCCGGGTCATTATATCAGCTGTTTGTCGCCTGACCTCAGAGCCAATGGACTGCAGCATAGACCAGCGCTACTCCTACTTTTGCCTACCCTGCCTATAGTGCTGTTCCCTACCCTGGTGAGGGGCCTCAAGAATGCCACATGACTGTGAACAGTGTCAAATTGATGGATCTTCTTGACTCAGGGAGTTTGGTGACCCTGGCAAGATCACACTTCCACATATGCTAGTGTAGTGACCAGAAAAAACATTAATAATGTATGTTATATGTTTTATGGTAAGTGTGCTCTATTTCTTACATGATTTCATTGTGATACCAGCTCCTTGTTTTGCCTTGGGAGGAGGTACATTATTTAATATTATGCTGCCCTCTACTGCCTTGTTTGGCTTTACAATTTGTAGTACTTTGCTGCCCTCTGCTGCCTTAGTTTGGCATTGCAACTTGTTTTTCTGATTTGAAAGAAGTGGCAGTTGGAGGTGGCGTGAGACTGAAAACGGGGAGTTACGAGCGAATCCCGTGGTGAGAGGAGGTAGGAAATTGGGACCATCGGGGAATACAAATAGCACCCGATTCAGAGTGCCCTGCGTTTTCCAGCGACAGAGTGCTGAGACTGCAGAACTGCATAGTAGATTTCCCGGATACTCTGATCAAATAAAGGTCGGTTGATCCTTCCCGTACCCGCAGCACCGTTAGTCTAATGAAATTTACTGCCATCGTCCCAAGGCCAGGACCGTGAAAAGGTTTTGATAGTCGCAGTGAGTAAGAAAAAGTATATCTGCTACCCATGACTGTTATTTTGGAAATATAAGAAATGTGTTAGGGTTCGATTTCCCGCTGCTGCACAAGGGGAGTCTCGAACCCGTCCCGCTGCGGTCTCCCATTCATCTCCGGCCGCAGTGGAGCCTGCTCAGCAGAGACGTCGGTCCAGGCGTCTTGCCCACTCCTCTACTGTGCAGTGACTTGCTGCTGCCTTTCCTGGATCTGCTATTATAGCCAGTGCTGGAGCAGTCGTCTTTGAGACAAAGTCCTGCGTTTTCCCATCTGAGCATGCCCAGAGTGAGATCTCTCATTGGAGATCAGGGGTCACATGTTCAGGTGCTGCAGCGGCTCCTATTGGTCCGCCAGGAAGGTCATGTAGCTACGTTTGTTTGTAACAGCTTCTCATTGGTCCTTGTTCCTGGAAGGTCCTGTAGCTGTTGCTATAAAAGGGTACCATGGCTGGGCCGCCATGCGCTAATATCAATCATTGTATGCTATGCGCCAGTGTGGTCATGTGTATGTGTGGATAGGGACCCGGCTGAAATAAGCCACTAGAATACCGACTTAATCGGTGAGGAGTTTGGTATGGTAGCTGGTCAGGGTCGGTGTCCTAGATGCCCTAGATTACCGGCATAACCGGTGACGAGTTTGATTGCCGTATTCAGGCCTGGCGTTCAGACGCCATAGATTGCGGGTGACTCCCGCGAGGACATTAGCACATGATCACGCTTTATGACGCGTAGCACTTAACTGTGTATCTGAGAGCCTTACAGGACACAGTGACTTTTTCTCAGCGGCCCTGTGACGTAACAGGGTTCGCTTTCAAGCTAGTCAGCGCCCTAGCGTGTTTTCTTTGCCACTCAGTTGTGTCTAGTGAGTGCGCACACATCGCCATATAGCGTTGCGGCTCCTCTTCTAGCGGCTCTGTGGAGTAACAGAGTTCGCACTCATTGCCACAGCGCATTACGGCGTTTATGTTGGCAGCTCTGCGGGATAACAAAGTTTGCTTCTTGCGCCTTTTTGCCAGCAGCGGGCTTCGCCTGCACGGTGGACCCCGGGTTGCGAACGCACTTATTATTTATATTATTTTGTGCGTTCCGCCAGCCTTAACAAAATGTTACCAATCTTCAGTAAAGTTCACCTTTCAAGTTTGCACAGGACCCTCGGTGTATGATTCTTTTGTCCGCGGCCTCACACCTTGCGGGCATCAACATCACTCACAGTCTCATATATCAGTCATCTCCCCCTTTTATAATTGCCACCTAACCTAGGGATTGTTAGAGCCATCGGAGTCACCGTGACTGAACCATCCTCCGAGATACTGGGCTCTGCATCTCACAAGGCGGTGCGACAATTGAAATGATGGCGTCATGAACAGGATGATCCTTCTGTGCCTGCATGTACTGTACCTGTTTACTAAGCCTGTTTTAAGGAAAAAAAATCTATTATTAGTCATTGGACAGAAGAGCAGGAAGTTGCCTTCCAGCATCTCAAGAAAAAGCTTACCACTCCCCCTATTCTAGCTTACCCGGATTGCAGCCAGCCTTTCCGTCTTTACACCGACGCCAGTGTAAAGGGGCTAGGAGCAGTCCTAAGTAAGAAGCAAGATGGAAAAGAGCGAGTAATCGCTTTTGCTAGCAGATCTCTTAAAGGAGCGGAACGGAACGATCAAAATTACAGTTCTTTTAAACTAGAGTTTCTCGCTCTCTTCTGGGCCGTTACGGAGCGATTCAAGGACTATCTAGCTGTCTCTCCACTTATCGTCTACACTGACAACAATTCTCTTGTTCATTTAAGCACAGCTAGATTGGGAGCTCTAGAGCAGAGATGGGCCTCAAGACTAGCTAATTACAATTTTATCATCATGTATCATGCTGGGAAGTCCAATGAAAATGCCGATGCCTTGTCCCGATTACCAACCTCTTCAGATCCCCGTAAGATGAAGATCACTGGGAAGAAGTGGAGATGCCGAACTTTTACGCCCGATTTTCTCAACAAAATGTGGCCAGTGCCCTTCGGCAGGAGACTTCCGCCTCCCAGGCTCAGGAAGCCAGTCTAGACACTTCGCTAGAGGAAACTAGATGGATACAAGTGCAGACTGAAAGTAGAGTGATTGCAGAAATTTCGGAATTCCTAATCACGGGAAAACCTCCTGGTAGAATTCGCAGAGGCGATGCTGACCCTGAATTACTTCGTCTGCGGAGACAGCGAAAACGGTTCTTTGTGTAAAAAGGGTTGCTGTATCGCAGTAGCTTGGATCCCATCACCGGTAGTCATCTCCATCAAATTGTGATCCCAAGGAGAGATGTAGACATGGTCCTCACTGCCTATCATTATCAGTCTGGTCATTTTGGAGTGCAAAAGACAGAAGCCACAGTCCGTAGGTGATTCTATTGGATTGGCATGAGGGGAGACATTGAAAAATGGTGCCAGGAATGTCACACGTGTGTGACTAGGAAAACTGTGAAAGCTGATCAGAAAGCACCACTGCATCCGATTGTGAGTCGACATCCATTAGAAATGGTAGCCATTGATCATCTGAAGATAGAGCCCAGCAGGACAGGCCATAGCTACGTCTTAACCATCATCGATCACTTCACCAAATTTGTAGTGGCCGTCCCTGTGAAGGATTTAACTGCCTAGATTACCACTGCTATCCACTAGAAAGCTTTTCTGGCTACCTTATGGATGCCCGGAGAAGATTTTAACTGATCGAGGCTCCGCCTTTGAATCACAACTCTTCCAAGAATTATGCAAGTACTACAAATGTCAGAAGCTCAGAACTACGGCATACCACCCGCAGTGCAATGGGCTTTGTGAAAATATGAATCAATTCATTCTGAACTTGCTAAGAGCTATTCCAGCTCACAGAAAAGCTGACTGGCCAACACTACTTCTGGAGCTCATCTATGTGTATAATAATACCCCGCAATGTTCTACGAGTTACACCCCATATTTTCTGATGTTTGGACGTCAAGGTAAACTACTTGCTGACCTTGCTCTAGGAGTGACTGTCTCCGATGAAATTAATCCTCTGCTGCTACTGAGTGGGTGAGCGATCATCACAGATGCCTAGTGGAAGCCCAAGAAATTGTGGATACACGTATAAAAGAAGCTCGCAAAAGACAGCAACATGATTTTGATAAACAAGTGAAAGCTACACCTTTGCCTGTAGGTGATAAGATCTGGATGAGAAACAATCATTGTACAGGAAAGCTTGATACACAATGGGAGAGACAGCCTCACATCATCCAAGATATCCCATGCCCTGGGAATGATATTTATTGCATCAAGCGAGATACTCAACAACCCAAGGTTGTTCACAGAAATCAACTAAAACTTTGTAGGTCGGAAGACTTCCATCCTGATTCAACACCTGTGAACGAGTTATTTGAGTGTGAACCTTATCAGGAGTCCTAAAGATCCCACAGTTCATCATCTTTAGAATTTGATATCAATGACCCGTTATCTTGGTGTTTTGGTCCTGTGCTGTCTACCTGTGGACAAGGACAGACAATTCCTAATCAAGAGTTGCCCCTTGCAAGAACAACTAATCTCAGAACTGACCCTGTAGAGATAGATCCTGGCCCTATGGAGGAATTCACTCTGGTTCGACACTCTCAAAAGATCAACAAAGGTCAGTTACCAGTTAGATATCTGGATTAAAACTTGTAGAATGAACTGTACATTTTTCCCACTGTTTTTCTTCTGGAAAAGACTACTTTCATCCCTTGTTAAGCACAGAGACATTACCTGTGACTTTTTCTCAGTTTTTTAGAGAATTTTTGGTTAATTTTTATTGGTTCTAAAATAAAAAAATGGTGCAGCCACGTTGATGGACTGTGTGCCCTGACTCTGCACCCGGGGACCAAAATACACATTTTACGCATTACTTTAAGACTGTTTCTTATGTCTACGAGCAGGAAGATTTGCTACAAGAACAAGGTATTCTATCTCTGGAGACACTCTAGTATTTGTGTTATTTAATTTTTTTTTCTTGAGTTATGAAGAAATATTAAGTCTTCCTATTACAGTGAAACCAAGGTTTGAGTTGTAAAGTTTATTGTTGCACTAAAATGCATGTTTATCGGATGTTACGATACTTTCATGATTATTTAGTGCCCCAAGTTTGTACAGGGGGTAGGAATAATATTGCTCTATTTCTGGTACCTCAACATATACCTCTGGCCTCCTGGGGTTCCACGTGTATTATAGCTCGCCAAGCTTCTTGCAAGGATAAAGCATAGTGACTCATTAACGTCTTGTTTTTTTTTTTAAAAAAAGCATTTTTAATTCTGATGCAGAGCGGACCTCAAATATGCTTTCTAAGCGCTCCAAAATTTGCTCTACAGTCCTTTTCTGAACTTTGGGCCAGGACTTAATTTCTCTCAAAGCTGCACCTTGGAGTTGGCCACTCAGGATTTCCACTTTTTGGTCATTAGTCATGGGGCACAGGCGAAACAAAGCAGTCATTTTTCTCTAAAGTCTCGTAATGTGTTGGTTTCTCCATTATAATGTGGCATCCAGGGAGCTCCCAAATAATATGGCATGGTGAGATGCATAAATGCATTGGCGGCTTTATCAGAAGAATTGGGGCTGTTACTAAGCGGCTCATATTCATTTTCGTCTGCCATTGTGAGTTTCAATTTTAGAGTAGTGAACTCTGTTAAAACAGGCTTAGTAAACAGGTACAGTACATGCAGGCACAGAAGGATCATCCTGCTCGTGATGCCATAATTTAAGTTGTCGCACCGCCTTGTGAGATGCAGAGCCCAGTATCTCGGAGGATGGTTCAGTCACGGTGACTCCGATGGCTCTAACAATCCCTAGGTTAGGTGACAATTATAAAAGGGGGAGATGATGATATATGAGACTGTGAGTGATGTTGATGCCCGCAAGGTGTGAAGCCGCGGACAAAAGAATCATACACCGGGGTCCTGTGCAAACTTGAAAGCTGAACTTTACTGAAGATTGGTAACATTTCTTATATTTTCCAACATAACAGTCATGGGTAGCAGATATACTTTTTCTTACTCACTGCAACTATCAAAACCTTTTCTCGGTCCCGGCCTTGGGAGGATGGCAGTAAATTTCATTAGACTAACGGTGCTGCGGGTAGTGGAAGGATCAACCGACCTTTATTTGATCAGAGTATCCAGGAAATCTGCTATGCAGTTCTGCAGTCTCAGCACTCTGTCGCTGGAAAACCCAGGGCACTCTGAATCGGGTGCTAATTGTATTCCCCGATGGTCCCAAACGAGAAGCCCCAATTTCCTACCTCCTCTCACCACGGGAACCGCTCGTAACTCCCCATTTTCAGTCTCACGCCACCTCCAACTGACCACTTGTTTCAAATCAGAAAAACAAGTTGCAATGCCAAACTAAGGCAGCAGAGGGCAGCAAAGAACTACAAATTGTAATACCAAAACAAGGCAGAAGAGGGCAGCATAATATTAAATAATTTACCTCCTCCCAAGGCAAAACAAGGAGCCGGTATAACAATTGAAATCATGTAAGAAATAGAGCACACTTACCATATAACATACATTAATAATGTTTTTTCTGGTCACTAACTAGTCCTTGGGAAAGATGTGGGAGTAAGGCATAAACATGGAGATGTCAAAAACTATCCTATGGTCGACATATACACAGACTGTGGTTTTGTGTCCAACTAAGTGGGAATGGTCAAGGATAGTTGCATGCTATTGTTTTCTTTCAATATTTTTCTTTGTTCTGGGACTTATTTACTAAAGATGTAGTACCCAGTAGTCCAGTATATAGCCAGGAATCAACTATGGTTACAAAGGCACGTGATTGGTTTGGTACCGTGTTAGCCAGTAGAAAAAAACATATAGAGTGTTCTCAGTGGGAGAAGCAAAATAGGAATCTTGTGGTAGATACCTTTTAATGGCTAACAAAATATAGTGAATGATATTACAGGGCAAGCTTTCAAGACTGCTTACGTCTCTTCATCAGGCTGGTAAAACAAATATATTGAAGAAACCCAATTATATACAGTGAAAAACACAGGCATGGTGTGATACATGGACATTTATGTAACGGTGAATTTCCGTTCACTGTACTGGCTAAAAAGAAGGATGAGGAAGCATCCCTTGAAGCCAATATCTCTGACCTGGAGTAGTCTCAGTGCAAATTTGGGACTGCCCAGCTTAGAGATTTAACAGTAAAAGGTACCAAGGAATATGTAAATGGGGTACCCTAGGATATGGGAGCCAATAGTTGGTTTCAGCACGGGTGTGGCAAAATGATTTTTGTGTTATGGGGAAAATGTGAAGAGACAGGTAAAAGAGCACTTCTTCAAGACCAAAGAGAAAAAATCTACGGAGTATATTTGGTGGGCTCCATAGAGACAATTTAAGCCTGGGAATCGGGTACTTGTGTAAGTACCCACAGGGGAGAACAGGTACCTTAATCAATGGCAAGGACCCATAAGGTGGTAGAAAATGTGGTAGAGGTAAACTATAAAGTACACAGACCAGGGAAATGAAAGCTGTTGTGAATGTGTTGGAGATGACTTCGGAGCTGAGGCTCCCTCCGGTGGTTGCTGAGGGTATTGAACCAATTAAGGAATGGGTGTCAGGTGGGGCTGACTGGCCTGATATAAGTGAGCTGAACTCCCATGATCCTCGCCGGTAATCAATTGTTGCTTCCAGGTCTTTGTGGAATTTCAGCTTGCTTTCCTGCTATCATTTAGATAAGTGACGTTCTGGTTTTTTTTCTGTGGTTGGATTTTCCTTGCTTTTTGCAGTCTTGCCTTGGACTTCAGCCAGGTCCCCTTTGGGGGGCTTGCGCTGCCCTCTGTTCTCATTTTGTATTTGCACTTGTTCTCTGTTCCATTGATATTTTTTATTGCTGGATAGCTGTGTGTCACACCAGAGATCTGATATAGGTGGTCGAGATCGTGTGGTCTCAGGTTTTTTGTAATCAGAAGTGCTGGTATTTTTATTAGGGATTTTCTGGGTTGCAGACAGAATTTGTCTCCTGTACTTTACTTTCTAGACAGATTTGGGCCCCAACATTTGCTCATTCTATTTTCTGTCTGTGTTCGTGTTTTCCTCTTGTCTAACCGCCATTACATGTTTGGGGGCTTCCTATTTCTTTGGGGGCTTTTCTCCAGGGCAGTTAGCTTTCCTCTTTCTATCTTCAGGTGTAGCTAACTCTCCGGCTGTGCCGAGGCGTCTAGGATCACCGTAGGTACGCTCCACGGCTACTTCTAGTTGTGCGGTTAGTTTAGGGATCTGCAACCCATTAGGTTCCAGCCTCTCTGGTGTCTTGCTGCTTTGGCGGTATTTTGCTCCTGTCCTCCTCAGCTACCAAATCATAACAGTATTACCGGCCTGACTGAAAATTCTATGGTACTCAACAGAAAGGAAGGATAGTGAGCATAAAGGGAAAAAAAAAATGGGAGTTGTCAGAATTTTTTTTTTCTTTTTTCTGCTTGTTATATTTTTTCCCTCTCTCTCCCTGGGTGCTGAGGAGGAATTTTTCTTTGTCCTCAATGGAGATTGTGCAGCTGTCAGGTCGTGTTGAGCGGCTCGCCGCTGAGGTTCAGACTATTGCTGCCTATATCACTAGGTTGCCGGTTGTGGAACCTAGGATCCCCATGCCAGATTTATTTTTGGGGGATCGGTCTAAATTTCTGAATTTTAAAAATAACTGTAAGTTGTTTTTTGCCCTGAAGCCTAAGTCCTCAGGAAGCGCTGCACAGCAGGTTCAAATTGTCATCTCCCTGTTGCGCGGCGACCTTCAGGAGTGGGCTTTTCCCTGACACCTGGGGATCATGTTTTGAATGATGTTAATGTGTTTTTTCAGGCTCTGGGGTTATTGTACGATGATCCTAATGTCACTGATCAAGCGGAGAAAACCTTGTTGGCAGTGAATCAGGGTCATGAAGCCTGCTGAGCTGTACTGTCAGAATTTTCGAAAATGGGCAGTTCTTACTAAATGGAATGATGATGCTCTGGCAGCTCTTTTTCGGAAGGGTCTGGCAGAGACTGTAAAGGATGTTATGGTGGGATTCCCTGTTCCCTCTGGTCTCAATGACTCTATGTCATTAGCTATTCAAATTGACAGACGTTTGCGTGAGCGCAGAGGTATGCGTGAGATTGTGTTGCCTTGTGAGTGAGCTCCTGAGCCCATGCAGTGTGATGGAGTGACTTCTGGAGCACAGCGTCATGAGTTTCAAAAGCGTAATAGGTTGTGTTTCTACTGTGGTGATGCTTCTCATGCTATTTCCGTCTGCCCCAAGCAGGGAAGACATTTTGCATGCTCAGTTGTTTTGCGTAGTGTTCAGACTAAATTTCTGTTGACTGTTACCCTGATTTGCTACATGTTCACATTTTCGGCTCAGGTTTTTGTTGATTTAGGAGTAGCTATTAACCTGATGGATTTTGACTTTGCCAAACGTTGTGGGTTTCCCATGATACCCCTTCGGAAGTCTGTTCCTTTGCTGGGCATTGATTCTACCCCTTTGGCAGAGAATAAACCCCAGTTTTCTACCAGGTGATAATGCGGGTTGACCAGGACCATCAGGAGAGTTGCAAATTTTTGGTGTTGCATAATTTGCATGACATTATTGTACTGGGTTTCCCTTGGTTACAGACTCATAATCCTGTTTTGGATTGGAAATCTGTGTTTGTGACCAGTTGGGGTTGCCAATGTGTTAATACTGACACTCCTGTTTTTTCTGCCTCCCCCCAGTCTCAAGATGTCCCTGACTATTTGACCGAATTTTCTGATGAGTTTAGTGAGAGTAAGTCTGCATCCTTGCCTCCACACAGGAGTTATGATTGCGCTATTGAGTTAGTGCCTGGTGGTAAATTTCCGAAGGGTCGGCTTTTTAATTTATCTGTACCTGAACATGATGCTATGCGTTCTTATATTAAGGAGTCTTTGGAGAAGGGTCATATCAGACCTTCCTCTTCACCCTTGGGCGCCGGCTTTTTCTTTGTGGCCAAAAAGGATGGTTCATTGAGGCCGTGTATTGACTATCGTCTCCTGAATAAAATTACTGTTAAATATCAATATCCGTTACCCCTTTATTTCTGACCTATTTTCCTGAGTGAAAATTGCTAGTTGGTTTACCAAGCTTGACTTCAGGGGGCTTATAATATTATTCGCATCAAGCACAGTGATGAATGGAAGATGGTGTTTAATACCCCAGAGAGGCATTTTGAGTACCTAGTGATGCCTTTTGGGCTCACTAATGCCCTTCCGTCTTCCAGTCTTTATGAATGATATTTTCATGGATTTCGTGGATAAATTTCTGATCGTTTATTTGGACGATATCTTGATTTTTTCCAACGACTGGGACTCTCATGTGGAACATGTTCGGACGGTGTTCCGGATTTTGAGAGAAAAAGCACTGTATGTGAAGGGATCAAAATGTCTTTCTGTTGTACAGAAGGTTTCATTTCTGGGATTCATTTTGTCTCCGTCTGTTATTGAAATGGACCCGGTCAAAGTTCAGGCCATCTGTGATTGGGTTCAACCTACTACATTGAAGGCTCTTCAGAGATTTTTGGGTTTGGCTAATTTTTATCGTAAATTTATTGGTAATTTCTCCGGTATTGTGAAACCACTGACTGATTTAACCAAAAAGGGTTCTGATGTGGTGAATTGGCCTCCTGAGGCAGTTTCTGCGTTTCAGGAACTTAAGCAGAGATTCACTTCTGCTCCTGTTCTGCGGCAGCCTGATGTTTCTCTACTATTTCAAGTGGAGGTTGATGCTTCTGAGATTGGGGCAGGTGCCATTTTGTCCCAAAGGGATCCAGAGACCTCTAAGAGTAACCCTTGTGCCTTCTTCTTTCAAAATTTTTCCCCAGCTGAACGTAATTATGATGTGGGAAATCGGGAGTTATTGGCTATGAAGTGGGCCTTTGAAGAGTGGAGACATTGGCTGGAAGGAGCCAAACATCAGGTGGTGGTCCTCACGGACCATAAGAACCTGGTTTATCTCGAATCAGCCAAGTGACTTAATCCTAGAAAGGCCAGGTGGGCCTTGTTTTTCACACGTTTTAATTTTGTGATTTCTTTTCTCCTGTGCACTAAGAATGTTAAGGAGGATGCCCTCTCGAGGAGTTTCTTTGCGGATTCTCCTGAGGTAACTGAGCCTGCTGTTATTCTAAAAGAGGGTGTAGTTCTTTCCGCTATCTAGTCCAATTGAGACTGGCTCTGGAGGGATGTCAGGAGGATAAACCTGAGCGCTGCCCTGTTGGGAAATTATTTGTCCCAGACCAGTGGTGGAAGAATGTTATGTCTGAGATTCATTGCTCCGCATTGGCTTGTCATCCTGGTATTTTTGGTACCAGAGATTTGGTGAGTTGGTTCTTTTGGTGGCCTACTTTGTCTCGTGACGTCAGGGACTTTGTGCAGTCCTGTGGGACTTGCTCTCGTTCCAAACCTTGCTCTCGCTCTAGTGGTTTGTTAATGCCATTACCTGTGCCCAAGAGGCCATGGACCCATATCTCTATGGATTTTAATTCCGACCTCCCTGTCTCTCAGAGAATGACCATTATCAGGGTGATCTGTGATAGATTTTCCAAGATGATACATCTTGTGCCACTACCTAAGTTCCCTTCCTCCTCAGAATTGGTGCCTTTATTCTTTCAGCAGGTAGTTCGGTTGCACGGCATTCCAGAGAACATTGTGTCTGACAGAGGAGTCCAATTTGTTTCCAGATTTTGGAGGACATTTTGTTCTAAACTTGGAGTTCAGTTATCTTTCTCCTCTGCATTTCACCCTCAGACCAATGGACAAACTGAGAGAATAAACCAGACCTTGGAGACTTATTTGAGATGTTTTGTGTCTGCTGATCAGGACGACTGGGTCTCTTTTTTGCCTTTGACTGAGTTTTCTCTTAATAATAGGGCTAGCTCTGCCACCTTGATGTCTCCTTGTTTCTGCAATTCTGGGTTTCATCCTAGATTTTCTTCAGGACAGGTGGAGGCTTCTGTCTGTCCGGGTGTTGACTATATTGTGGAGCGAATGCAGCAGATTTGGGACCAAGTTGTGGAGAGGTTGTCTCTCTCTCTCAGGAGAAGGCCCAGCGGTTTGCCAAGCTGCATAGGACTGATGGTCCTCGTTTTAAAGTGGGGGACTTAGTTTGGTTGTCCTCAAGAAATATCCCTATGAAGGTTGTGTCTCCAAAATTTAAGCCAAGGTTCATTGGACCTTATAAGATCATGGAAATTCTTAATCCGGTTTCCTTCCGTTTGCTCCTTCCAGGGACATTTAAGATCCATAACGTATTCCACAAATCCTTATTGAAGAGGTTTGTCGAGCCAGTGGTTCCTATGGCTGCGCCTCCCGACCCTGTTTTGGTTGAAGGCAGTTTGGAGTATGTGGTTGAGAAAATATTGGATTCTCGTTTTGCTAGGCGGAAACTCCAGTATTTGGTTAAGTGGAGAGGTTATGGTCAGGAGGACAATTCTTGGGGATTTGCTTCGGACATCCATACTAGGAGACTTATCTGTGCCTATCACCCAGCTCATCCTGATCGGCCTGGTTGCGCACGTGAGGGTTCGGTGACCCCTCCTCAAGGGGGGGTACTGTTGTGAATGTGTTGGAGACGACTTCGGAGCTGAGACTCCCTCCGGTGGTTGCTGAGTGTATTGAACCAATTAAGGAATGGGTGTCAGGTGGGGCTGACTGGCCTGATATAAGTGAGCTGAACACCCATGATCCTCGCCGGTAATCAATTGTTGCTTCCAGGTCTTTGCTGGAATTTCAACTTGCTTTCCTGCTATCATTCAGATAAGTGACTTTCTGGTTTTTTTCTGTGGTTGGATTTTCCTTGCTTTTTGCAGTCTTGCCTTGGACTTCAGCCGGGTCCCCTTTGGGGGCTTGCGCTGTCCTCTGTTCTCATTTTGTATTTGCACTTGTTCTCTTCCATTGATATTTTTTTATTGCTGGGTAGCTGTGTTTCACACCAGAGATCTGATATAGGTGGTCGAGATCGTGTGGTCTCAGGTTTTTTCGTAATCAGTAGTGCTGGTATTTTTATTAGGGATTTTCTGGGTTGCAGACAGAATTTCTCCCCTGTACTTTACTTTCTAGACACTATTTGGGCCCCAACATTTGCTCATTCTATTTTCTGTCTGTGTTCGTGTTTTCCTCTTGTCTAACCGCCATTACATGTTTGGGGGCTTCCTATTTCTTTGGAGGCTTTACTCCAGGGCAGTTAGCTTTCCTCTTTCTATCTTCAGGTGCAGCTAACACTCCGGCTGTGCCGAGGCGTCTAGGATCACCGTAGGTACGCTCCACAGTTACTTCTAGTTGTGCGGTTAGTTTAGGGATCTGCAACCCATTAGGTTCCAGCCTCTCTGGTGTCTTGCTGCTTTGGCTGTATTTTGCTCCTGTCCTCCTCAGCTACCAAATCATAACAGAAAGCCCTTTCCCATATATTATAGCAACCTGCTAAAGCCCTGAAAGAATAGGATCCCCCTAGAAATTCCTTGCTTAGCCTAGTTGGAAGCCAACATTCCAGATGTCAGAGTAGCAGGAAATTTGTCACCTTCCAAATACAATATTGGCAATAATTGGTACCCGAAATAGCTGCAGGGTCTTTGGGTTACCAGATAACACACATGTCATCCAACATGAGCCTCACACTTGGGTCCATTTAAGGCACTGTAGAATTCATGAAGACCATCAGGTAGTAGACTCAGAGGAGGCAATACAAATCTGGCCTCACATCCTCACAAAATAAGTTTTGATAAAATGGTCCCCTGTAGGCACTGTCACCTTTGGACAGAGGTAAGGGTATGTAGCAATGTTAGGTAGGCTTGGGTAAAATCCTATCTCTGCAGGCTTTGATTAATACACCTGACCAGCTCTACACATGCTGTGTGCACCAAACTGCAAGTATCAGTGGTTGCTATGGACGATAGCAGTTTTGTTGACTGAACTGGGACAAGCTCAGCGGTGTCTGAAGTCAGCGTCTATACTGTTTAGCTAGCACCTGGAAAAGGCTATGGATCTTTGTTCATGTTGTTTTGATTCTTTGCAACCTGTGGAAAGCAATAAACATTGCATGTGTTTGGACCACAGCTGTATTGCCTGAAGCCTAATGCCTACCAGAGCGAGTGAATACCTTTTTCATCTACTTATGCATAAAATAAAAATAACATATTATTATTATTTATTATTTTATCATCATTTAATCAATGGCGCTTTACATGTGAAAAGGGATTTATTTACATAATAAGAACAAACATAATAATCTTGATCAAAAAAGTCACCAACTGGTACAGGAGGAAAGAGGACATACATACATCTATACATACTGTTAGGGGTCGAGTTCCCGCTTCGGCACAAGGGGAATCTCGAACCATCCCTGATGCGGTCTCCCATCCGTCTACGGCCACAGTGGACTCTGCTCGGCAGAGACGTCGGTCCCAGCATCTCGCCCAATCTAACATTGTGCAGAGGATTACTGCTGCCTCTACAGGTTCTGCTATTGTAGCCAGTACTGGTCAGCAGAGAGCAGACGTCTTTGGGACTAAGTCCTGCGCTTCTCCATCTGAGCATGCCCAGGGCAAGATCTCCCATTGTAGATCAGGGGTCACATGCTCGGTTACAGCAGCGACTCCCATTGGTCCGCCAGGAAGGTCCTGAAATGGCTTGTGTTCTGGATCAGTTTCTCATTGGTCCTTTTCTGGAAGGTCCTGTAGCTGCTGCTATAAAAGGTGCGCACGGCCGCTCGGCCGTGCGCTAGTATCAATTGTTTAATGCGCTTTGCGCCAGTGTGATCATGCACGCATGTGGTTAGGGCTCGGCTGAAATAAGCCCCTAGAATACCGGCACCTCCAGTGAGGAGATTTGTATGCCTGTGTTCAGGGCCTGGTTGAAATAAGCCCCTAGAATACCGGCTTCTCCGGTGAGGAGTTGCTTATTTGCGTTGCTGACTGCATGATCATGGACTGCTATCCGCAAAGCAGTTATCTGTGTATTCATGTGGTGTTAACAGGACACAGTCTCTATCTCTGCGCCTCTACCTCAGCTACTCTATGGTGTAACAGAGTTCACTTATACCGCCATATAGTGCCGCAGCATCTATGTTTGCGACTCTGTGAAGTAACAGAGTTTGCTTATACCGCCATCTTACTAGCAGCAGGCTCTGCCTGCACGGTGGACCCCGGGCTGCGAATGCACCTATTATTTATATTTATTTGGTGCGTTCCGCCAGCCCTAACACATACAGTTGTGTGAAAAGTGTTTGCCCCCTTTCTGATTTCCTATTCTTTTGCATGCTTGTCACACTTAAATGTTACAGATCACCACACATATTTAAATATTAGACATAGATAACACAAGTAAACACAAAATGCAGTTTTTTAAATTAATGTCTTTATATTTAAGGAAAAAGGAAATCCAAACCTACAAGGCCCTGTGTGAAAATGTGATTCCACTAAACTTAATATCTGGTTGGGCCACCCTTAGAAGCAACAGCTGCAATCAAGCATTTGTGATAAATGGCAATGAGTTTTGTACAACTCTCAGGAGGAATTTTTGCCCACTCATCATTGCAGAATTGTTGAAATTCAGCCACATTGGAGGGTTTTCGAGCATGAACCACATTTTTAAAGTAATGCCACAGCATCTCAACTGGATTAAGGTCAGAACTTTGCCTAGGCAACTCCAAAGTTTTAATTTTGTTTTTAATAAGCCATTCAGAAGTGGACTTGCTGGTGTGTTTTGGATCATTGTCCTGCTGAATAACACAAGTGCGCTTCAGCTTGAAGTTACAAACAGATAGCAGGACATTCTCCGCCAGGATTTTTGGTAGACAACAGACCATCATACTACTAATACCACCATATTTTACTTTTGGTATGATGTTCATTTTCTGAAATGCTGTGTTACTTCTAAGTCAGATTTAATAGGACATACACCTTTCAAAAAATTATACTTTTGTCTCGTCAGTCCATAGAGTATTCTCCCAAAAGTCTTGGCGCTCATCAAGATGTTTTCTGGCAAAACTGAGACAAGCCTTTATGTTCTAATTTCTCAACAGTTGTTTTCGTCTTGGAACTCTGCCATGCAGGTCATTTTTGCCCAGTCTCTTTCTTATGGTGGAGTCATGAGTAATGAACACTGACCTTACCTGAGGCAAGTGAGGACTGCAGTTCTTTGGATGTCATTGTCAGGTCTTTTGTGACCTCTTGGATGAATCGTCCCTCTGCTCTTGGGATAATTTTTCGTCAGCTGTCAACTCCTGGGAAGGTTCCATGCTTTCACCATTTGCGGATAGAGGCTCTCATTGTGGTTTGCTTCAGTTCCAAAGCTTTAGAAATGCCTTTATAACCTTTCCAATATTGATAGATCTCAATTACTTTCTTTCTCATTTGTTCCAGAATTTCTTTGGATCACTGAATGATCTATCTTTTGAGGATCTTTTGTTCTACTTTACTTGATTGAGAACAGGTGTGACAGTAATCAGGCCTTGGTGTGGCTAGGAATGTAAATTCCGCTTCCCAAAGATGTGATAAACCACAGTTAATTTATGTTTTTTTTTGTGGGGTAGGGCAATCACTTTTTCACACAGGGCCCTGTAGGTTTGGATTTCTTTTTCCCTTAACAATAAAGAACTTAATTTAAAAACTGCATTTTGTATATACTTGTGTTATCTTTGTCGAATATTTAAATTTGTTTGGTGATCTGAAACATTTAAATGTGAAAACATGCAAAAGAATAGGAAATCAGGAAGAAGCAAACACTTTTTCACACAACTGTATTATTCGAAACTTGCAGGTCTATAGCACTGTAGCTAAAATTCTAGGACATGGCAGCAAGAGGAAAATGTATGTAAATTGAAGAGATGATAACATGAATGGTAACTAAGTATGCCATAACTACTTCAAAAGAGATTAGAGGTAAATTCTAGGGTCAAGTTACAACAGTGTTAAATTGCACCATCCTTCACTGCTGTGAATTTCATTGAAGATGACCAAGGAGGAAACAACTGTTGAAAGCAATTCACAAAAAAGAGACTGGAATTTTCCAAAATGCATTTTGACAAGCCACAAAGCATCAGGTAGAATGTCCTTTGGACAGATAAGAGAAAACTGGAACGTTTTGGCAAGTCACATCAGCTCTATTTTCACAGATGCAAAAATTAGGCATACAAGCAAAAGATCATGTTACCTACTATGAAACATGGAGGAGGCTGATTTATGAGGCTGCTTTGCTACATCTGCCACAGGGTGTCTTGAATCCGTGTATGGTACAATGAAATCTCAAGTGTATCAAAACATTCTGGAGCGAAATATGTTGTCCAGTGTCAGAAAGCTTGGTTGCAGATCATAGATCCTCCAACAGGATAATGACCCAAACAACACAGCTAAAAATATCCAATAATGGCTAAGAGCAAAGCATTAGACTATTTTGACATGAGTTCTATGAGCCCGAGCTAAATCCTATTGAACATCTGTGGAAAAAGCTGAAACATGCAGTCTGGAGAAGACACCCTTCAAATCTGAGATGACAGGAGTCGCATTGAGAATTACAGAATTTGTTTGCTTGCAGTGGTTATCTGAAAAGGTTATGCAACAAAATATTTAGTTAAGGATATTATTATTTTTGTCCAGGCTATTTTGATTAGTTTCGCTTTATTTAACTTTCTGTTGAACCACAATTCAAAAGCAATACCTGATTTTCATTAACTAATATTCAGTAAATTTAAATTGAAAATTACTTTTGTCATTTTCAAGTTATTTTAGTGACCATTGTGGGTTTATCTGTTTATTATTATTATTATTATAATTATTATTTTCCCTGTGATCTAAAAGCACAAACTAAAATATTAGGTTGTTGGGTAGGTAAGTACATACTGTACATACCGTATATACCCATGTATAAGCCGAGATTTTCAGCCCATTTTTTAGGGCTGAAAGTCCCCCTCTCGGCTTATAAGCGGGTCATATACGGGGGTCGGCGGGGGAGGGGGAGCGGGGGTGTCGGATCATACTCACCCTCCGCCGGCGCGGTCTCTGCAGCCCCCGCTTATCTCCGGCTCCTTCCTGCAGCAGTCACATGGTACCGCTCATTAAAGTCATGAATATGCACATATTCATGACTTTAATGAGCGGTAGCATGTGACCGCTGCAGGACTGAAGCGCTGCGGAGAGCGCCGGGAGAAGAGGAGAGGCTGCAGGGACGCGCGGCGGAGGGGTGAGTATAGCGATATTTACCTGTTCTCTCTCCACCGCTGCGCGATGCTCCCTCGGTCTGACTCCTCTGGCTGTCGTTAGAGCGTGCCCCGCCCCCTGCCAGATCATTCACAGCCAGAGGAGTCAGACCGAGGAGCGGTGCAGAGAGGACAGGTAAATATCTCAGGTGCCGGGGTCCTGAGGGAGCGGTGACACCGGCACCTGTCCCCCATAGCGCGCCGGTGTCACCGCCTGCTCAGGACACCGGCACCTGGCCCCCAGCGACGAGAGGTGAGTATGTCATTTTTTTTTTTGCAGCAGCATATGAGGCCTATACTATGGGGCATAATTGTGCAGCATATGGGGGCATAATCTGGAGCATATGGGGGCATAAGCTGTGGAACATATGGGGCATAATCTGGAACATATGGGGGCATAATATGCAGCATATGGGGGCATAAGCTGTGGAACATATGGGGGCATAAGCTGTGGAACATATGGGGGGATAATATGGAGCATATGGGGCATAAGCTGTGGAACATATGGGGGCATAATATGGAGCATATAGGGGCTTTAGCTGTGGAACATATGGGGGCATAATATGGAGCATATGGGGCATAAGCTGTGGAACATATGGGGCATAATATGGAGCATATGGGGGCATAAGCTGTGGAACATATGGGGGCATAATCTGGAGCATATGGGGGCATAAGCTGTGGAACATATGGGGGCATAATATGGAGCATATGGGGGCATAATCTCTGAAGCATATTGGGCATAATCTGGAGCATATGGAGGCATAATCTGTGGAGCATATTGGGCATAATCTGTGCAGCATATGGGGGCATAATCTATGGAGCATCATATGGGGGCATAATCATTTTTCACCCTAGGCTTATATGCGAGTCAATAAGTTTTCCCTGTTTTTTGTGGCAAAATTATGGGGGTCGGCTTATACATGGGTCGGCTTATACATGAGTATATACGGTAAGTAAGAGATTTATTTTTGACTTTTAACACAATTCAAACTGAAATGCAAAAATATATCTGAATGGGAAGTTTTGGTCCATAATATAAATCTTGATAAAGACAGCAAAGAGTCATGATATCTAATTTTTACAGCTTTGTTTCTTTGCAATTATGCTGAATTGTTAAACACTAAAACACATATACTAAAGAGGATATGTTGAACATTTCCTTGAATAGACATTTGACAGCAGTTATTTTATTTTTTTTAAAAAACTATAAGACTATAAGATTTTGTGATCCAGCTTAGAAGAAATATTTTTTCTTTAACCCTTTCACAACCTTTGATGTACAGGTTCGTTAAAATAGTGTCTCTAACTTTGATGTGGGCTTGCACACTGAGTCCGCATTTTTCCCGGCAAATTATAGCTACATTAAACAGCCATCGTGTGTCTCTAACAGTTGAATGTTGATGCTGGAATAAAGCATTTACATTTGTCTTGGCTGCAATGATAGCCAGATATTGGTCTGGAGACTACATGGGCAACACCATAAAGAGGCCTTCACAAGGGAACTTCACACTGGTCCTATTCCGGGAACTATGTTCAGAGGAGCCATAATGTGCAATAGGCAGACTGCTATAGTCATCATTCTAAGTATACTGAATACACTACCAGCACAGAGTTACATTGATTGGTGGTGAAGTCAGTGTTATGGCACGCGAACGTGCTATTTTTACCTTCAGCGTCTCTGGACTTGTTTTTCATCAAGTACATCTGGCATGTCATTGGTTGGCAATTGCAAAGAGAGCTGCTAGTTCAGTGTCCTTGGTAGATATGCACTTTTACAACATGACAATAATCTAAAATGCACATTGAAGGCCACTATTGCATTTCTGAAGAATAGGTTTAAAGTGATTCATTGACCAAGTATATCTCCTGATCTGAAACCAATCGAACACCTATGGGGAATTCTGAAGAGACAAGTTGAGCATCACTCTCCATCCAACATCTCTATACCTGTGTTGTTGTTTACCTGGATGACATCTTAATCTTTTCCACTGATTTAGCCTCGCACTTCGCACATCTGGGACATCATGTCTCCCGCCATCCACCAACGTCACGTTGCACCACAGACTGTCCAGGATGCTGATGCTTTAGTCCAGGTCTGGGAGGAGATCCTTCAGGAGACCATCTGCCGCCTCATCAGGAGCGTGCCCAGGCATTGTAGCGAGGTCATACAGGCACAGGGAGGTCATACAGGCACGTGGAGACCACACACACTACTGAGCATCATTTTAACTTGTATTAAGGACATTACATTCCACTTTAATTTTGTGTGTGACTCCAAATCCAGGCCTACATTGGTTAATAAATTTGATTTCCATTGATGATTTTTGTTTGATTTTGTTGTCAGCACATTCAACTTTGTACAGAACAAAGTATTCAATGAAAATACTTCATTTATTCAGATCTAGGATGTGTTATTTGAGTGTTCCCTTTATTTTTTTGAGCAGTGTATATATACACACATCAGAAAAATAAGGAAATGCAATAAAATAAAAAACTAATAATAAAAAACAAAAATAATAAGTGAAATAGTCAAGAAATAGTATAAAGAGACACTGGAAGCATAGAGACGAACAAAAATAGGTACTGCCATTTTCAATCAGATGTAAGCGCTCTAAACAGACAACAAGAAAAAGATAGTTTCAACCATAAAAACATACATAAATTAAAATAATATAAAAACAAAGCCAGAAAACCTATATAAAATGGGAGAAGCTTAATTTCTCATTCAGATCTTTAGGGGCTATGGTGCCAAGAACACTTATCAATCTTCTTTTTGGGCTAACAGCTTTTTACATTTCCATCTCTCATCAATAACAATTTTGTCTATCCCACTGACCTTAACAAGAGAAAAGTCACAATTATGAAAAAGTTTAAAGTGACGTGACAGTGTCTTTACTGTCGCAATATATTCTGTATTATTTCTATAATTGATGATCAGAACATGTTCTCGAGTTCTCCTGCACAGTTCATATGAGGTAAGGCCAATATAACTCTTGTGGCAGGACATCTGGTACAGTATATAACACCAATGTTCATGCAGGAAATTGTGTAGGTAACTTTATAGATGTTCTTCCCCGCTGAATCTATCAAGGAGTTTGTAGCTTCAATATTAGGACATGCAACACATGACCCAATGGATGACACATCCAACTGGGGTCTCTTGATCCAAAGATTCTCCCATGATGCAACTATCCAGGCTGAAAACCATGGCAGAACGAGATGCTGAGAGCGCAGCTTCAGTGACTAGCGGTGACATCATCGAGGCTACCGCAGGTCACCGAGGCTGCATATCCACCGGCACTTCACTGTGACCTGGGACAATGAACTGCGGTGACCAGAATGAGGTTGTAAACCAAATATCGCAGACTTGGATTTACGGCATGCAGCAATATGGCTTATCTTCACTTCGGATAGGTAAGAGATATGGTTGTTTATTTTTCTTTTTTTTTACAGGGGACAAGGGCTTCAATGGAATGGGTGTAAGGTGAGTATGACTGTGATTCTTTATCTCAAATAAATGAGTTAGTGTCTTTCTTTCAAATAAAGTATGTTATTCTGGCTGTGTCTTTTTTAAAATCTAACTATGTAGTTAATAATGGATAGACATCTTATAGACACCTCTCCATTACTAACCTGTAGGCTTGATGTCAGCGGCCATGAAATAGCTGACATCAACCCCACAAATATTACCCCACTTGCCACCACACCAGGACAAGTGGGAAGAGCCAGGCAAAATGCCAGAATTTACACATCTAATACACAAGCCATTTCTGAGGTGGCTGCAAGCTGCTATTTTTAGGCTGGGAGGGCAATATTCATGGCCCCTTACCAGTCTGAGAATACCTGCCCTCAGTTGTCTGCATTAGCTATTTGTCAAATATGGGGGAACCCTATGCCATTTTTTTAAACTATTTTTAAATAATTAAAAAAAAACAGCTTGGGACCCCTCTATTCTTAATAACCAGCAATGGTAAAGCTGACAGCTGAGGGTTGCAGCTCACAACTCTCAGTTTTGACTGCGCTCGTTATCAAAAAAAAGAAAATACCCCATGTTATTTTATTTTTTATTTATATATTTATAGCACAGGCGCCGGCTGATGAATACTCCCATCATTGGTGCCTGCTTTCGTGTTATCAGCGATAGCAATAGTAGGCTGATGGGAGTAATACTCTCGCATCAGCGGATGCCTTTGACTGGCAGTAAACCGGTCACAGCTTACAGCGTGGGAACTGCAGCTTTCTGACCTGCCGTAATAATCTTACTGCTGATCAGAGCCTGTGTTTACCATGCTTTCAAGCAGATGTAAGCATGGCAAAAATTGGATGTTCAGGCCTTTCATTCATCTGAATCGGGTCCAGGTTTGCGTACAGTTTGGGTACCCAAGCCAAACTTTTTTTGGATGTTCAGCAGATTCCACCAGACCAGAACATCCATGGGTTCGCCCATCACTGCTGCCCACATTTCATGATTATGTGAGATATATGTAGAGATAAAACAAATTTTATCAGCAAATGACACGTCTTTTTCCCTGGTTGATGTTAAAGATCAGACCTGTTTGAAAATGTAGCTCTATGGTAACATCTTTCTATTGTCTTGTCATTGAATCCTCTGTTTGAAAATCTTATACTCAAATCATTTGCTTGTAGTGTTGAGCATTCCGATACCGCAAGTATCGGGTATCGGCCGATATTCGCTGTATCGGAATTCCGATACTTAGTTCCGATATTTTTCCTATATCGTATACCGGAATCGGAAGTTCCCATAATTCTTTGAGAGGGACTGTGATTTTAGTCAGCCAATGAGGAATCCTACGAAGTGTGGGCACATCCTGTACTGCTGCGGTCATCTTAACTAATGGCATGGCTGTGATTGGCTGCTGAAATTATGTCAGAATGCACTATAAAAGGCGCCACCGCCATTTTAGCGTCACTGTGCTGTGAACTCAGTTAGGGACAGAACGCTGCTCTGCTGACTCTGAGGGACAGTTAGAGATTGCGATTTTGTGTACTTTGCTTTAGGCAGGCTAGTTTACCAACCGCTGTGTAAAGCTTCCTTTTGCCTTGCAGTGTTGTTTTAACAGCTCTGTGCAAGGTGTGTGTGTGAGAGTGCAGGTGACGCTGCAGTTTGCTCTGCATCCAACGCTGTCTGTAGGCATCTGCACGTGTCACTCACAGACTCTTTTTTTTTTTCTTTAGTGTAATTCTAGCTGCTCCATTCAATAGAAATTATAGTGTGATGCGCTTCCATCCGTAAACAATACATTGGTTGCAAACACTATAGAAGTACAGAAAGGAGCCTTTCACAGATAGTGAACAGTTGTGTTTCAGTGTTCACTGCAGTCTGTGAGGTATTTTTCTTTTTTTTTTTTAAATGCAGATCACGCTCCAGTTACTTCTTCAACCACCGCTGCGTGTACTCTGCTGAGTGTCTGTCACTGACTCATCCTTGTCATTTTTCTAAAATTGGTGCTGCTTTATTCTATTTTCAATTTACTTAAATCTATTAGTGTGACGCTCTTCCATCAAAATACAATACATTGCTTGCAAACATAATAGAAGTCCACAAAAAGGCCTTTCACAGCAAGTGAACAGTTGTGTGAAGTGTTCACTCTAGTCTGAGGTTAAAATTTTTGCTAGGAGTGTAGATCCCGCTCCACTTACTTCAACCACCGCTGCGTGTACTCTGCTGAGTGTCTGTCACTGGCTCAGCCTTGTCATTTTTCTAAAATTGGTGCTGCTTTATTCTATTTTCAATTTACTAAAATCTATTAGTGTGACGCTCTTCCATCAAAATACAATACATTGCTTGCAAACATAATAGAAGTCCACAAAAAGGCCTTTCACAGCAAGTGAACAGTTGTGTGAAGTGTTCACTCTAGTCTGAGGTTAAAATTTTTGCTAGGAGTGTAGATCCCGCTCCACTTACTTCAACCACCGCTGCGTGTACTCTGCTGAGTGTCTGTCACTGGCTCATCCTTGTCATTTTTCTAAAATTGGTGCTGCTTTATTATATTTTCAATTTACTAAAATCTATTAGTGTGACGCTCTTCCATCAAAATACAATACATTGCTTGCAAACATAATAGAAGTCCACAAAAAGGCCTTTCACACAGCAAGTGAACAGTTGTGTGAAGTGTTCACTCTAGTCTGAGGTTAAAATTTTTGCTAGGAGTGTAGATCCCGCTCCACTTACTTCAACCACCGCTGCGTGTACTCTGCTGAGTGTCTGTCACTGGCTCATCCTTGTCATTTTTCTAAAATTGGTGCTGCTTTATTCTATTTTCAATTTACTAAAATCTATTAGTGTGACGCTCTTCCATCAAAATACAATACATTGCTTGCAAACATAATAGAAGTCCACAAAAAGGCCTTTCACAGCAAGTGAACAGTTGTGTGAAGTGTTCACTCTAGTCTGAGGTTAAATTTTTGCTAGGAGTGTAGATCCCGCTCCACTTACTTCAACCACCGCTGCGTGTACTCTGCTGAGTGTCTGTCACTGGCTCATCCTTGTTATTTTTCTAAAATTGGTGCTGCTTTATTCTATTTTCAATTTACTAAAATCTATTAGTGTGACGCTCTTCCATCAAAATACAATACATTGCTTGCAAACATAATAGAAGTCCACAAAAAGGCCTTTCACACAGCAAGTGAACAGTTGTGTGAAGTGTTCACTCTAGTCTGAGGTTTAAATTTTTGCTAGGAGTGTAGATCCCGCTCCACTTACTTCAACCACCGCTGCGTGTACTCTGCTGAGTGTCTGTCACTGGCTCATCCTTGTCATTTTTCTAAAATTGGTGCTGCTTTATTCTATTTTCAATTTACTAAAATCTATTAGTGTGACGCTCTTCCATCAAAATACAATACATTGCTTGCAAACATAATAGAAGTCCACAAAAAGGCCTTTCACAGCAAGTGAACAGTTGTGTGAAGTGTTCACTCTAGTCTGAGGTTTTCAGGTATTATTATATTTGCTTGTATGCTTTTATTTAAAAGCCAAGAACAATGAAGGCAAACATTCGCACTGCAGCTGTTGTCAAAGTTCAACCCACATTATGCACTTCCAACATTGCAGCTTTTGAGGCATGATGTGAGTTTGATTTGCCTAAGTTATGGAGTGACAAAATGGCTCAGGGAACAAAACATAGAGATTTTGGGTCCATGGGCTGGAAACTCCCCAGATCTTAATCCCATTGAGAACTTGTGGTCAATCATCAAGAGACGGGTGGACAAACAAAAACTTAAAAATTCTGACAAAATGAAAGCATTGATTGTGCAAGAATGGACTGCTATCAGCCAGGATTTGGTCCAGAAGTTGATTGACAGCATGCCAGGGAGAATTGCAGAGGTCCTGAAGAAGAAGGGTCAACACTGCAAAATTAGACTTGCTGCATTAACTCATTCTAACTGTCAATATAAGCTTTTGTTACTCATATGTTTGCAATTATATTTCTGTCTGTGATAAAAATATCTGTCAAACACACATAAAAACCAGAGGGCAGCAGATCATGTGAAAATATCATATTTGTGTCATTATCAAAACTTTTGGCCATGACTGTACAGTTCAGGTGGTAGAAAGATGAACATAACAGGATACATGTATAACGTTGCCAACCAGTTATTTAATCGGAAACAGGACAGGCAAATTCATGCGTGATCCATGCCTTGTTCATTTTCAGCAAAGTAAGCCGGTCTACATTATCGGAGGATAGTGCGACGGTCTGTTAGTACACCACCTGAAGCACAAAAGACGCGCTCCGATAATACACTGCCAGCAGGGCAAGCCAGCACCTCCAATGCATACTGGCTAAGCTCTGGCCATGTATCCAGCTTAGAGACTCAAAACTTGAATGGGGAAGAGCCATCTGGGAGTACACTGAGTGGGCAAGACATGTCGTCTGTCACCATCTTACAGAAACGTTGCCTCCTGCTGACTGGAGCCGTCTCGGATGGTGTAGACATTGGTGGCGCTGCCACAAAACTTCACCACATTTGGAACATACTGGTCTTGCCCTGTGCAGAGGCGCTGCTTGTGCTCCCTCTTGTTGCAGAGCTGTCTCCACTGCCTCGACGCACAGAGCTGCTTTGTAAAGCAGTAGCAGCAGCAGTGCTCTCGGCTGGAATGGAGAACATTATGGATTCCGACAAGCTTACAACCTGCAATGATCCTCAGTGTACTCAACCATCGTACGACCAGCTCTACCCTTTCCTATTGCATTCTCACCCATCCCTGCAGACTGTGAGCCCTCGCGGGCAGGGTCCTCTCTCCTTCTGTACTTGTGTGTCCCTTGTCCAGCACATCTTTATTGTACCTGTCTATATTTTTCCCTTGTCATATGTAAAGCGCCATGGAATAAATGGCGCTATATAAATGTATAATAATAATAATAATTGCAGCAGTGTGTCTTGTTACTCCCGCATTTTACGCTCCCGGTTCAACGGTCTGATGAGGCTTTGAAAGTTGTCCCGGTAGTGAGGGTCTAGGAGGGTGTACACCCAATAATCAGACGTGGTGTGAATGTGTTCGATGCGGCGGTCGTTTCTCAGGCACTGCAGCATGAAATCAACCATGTGCTGCAGACTCCCAACTGGCCAAGAAACGCAGTCCCTGCAAGAGGCGTCATCTCTGCTTGCTCTGCATCACCCCACCCTCGCTCTACATACTGACTAGAGCGTTGTGTACCTCCCTCTGGAGCGATGTCTTCCTCCTCCATTGACTCCTCCTCATCCTCCTCACAAAGTCCTTCAAATACATAAAAATTTACAAATTTTAAAACTCATAAAATTTAAAAACATTGTATCATAATTCTGTAACATCACTTTATGGAAACACAATAGCATTACAAAAGGATAGACAAAAACTGTACATTATGTGCTTTGTAAATACATTAAAAGTTTGGAATGGTTATGAAAATATAGACAGCGACTCTGGAGGTTCAATTGTTGATACAGCATGGTACTTTGAAAGTCCTCCAGCCCTTTGTGAGGAACCACGTTGCGCTGACTGTCCAGAAGGTGATGGAATTTGTGACTCCTCATCCTCCACCTCTTCCAAAACCTCATGCCTTAGTGCTTGCAGTGTTTTTTGAAGCAGGCAGATAAGGGGGACAGTCAGGCTGACTAGTGCATCATCTGCACTCGCCATCCGCGTTGACTCATCAAACGCACGCAAAACGTGGCAGATGTCCTTCATAGAGTCCTTCGCCACTCATTACACTGGCTGCCCATTCATTATAGGATCCAATTCTAATTACTGGTTCTCACCAACAAAGCTCTCCACAGCGCAGCACCCCCTACATCTCCTCCCTCATTTATATTTATCGGCCTGACCGACTGCTGCACTCTGCAAACGACCTTCGACTAACCTCTGCACTAATCCGTACCTCCCACTCCCGACTCCAAGACTTCTCCCGCGCTGCGCCAATACTCTGGAATGCTGTACCCCAAGAAATTAGGACTATCCGCAATTTGGATGGTTTCAGGCGCTCCCTCAAAACACATTTGTTCACAGTGGCCTATCACATTCACTAATCAAAGTCATTCTATGTGTAAGTCTGTGTGTGTAGCCCATTCACTATCTCCATGCATCCCTCACTCCCTTAAAATGGCTGGACCATCATTGTAAAAACACCATTGTATATAAACACCTGTACTTTGTATCTCCCCCACCTCATTGTAGATTGTAAGCTTTCACCAGCAGGGGCGGCTGATTTTGCTTTAATTATTGTATTGTTAACGTTGTTACTTATGACTTGTGTTTTGAAACTGTTAAACTGTAAAGCACTGCGGAATATTATGGCGCTATATAAATAAAGATTATTATTCTTATTCTTATTATAGAGGCCCACTCAGTAGTGGTGAAGTGTGAACGGCGCAAATTGCGAGTTGATTGCGCCTGATGCAGCTGATACTCCATTACTGTTGGCTGCTGCTCACACAACCGCTCCAACATATGTAACGAGGAATTCCACCTGGTGGGTACGTCACATATGATGCGATGTTCATGAAGGCGAAATCTGCGTTGCAGAGCTGCAATCAGCGATCTGGCCATGCTGGAACGTCGCAAGTGAGCGCACTCTATGCGGACCTTGTGCAGCAGTGCATCAAGATCCGGATAGTCCCTCAAAAAACTCTGCACGACCAAGTTGAGCACATATGACAGACATGGTATGTGAGTGAGGTTGCCAAGGCCCAGAGCTGCCACCAGATTTCGGCCATTGTCACACACTACCAAGCCTGCCTGTAGATTCGCTTCCAAAAACCACACGTCGCTCTCCTGCTTTATGGCATTACAGAGCTCCTGCGCTGTGTGGCTAAGATTCCCCATGGAAATTAATTTCAGGACGGCCTGTTGACATTTGGACACGGCTGTGCTCATATCAGTCGCAACAGGTAAACTTTCACGGGTCCATGTGGAGGTAGACCGTGACGGCTCCTGCAGCGATGATTCTGAGGAACTGGAGTAGGAGGAGGAGTCAATGTGTACAGACTTGATTCCTGCAATCCTTGGAGTTGGCAGAACACGTACAGCGCCACTCGCAAGATCAGTACCCGGCTACACAACATTGACCCAATGGGCAGTGAGGGAAAGGTATTGTCCCTGGCCATGGGTGTTAGAACCCTCTTGTTAGGTTTTGTTTCAGTTTGCTGGTCACATGACCTTTTTTCCCTATTTAGTCTGGCTCCGCCCTTCTGGCTTTGCTTGACTTCATTGTATTATCTACTGTTAAGCTAGCCGGGTGCTTAGGTGCCTTAATCAGTCAGTTTTGCTTGATGTTAGGATCGCAAAGTATTTTTTTTTCTGTTTAATTATCCATGCTACAATTTATGTTAGGAGGTGTCCACCTTTTCTCCCAGTCCCTAGATCTTGTAGGGATTCCTCCCTCGCAACTTTAGGTGTCAAGATCCCGTCTGGGTTGGAGCCGATGTTACTGCAAACACTAGGGGAAGCAGAGGCAGGTAGCGTAGTCAGATGGCAGCCGGAGGTCGGTACACAGGAAAGCAGTGTTGGTAGCAATGGATCAGGCGGATAACGTAGTCAGGTGGCAGCCGGAGGTCGGTACACAGGAAAGGCAGTTCGGTAACAGAGGAGCAGGCAGATAACGTAGTCAGGTGGCAGCCGGAGGTCGGTACACAGGAGAGCAGTGTTTGTAGCAATGGATCAGGCGGAGAGCGTAGTCAGAAGGCAGGCCGAGGTCGGTTCACAGGAGAGCAGTGTTTGTAGCAATGGATCAGGCGGAGAGCGTAGTCAGAAGGCAGGCCGAGGTCGGTTCACAGGAGAGCAGTGTTTGTAGCAATGGATCAGCAGGAAACGCTTGACTAAAGGCTTGGAGCTCAATAATCTCGCAATGACACACCCACAGGGCCAGGTTTATATAGGGTGTGTAATTGGCAATCAGAGGCCCAATCAAGAGAGCACTAGGTGTAGCCAATCAGGAAGAACAGTCAATGGTATCTGGGTTCAGCAAGGAACTTTGCAGCCAGCAGAATAGCTCAGATGGTAGAGCTGCTGGCCAGTAGACAAGAGGTACTGGGTTCGACTCCTGACAGTACTCCCCTCCTTCCAGGATGGCCTCTGGACATCTCAGGAGCTGGCTTATCCGGGTACCTCTGATGAAAGGCTCTTGTTAGTCTAGGAGCATGGACGTTGTCCCTTGGTTCCCATGAATTTTCCTCTGGTCCGTAACCCTTCCACTGCACCAGATACTGCAGTTTACCTCTGAATTTTCGGGAGTCCAGAATCTTATCCACAATGTATTCTTCTTCACCACGGATCCTTTCTGGTGGAGGAGGTGGCTGAATTCTTCCTGGAAACGGGTTTTCACAGAAGGGTTTGAGCAAGGATATGTGAAACACTGGATGAATCTTTAGATTGTTGGGAAGTTTTAAACGAAAAGCAACCTGGTTAATTTTTGCAGAAATTTGAAAAGGTCCAATGAATTTCTGACCCAATTTGGAGGATGGCACATGTGTCTTAAGGTTTTTAGTGGACAGCCAAACTTTGTCTCCAACCTGAAGAGCAGGGGGCACTCTCCGATGTTTATCTGCTGCTTCCTTATATACTTCCTGGGTCTTGAGTAATATCTCTGATAATTCCTTCTGGGATTCCTGTAATTTTGCAAGCCTGTCATTTACAGCAGGAATGGGAGTGTTCACTGGCAGATTAGGGATAAATACTGGATGTACTCCATAATTAGCAAAAAATGGGGTTTGAGATGTAGCGCTATGTATGGAGTTGTTGTAGGCAAACTCTGCTGTTGGTAAATAGTCCACCCAGTCATCCTGAAGATAGGAAATGAAGCAACGGAGGTATTGCTCCAAAGTCTGGTTCGTTCTCTCCGCCTGGCCATTGGACTGAGGATGGAAAGCGGTAGAAAGATTCACCGTGACTCCCAAGGCTGTACAGAAACTCTTCCAAAATTTTGACGTAAACTGAACGCCTCTGTCAGACACCACGCTGTCAGGAATTCCATGTAACCTGAATACCTCTTTGATTATCAGTTCTGCAGTTTTTTCAGCAGTAGGAATTCCTTCAGTTGGAATAAAGTGGGCCATTTTTGTGAGTCGGTCCACTATGACAAGGATGACGGTCATCTGTTTGGAAGGGGGTAGTTCCACAATAAAATCCATGGAAATAGATCCCCAAGGCCTGGATGGAACTGGAAGTGGTTGCAAGAGTCCTAGAGGAGACGATCGTGGGGTCTTGTTTCGTGCGCATGTTAAACAGGTTGAAACATATTTCCTCACGTCCTTCCTACAATTAGGCCACCAAAAGAAACGAAGTAGTAAGTCTTGTGTTTTTGCAACTCCAGGATGTCCTGCCAGTTTAGAATCATGGACACTTTTGAGGACTTCAAGGCGAGAAGATTCAGGTACATATATTTTGTGTTTCTGCATCCAAAACCCCTCTTTGAATGAAAGATCGACGTCTTCCGAAGGATGGTTAAGGAAAGAGTCCTCTTGATATCCATCTTTAATTCTATTACATAGTCCTCTAGAGTGCAATATTCCCAAAAAATTTTTAGGGCCTAGAATTGTATCGTCATTACTAGACCTCTCCTGAGGTTCCGAACACATCCTGGACAGGGCGTCAGCCTTGCCATTTCTTGAACCAGGCCGGTAAGAAATTATATAAAATTGAATCTTGAGAAAAATAAGGCCCATCGTGCTTGTCTTGCAGACAATCTTTTTGCTGTACGGAGGAATTCAAGATTCTTGTGGTCCGTGAGGACAGTCACAGGGTGATTGGCACCTTCCAAAAGATGTCTCCATTCGGAGAAGGCAACTTTAATGGCTAACAGTTCTTTATTACCGATGTCGTAGTTCTTTTCTGCAGATGACATGGTGTGGGAAAGAAACGCACATGGGTGAAGTTGCATTTTGTCCCCAACTCGCTGAGACAGAATGGCTCCTACTGCAGAGTCCAAGGCGTCCACTTCGACAGTAAATGGCAATTCAGGATTTGGGTGTACTAACAATGGAGCAGACGTAAAAAGAGTTTTCAATTTGTCAAAAGCCTCCTGTGCCTCCGGAGACCAGAAAAATGCTTTGGTCTTTTTTGTTAGTGTAGTAATTGGTAGTATGATCCGTGAAAAGTTCTTTATAAATTTTCGGTAAAAATTTGCAAATCCTATGAAACGCTGGACGTCTTTTAAATTTCTTGGAACAGGCCAGTCCACTACAGCATTGATTTTGCCGGGATCCATGCTCAGACCTTCTGGGGAGATGATATATCCCAGAAATTGGATACTGGTTTGTTCAAACTCACATTTTTCAAGTTTAATGTAAAGATGGTTCTCCTGTAGTCGTTCCAAGACTAACTGGACGTGCCTGCGATGCTCTTCCAAGGTGTCTGAAAATATAAGAATGTCATCGAGATAAGCCACAACAAATTGGTCCAAGAAATCTCGAAATACATCATTAATAAAATGTTGAAAGGTGGCTGGGGCATTGCTAAGACCAAAGGTCATAACCAGAGATTCAAAATGTCCATATCTCGTTCTGAAGGCGGTCTTCCACTCATCTCCTGGGCGAATCCGTATGAGGTTGTAAGCCCCTCTAAGATCCAGCTTCGTAAAGATTTTCGCAGAACGGAGTCTCTCAAATAGTTCAGGAATCAAGGGTAGCGGGTAGCGATTCTTGACAGTGATATTATTCATCTCTCTGTAGTCAATACATGGCCGCAGAGTGGAGTCTTTCTTTTCAACAAAGAACAGGGGTGCCCCAGCTGGAGATGTGGAAGGTCGAATAAAGCCTTTCTCTAAATTTTCATCCAGGAACTTTCTTAATACCTTCAATTCAGGTTCGGAAAGATTGTAAATCCGTCCAAATGGAATGGTTGCTCCTGGCAGCAATTCAATGGGACAGTCGTAAGGACGGTGAGGAGGTAATTGATCTGCTTTCTTCTTACTGCAGACATCAGAGAACTGCTGATATTGAGGTGGTAGTTTCTCTTCCTTCTCATGCGAAATCTCAGAGATTTGGACTTGTTGGAGAACAGGGGGTTCCTTATGACAATTATTCTTACAGTAGTCAGATGGAAAGGTGATGGTCCTTGATGCCCAGTTGATAGAAGGGTTATGGACTGAAAACCAGGGGATCCCTAGAATAACCGGAAATTTCGGAGATGAGATAAGGTGGAAACTGACAGCTTCATGATGATCCGGTTCGATACAAATCTCCAGTTCGATTGTCTCATGCGTGACAGGTCCAGAAGACAAGGGTGATCCATCCACCGTTTCCATTTCAATTGGTGTGGATTTGGTCCTACTGGAAATATTATTATCACGTGTAAATTTTAAGTCCATAAAATTCCCTCCTGCTCCCGAATCCAACAGGGCAGAGCATTGTATTTTTTGGGTGCCCATTACAACCTGAATGGGGATTACAAAATGAGATGATGTAGTATGTATTTTGTCTATTTCTGGCGTTACTGATGAGATAGTCTGCAAGATGGAATCCGACTGCTGAGAAAGGTCCATATTGCTGGCAGACCTGTTGTTGGTAAAGGCTATAGTCCTTTTGTTAGGACAGTTGATGGCATAGTGTCCAGGGTCCCCACAATAGAGGCAGAGATGTTCTGCACGTCGCCTCTCCTTCTCCTGTGCAGAGAGTGGTCTTCGGATGACGTCGATCTGCATCGGTTCAGACACGCCTTGCGTCTTTTCTTGGTGGTCCGATGCTGAAAATGAGAAGCCAGGGCTATTCCCAAGTGCTCGCAGTCTCTCCTTTCTCCTTTCAGTAAGTCTCTGGTCAATCCGGATACATAGTTGAATAAAGTCCTCCAACTGGTCAGGGGTCTCAACCCTGGCAAGCTCGTCTTTCACTGGTTCTGATAACCCTCGTCGAAATTGACTTCTCTGGGCCGCTGGATTCCAGGTGGTGTCGGCCACCCAGCGACGGAACTCCGATGTGTATTCCGCAACAGAGCGACGTCCTTGGCGCAAATTATGTAATTTGGTTTCTGCTGTGGCACAGCGGTTTGGGTCATCAAAAACTTGATTCATAGCTGCGGTGAAGGCTTCCAGGTCATTAAGGAGGTCATAGTCCTTTTCTACATAAGGTGAAGCCCAAGCAAGAGCTTCATCCGTCAGGAGATTTATCATGAAAAAAACTTTCTTCCTCTCACTGGTAAAGGGAGCAGGTTGCATCTGGAAGTATATGCGGCATTGATTGAGGAATCCTCGGTACTGCTTGCGATCCCCACTGAACTTTGCAGGCAGCGGCAGCCGCGCGTTTGATTCGGACCCTGAATTGCGCACGTCCAGAAGTTGTTTTTGTAGCTCAATTACTTCCTGTTGTATCGCCGTGAAATCAGTTTGTAACTTGGCATATTTTCCTTGAGAGTCAGTACAAAAACTTTGAAGCTCCGTAACTTGCCGTCTCAGGGTGTTCACAGCGGACTCCATTTTGGCGCGAGATTATTCTGTCAAGATCCCGTCTGGGTTGGAGCCGATGTTACTGCAAACACTAGGGGAAGCAGAGGCAGGTAGCGTAGTCAGATGGCAGCCGGAGGTCGGTACACAGGAAAGCAGTGTTGGTAGCAATGGATCAGGCGGATAACGTAGTCAGGTGGCAGGCGGAGGTCGGTACACAGGAAAGGCAGTTCGGTAACAGAGGAGCAGGCAGATAACGTAGTCAGGTGGCAGCCGGAGGTCGGTACACAGGAGAGCAGTGTTTGTAGCAATGGATCAGGCGGAGAGCGTAGTCAGAAGGCAGGCCGAGGTCGGTTCACAGGAGAGCAATGTTTGTAGCAATGGATCAGGCGGAGAGCGTAGTCAGAAGGCAGGCCGAGGTCGTTTCACAGGAGAGCAGTGTTTGTAGCAATGGATCAGCAGGAAACGCTTGACTAAAGGCTTGGAGCTCAATAATCTCGCAATGACACACCCACAGGGCCAGGTTTATATAGGGTGTGTAATTGGCAATCAGAGGCCCAATCAAGAGAGCACTAGGTGTAGCCAATCAGGAAGAACAGTCAATGGTATCTGGGTTCAGCAAGGAACTTTGCAGCCAGCAGAATAGCTCAGATGGTAGAGCTGCTGGCCAGTAGACAAGAGGTCTTCGTTCACACTAGATGAGGACTTTAGCGGGTCTGGTCGCAGGATCAGGTTCCCCATTACATCGTAGGGATTCAGCTTAGTTTGTATTGTAGGGACAGAATTCCCTTCTTTCCTTACTGGTTGTAGCAGATCCTAACAATGGGTACTGGTCCACGCATCGGTGGTCAGGTGGACCTTGCTACTGAGGGCGTTTAGTAGCGCATGTTTAATTTTTCCCTCAACATGCTTTTGCAGACCAGGGACGGCTTGCCTGCTGAAATGAAATTGGCTTGGCACATTGTATTGTGGGACTGACAATGATATTCAGTTACGGAAACTGTCTGTCTCCACCAGCCTGAATGACAGCATTTCAAGGGACAGGAGTTTTGCAATGCCAGCATTCAGAGCCTGTGCTCGTGCATGGTTTGCGGAGTATGGCCGTCTTTTATCCCATGCCTGTGCTACCGATGGCTGTTTTGTGGCCTGGGAGTGTGAGGATGACAGGGAACTTGCTGCTGTGTGTGGAATAACACTTTGTCTCTGGACAACAGTGACCGAGGTTCTTCCATGGCGATCCTGTGAGGAAGCAGAACCAGCTGTGTGTGAGCTCGATGAAGAGGCTTCAACACAACCTGAAGATGTAGGTGCTGCTGTAGGTTGGCCTACATCTCCAGTGTGTCTTTGTAACTCAACTACGTGCTTTGTCCGCACATGTTTCCACATATTTGTGGTATTGAGGTGACTGACACTTTTAGCTATTTTTAATTTTTGATTAGACCGCTTTCATTTGACATAGCAAATATCATGTGCAAGTGTGTGAAAAAAGGACCACGCAGTGCAAGTCCTGGGAGCGTACGTTTTGACTTTTGGAAGACAACTGCTCCGAACAGGTGACAAACTGGAGGCTACAGGCAACCGAGTCTGCAGCCTAACTCTCCCTCCTGTTTGTACCGTTGGGGCAATGTCTTCCTCTATCTTCCTTCTATCACTAACCACTTCTCTAGGCCTCTCCCAGCTTTCAACCAAAGTACTGGTTCTCAGCCACAAAGCTATCCACAGTGCAGCACCCCTCCTACATCTCCTCCCTCATTTCTATCTATCGGCCTAACCGACTGCTGCGCTCTGCAAACGACTTTCGACTAACCTCTGCACTAATATGTACCTCCCACTCCCCACTCCAAGACTTCTCCCGCGCTACGCCAATCCTCTGGAATGCTGTACCCCAACAAATTAGGACTATCCACAATTTGCATGGTTTCAGGCCTCCCTCAAAACACATTTGTTCAGAGCGGCCTATCACATTCACTAATCAAAGTCATTCTATGTATTCTGTGTAAGTGTGTATGTGTGTGTGTGTCTCTAGCCCATTCACTATCTCCATCCCTCACTCCCTTAAGATGGCTGGACCATCATTGTAAATGCACCATTGTATATAAACACCTATACTTTGTATCTCCCCCACCTCATTGTACATTGTAAACTGGCACGAGCAGGGGCGACTTATTTAGCTTAAATTATTGTATTGTTAACATTGTTACTTATGACTTGTGTTCTTAAACTGCAAAACTGTAAAGTGATGCGTAATATGATGGCACTATATAAATTAATATTATTATTATTAGGATTCCTCTGAGCTGCTCCCACCACCTTCCTGTTCCTCACGCCATGTTGGGTCTTGGACCTCATCATCTCCACTACCCTCTTCCAACACCTGCTGCTGTTGGGTGGTCTGGCCAGCACCATGCTCAACAGAAACTGGCACCTGAGTCTCATCATCATCAGATGCGTTCTGCGGTGTGCTGACCATCGGCAATGTCTCACCCGCCTCTTCAGATTCAGAGAGACACAGCTGTTGCGCATCACTGCATACTCCCTCTTCTTCACATTACAGAATGCTGCTTGGCTGGCCCCTGTTTGCAAGCCAATAGATTCTGAGAACAGAAGCAGACACTCAGCTGGCTCCTGTACAGAACTCGCTGACTGCCTGGGCAATTTGCCAGGCGGTGAAGAGACAGATGGTTGCTCAACAGTGCTGTGGTCCTGAGAGGAGGTGGAAGCAATTGAAGTCGATGCATTGGCTGCCATCCAACCAACAACGGCTTCAATTTGTTCTTCCTGCAGCAGGGGGGTACTCCGAGCTCCTACAAAAGTGCGCATAAAGGAACGCTCACGGGGAAAACTGGTGGATGCTGTGTCACTGGGGCCGCAGCAGCCACAGAATCCCCACGTCCTCTCCCTGAAGAAACTCCACGGCCACGACCACGTGCCTTACTCCATGCCTTCTTCATCTTAGTAGATTGTTAAAGAAAGTCTGAAAAGTTATAAGGCCTAAGTGTGGTTATTCCGCAGAGACTGCAGTGAACACTGCACACAACTGTTCACTACCCAATGCGTCTCAGCAGGAAGGCAGTCTGTGCGTCAAAACAAAGGCGCAAGCATACATCCACGTACCCTGTTTATAAAGCTATATAAAAACAATTATGTAGTAGTGACGCACACTTTATTGAGGTACAGAATTACATCGCCATTCACCATCTGTGGCTATGCAGTCTCATCTATATATACCTTATCTATCCGTTGTCATGCTTTCAAGTCGACAGTCAGGCATAAATAGCAATTTTCACTATGCACTATGCACTTTTTAAAGGTTATGTTTGTTAATAAAAATGATTATTGGCACATATTATGAGTATTACATGATGGAAATTGTATAATTTTGTATAAACTGTTTAGTGACATTATTCAGCAAATGTAACATTTTAGTAATGTCACCGATAACTTGTAATGCTGATGATGTTTTGAAGTCAGACATTCATTGTCTATACAATAAAAATGGTGTACATACTGTTACTTATCCATCATTAATGGATTCAGATATGTACTTGTATGCTTTTATGTACAACCGTATAGCAGATTCCTTAACTAATTTATTTTGTGGTTTGCATTGCTGTTCAACATGTTAATGTATGTGTTTATGTTTGTCAATTCTTTATTTATCTCGATATTAGTTTAAATGAAATCATCATCTTATGGTAGTAAAGGTTATCTTTCTCTTGTTTGAAGTATAGACATTTAAAATTGACAGGTAACAAGGAAATTACTTGATCTAGTATTTAAACATCCTCCTTGACCCTGGGCTCCAACACCGCCAGTTGTTGCCTGTAAGTGCTGTTAGCACAGTCAACACTTGCTCCTGTGTTACTGGGGTTCAGTAATGTCAGCTGTTCCCCTGCTGTGTGAACGGCAAAAAGTCCTGCTGCCTCCAACCGGTTCTCTTCTCATCCCTGGGCTCCAACACCGACAGTTGTTGCTCGGAAGTGTCATTGGCACGGGTACTCACTCCTGCCCAGACTGGTTACAGCACACCATCTGTTTCCTGTCAGTGTAAACGTCACTTAGCCTCCAATAAGTTGTCCTGTCATGTTGCGGTCGGGTTAGCCGACTCTATGGTGCCTGGAGTTTAGGTGCTTCCTATGTGTGCTGCGGGATATGCAAATAAAGGCTGTTTCCGTTGTGACAATAGGACAATCACTCACTGTAGTACTGTGTGATTCGGTAACTGCGGCCGGCTCGCGGCCTGTCAACTTAAATTTACATGGGTACCTCCTGCTACCCGTCCGGGTTCCAGTACTGTCAGCTGGTTCTCCGCAGTGCCTTTGGCCTAGCTGCCTCCATCTCGGTATCCAAGTTCCAGCAACGTCTGCTGGTCCTTGGTAGTGCTTTGGAGCACAGGTACCTCCTGCTTAGTAACCGTGTCCCAGTAACGTCAGCTGGTCCTCGGTTGTGCCATTGGCTCTTTTCCTTCTGCTGCCCCTCCGGGTTCCAGCACAGTCAGCTGGTCCTCGTTACTTGCATTGGCTCTTGTACCTTCTGCTACCCATCCGGGTTCCAGTACCGTCAACTGGTTCTCCGCAGTGCCTTTGGCCTAGGTGCCTCCATCTCGGTATCCAAGTTCCAGCAACGTCTGCTGGTCCTTGGTAGTGCTTTGGAGCACAGGTACCTCCTGCTTAGTAACCGTGTCCCAGTAACGTCAGCTGGTCCTCGGTTGTGCCATTGGCTCTTTTCCTTCTGCTGTCCCTCCGGGTTCCAGCACAGTCAGCTGGTCCTCATTACTTGCATTGGCTCTTGTACCTTCTGCTACCCGTCCGGGTTCCAGTACCGTCAACTGGTTCTCCGCAGTGCCTTTGGCCTAGGTGCCTCCATCTCGGTATCCAAGTTCCAGCAACGTCTGCTGGTCCTTGGTAGTGCTTTGGAGCACAGGTACCTCCTGCTTAGTAACCGTGTCCCAGTAACGTCAGCTGGTCCTCGGTTGTGCCATTTGCTCTTTTCCTTCTGCTGCCCCTCCGGGTTCCAGCACAGTCAGCTGGTCCTCGTTACTTGCATTGGCTCTTGTACCTTCTGCTACATTTACAAATTGAATATTTTTTAAATGTTTTTTTGGGTAATCACTCTGGATCTCCAACAATGAAGACGACGACCCTGATGACCACCCCGAAGAAGATGACGACCACAAGGACGACGAGCATCAAGCCAACCAGCCTAAACACCATCACAAAGAAGAAATAAAAGATTACCCAACAGGACTGAGAAGGTTAAGACAAACTACAAGATACAGAACAAGAGACTTAAGAACAATAAGCAGAAGATCAAAAAGCAGAAGAACATGAAGTATAAGACCAAAATGAAGAGCAAAATATATGCTCTAAATTATAAGCAGAAGAAGACTAAGCAGTGTATGGGGTGAGTCCGTTCCTCCTCGTGGTGCCCCTGGAAAATGCCTGCTGCTGCAGGCTAAACTGAACACGGACAAATACTGTTGTAATTTAAATCTTTTGTGACAGCAAGAACGGAAGGATGAAAAATTCATACTTTGACAGATTACAAGTACAGGAATCTCTGTCACAAATAAGAATATGATGAAGAAGATGAAGTACAATATGAATAAGAATAATAGTTTAATAAGAAGAATATGAGTAATGTTAACAAAAAGATGAATAGCAAGAAGTTTAAGAAGAAGATAAAGAAGGTGAAGATGAAGAATAATTTGATGAAAAAGATGATGCTGCTGAAGATTATGAAGGAGAAAGTGTGTCAAAAGTTAAAAAGGTGAAGAGCATGGAAGTTGTGAAATATACATATTTGCCAAAATAGAAAAAACGTTAACAACATTGTCAATTTGTTCGTCAATCCGAACATCTTTAAAAAAAAAATATTTATGCTATTCCATTTGATTGGGTTAAACATCTATGCCTTTAATGTCTCCTCAACCTTCCCCAATACATTCTACATTACTCTTTGTTGTTTTCCTTCATGTACAATTAACCAACAAGGCAAGAATGGGGTTTTTTTAATTCCGATATTTTGTTCCCATAGACTTACAATGATTTCCGGGATCGTTATCGGGTATCGCCGATATTTTTTGGGTATCGGCGATACCATTCCGATTCCGATACTTTTGGATATCGGAAAGTATCGCTCAACTCTATTTGCTTGTCATTCCAAATCAGAGTTTGTAGAGCAAATTCTCTTCATTCGAAGAAACTGTCCTGTACTCAAATTTTTTGGATGAGAAGATTCGATGTGTAGCAATGTATTTGGCAGGTAGGCTTACTGAACACTTTTTCTTCAATGAAATCAAAATCATCCACGTTAAAAAGAATATCCAGAAAATCCATATTGGACCTTCTTGCTTTGTATGTTAACTTCATATTAAAGACTAGATGGTGGCCCGATTCTAATGCATCGGGTATTCTAGAATATGTATGCGGCCGACCGTGCGCGCCTAAGCAGTGAAGCAGTGTTTAAATGGGTTATGCACTACTTTAAATTAACGTTACTATGTATCTCTCCAGGGCACCGAATGAATTTGGTTATGACCTCACGATGTGCTGCCCCCTCCTATCCTGGTATGCTTGACACCCCTCATCCCTATCCTGGTATGCATGGTACCCCTCACCTCCCCAATCCTGGTATGCATGGTCACCTCCCGCCCAATCCTGGAATGCATGGTCCCCTCACTCCCCAATTCTGGTATGAATGGTCCCCTCACCCCCAATTCTGGTATGAATGGTCCCATCAACCCCCAATCCTGGTATGAATGGTCCCCTCATCGCCCAATCCTGATGTGCATGGTCCGCTCACCCCCCAATGCTGATGTGCATGGTCCGCTCACCCCCAATCCTGATGTGCATGGTCCCCTCACCCCCCAATCCTGATGTGCATGGTCCTCTCACCCCCCAACCCTGATGTGCATGGTCCCCTCACCCCCAACCCTGATGTGCATGGTCCCCTCACACCCCAACCCTAATGTGCATGGTCCCCTCACCCCTATCCTGGTATGCATGGTACCCCTCATCCCTATGCTGGTATGTAAGGTCCCCTCACCCCCACCCAAATCTGGTATACATGGCACCCCATTCCTCATCCTGGTATGCATGGACCCCTCATCACCCAATCCTGGTATGCATGGTACCCCCTCATCCCTATCCTGGTATGCATGGTACCTGCTCATCCATATCATGGTATTCATGGTTCCCTCACTCCCCAATCCCTGTATGCATGGTCCCCTCACCTCCCCAATCCTGGTATGCATGGTCACCTCCCGCCCAATCCTGGAATGTATGGTCCCCTCACCCCCCAATTCTGGTATGAATGGTCCCCTCACCCCCAATTCTGGTATGAATGGTCCCCTCACCCCCCAATCCTGGTATGAATGGTCCCCTCATCGCCCAATCCTGATGTGCATGGTCCGCTCACCCCCCAATGCTGATGTGCATGGTCCGCTCACCCCAACAATCCTGATGTGCATGGTCCGCTCACCCCCCAATCCTGATGTGCATGGTCCCCTCACCCCCCAATCCTGATGTGCATGGTCCTCTCACCCCCCAACCCTGATGTGCATGGTCCCCTCACCCCCCAACCCTGATGTGCATGGTCCCCTCACACCCCAACCCTGATGTGCATAGTCCCCTCACCCCCCCAATCCTGATGTGCATGGTCCCCTCAACCCCCAATCCTGATGTGCATGGTCCTCTCACCCCCCAACCCTGATGTGCATGGTCCCCTCACCACTCTATCCTGATGTGCATGGTCCCCTCACCCCCTCAATCATGATGTGCATGGTCCGCGTACCCCCCAATCTTGATGTGCATGGTCCCCTCACCCCCCAATCCTGATGTGCATGGTCCCCTCATCCCCCAATCCTGATGTGCATGGCTCCCTCACCCCCCCAACCCTGATGTGCATGGTCCGCTCATACCGCGTGGTCCGGCGCCATATTGCTGAAGACACACTGTAAATGTGTCTTCAGCAAAATGGCGCCGGATAGCGCTATTGCGCATGCGCGATCCGACATGCACTCCTGGTCTCCTGCCCCGGGAGAAGAGAAGCGCCGTGGCAACGCTCCTCCCGGTCAGGTAAGTATGTGAGTATGGCGCCGGAGATCGTGATATGCATCCAGTACGCATACCGCGATCTCCGGCGCCATACAGAGTACTCGCCGCCATTTTTTTGTGAAATCCCGCGGCGCTGATTGGCTGCTGCCAGACCAATGAGGGACGCAGGATTTCCTGGACAGACAGACAGACCGACAGACAGACAGACAGACGGGATAAGACAATTATATAGTAGATTGTTGACATTTTAAAAAGGACATAAATATGTGTAATTAATACAATGAACCGTGCCATAGAAATGTAGCAATGTAATGATTCCAGGACAGGACCTTGTCACAGAGGTATTAGATTACACTGTGTTCCAAATTATTATGCAAAAATTGTTTAGGAGTGATAAGGTAAGAATTTTTTTGTTTGTCAGTTAAACTCATTGATGATGATGTGTGTCAGGGCTCTTTATATCACTGTAAGCAAGTGCAGACACCTGTGCTAATTAGTTTGGCAGGTGTGTCCAATGAAAGGCAAGACTAAGAAGGCTGTCCTACATTATTAAGCAGCCTACATTTTGTGCCAAAATGGGAAAGAAAAAGGATGTGTCGGCTGCTGAGAAGCAACAAATTGTGGAGTGTTTAGGTCAAGGCATGACTACAATCAACATTGCCAAGACACTTCATCGTAATCATCGCACAATCAAGAAGTATGTAGCTGACTCACAGTACACATGTGTGCGTACTGATAAGGGAAAATTGAGGACTCTTTCCTACAGGCAATTACGTCAGGTTAAAAGAGCAGCAGCAAAAAAGCCTTGTCATAGCAGCAGACAAGTTTTTGAAGCTGCTGGTGCCTCCAACGTCCCCCGAACAACAAGATGCAGGGTCCTTCAGAGGTTTGCAGCTGTGCGTAAGCCATCCTGTCGACCTCCTCTATCCACTGCACACAAGCAGAAGCGGCTCCAGTGGGCCAAACAATACATGAACACTGACTTCAAAACTGTTTTGTTCACCGATGAGTGCCGTACAGATGGTCCAGATGGATGGAATGAAGGATGGCTGGTTGATGGACACCCCATGCAAACACGGCTACGGCGCCAACAAGGAGAGGTGGAGTAATGTTTTGGGCTGGAATCATGGGGAGAGAGATTGTCGGCCCCTTTAGGATCCCTTAAGGGGTAAAGATGAACTCCATAGTGTATGTTGAGTTTCTCAAACAGCACTTCCTGCCATGATTCAAGAAGAAGAACCGTGCATTCCGCAGCAAGATCATGATAATGCACCGTCTTATGCTGCACATAACACATCTGCATCTCTGGGTGCTATGGGCATAAAAGGGACAAACTTATGGTGTGGCCCCCATGCTCCCCTGACCTCAACCCCATTGAGAACCTCTGGAGCATCATCAAAAGGAGTGTCTATGATGGCGGGAGGCAGTTCACATCTAAGCAACAGCTCTGGGAGGGTATTCTGTCCTCATGCAAAACAATTGAAGCAGAAACCATTCAAAACCTTACTAATTCAATGGACGAGAGAGTTCAGAAGCTCCTTTCGAACAAGGGTCCTATGTGCAAATGTAACATCACCTAGAATAAAGTTTTGAGTTGAAAACTGTTTGATTTCAGTTTGTAAGAACCTGCTAATGCTTATAATTTCAAAATGACCATTTTTTTGTTCTTTATTAAAATGAAAAGGTTGAAAACTCTGCTGTGCGTAATAATTTGGAACATGCATTTTGAGTGCTGTTTGAGTGTTTTATTTTTTAAAAAATATACTGTTATCATAGGCAGTTTGTACAAAAACCTTTCAATTGTACTCTGATAGTTATTTGACTGGAAAATTACAATGACTGAACTTCATATAGGTCAGTTGGAAAAATCTGAGAAAATATTATTTGCATAATAATTTGGAACACAGTGTAGATGTAAATATATATCTATATCCCACAGCCCAGGAAAAGGTTGGCATATAAAGGTCCATAGGCAGCCCAAATAGCTGTTTCATGGAGTTGTAGGCAGAAAGAAATGCCAAAAAGAAAAAAGGTATGTGTCAAAACAAAATGAAATATTGTTGCAGTGAGGTCACATTCTCCCTTTTTATCTTTTGCACTAAGTTTCCTTGGCTGACCACTGTGACTATGATCGTTGACAGCTTCTTTGTGCTTCTTGAAAATAGCTTGAACAACACATTTTGAAGCCCCAGTCTGACTTGAAATCTCTGCCTGAGAGAGACTTTGCTGAGACAGTGTAACTAACTTGTCTTGTTGCTCTGCTCAGTCTTGCCATGGTATACGTCCTGTGACATGTATCTGTCTTCCACAACTTTACTTTTGTATCTAATATTGACTGTTTTCACCTAGTTTTAAGTCTCTTATACAGCTGTTTCTGTTTAAAGGGAATCAGTCAGCAGGCTCTTGTTACCTTATATAATAGCAGCATAATGTAGGCAAAGAATCCTTGAATCCAATGATGTATCACTTAGTGTAATACCCATTGCCAGCACCCCCACATGGTTCCCCTCTTCCTTCTATGCAGGAATACCATGCTCCATTGCTGTATCCCAGTGCTCCTCTGCATTATTCTCCTGTGCATGCTGCACAGGTTTTCAACTAGTGTGCGCCCTCCCTTGCTCCTAAGGGTGCAGTGCGCACACCTGCAAAGATGCCCCCAGCCAATAGCTGAGGCATCTTGCATAAAGGCACCATCACCAATAGGGAGGTGCCTAAGCAACCCCTGTAGTTTCATTAGTAGTAGTAAGCTGTGATACTTGTAAAAGGGCATGCTACTAGGTACTAACCTTGCAGGGTGACCAAGCTTTTGCAGGAGCCCATTTTTCTTATTTTTTAATTTTTAAAATGTAAAAAATGACCTTTTTTTAGCTTAAAATACAAAGGAAATGTGTCAACTTTAACTTTAGGTCTTTTAGAGATCATTTCACCTACGTCTTGCCTAACTGTTCACAGTAGTAGTAATTTTGACCACAGGGGCTCAAACATTTACATTCTACTGTATTTCCTTATCCTGTATCATCCCTGCTGTCTTTTGTTGCTTATACATGACTTTGAAGCTGCTCCAGCTGTACCTGAACTGTTTCCCAAGAATGAGAACCTACCGTATTTTTCAGACTATAAGACGCACCGGACTATAAGACGCACCCAGGTTTTAGAGGTGGAAAATAGGGAAAAATATATTTGAAGCAAAAAATGTGGTAAAATATTTAATAACATACTATTATATGTGGTGTTATTATATATAATAGTATGTTATTATGTTGGAAGCTACGGGTAGGAGATGGTGCTGCGGGACCAGTGTGGTGTCTGTAAACTACTACGTGAAGACGCTGGAGGGTGAGTATAAGGCCGGGGTCACACATGCGAGAAACTCGCACGATTTCGTGTGAGTCTCTCGCATGAACACCCGGCACTGCTGCCGGCACTCAGACTGGATCGTGCGGCTGCATAGAAATACATGCTGCATAGAAATAGAGACAGATGATAGAGACAGAGTTGATAGAGATAGATGATAGAGACAGATGATAGAGACAGAGTTGATAGAGACAGAGATGATAGAGATGATAGAGACAGATGATAGAGACAGAGATGATAGAGACAGAGATGATAGAGACAGATTAGACAGATATAGAGACAGATGATAGAGACAGATGATAGAGACAGAGATGATAGAGACAGAGATGATAGAGACAGATGATAGAGACAGAGATGATAGAGACAGAGATGATAGAGACAGATGATAAGAGACAGAGATGATAGAGACAGATGATAGAGACAGAGATGATAGAGACAGAGATGATAGAGACAGATGATAGAGACAGAGATATAGAGACAGATGATAGAGACAGAGATGATAGAGACAGAGATGATAGAGACAGATGATGAGACAGAGTAATAGACAGATGATAGACAGAGATGATAGAGACAGAGATGATAGGACAGATGAGACAGATGATAGAGACAGATGATAGAAGATGAGGATGATAGAGACAGATGATAGAGACAGAGATGATAGAGACAGATTATAGAGACAGAGATTATAGAGACAGATGATAGAGACAGAGATGATAGAGACAGATGATAGAGAAGATGATGAGACAGATGAAGAGACAGAGATGATAGAGACAGAGATGATGAGACAGATGATAGAGACAGAGATGATAGAGACAGATGATAGAGACAGATGATAGAGACAGATGAAGAGACAGAGATGATAGAGACAGATGATAGAGACAGAGATGATAGAGACAGATGATAGAGACAGAGATGATAGAGACAGATGATAGAGACAGATGATAGAGACAGAGATGATAGAGACAGATGATAGAGACAGAGATGATAGAGACAGAGTTGATAGAAATGTGACACGTATGCGTTTCATGTGCCTGAACATAGAATCATAGAATCATAGAATGGTAGAGTTGGAAGGGACCTCCTGGGCCTTCTGGTCCAACCCCCTGCTCAAAGCAGGATTCTCTAAATCATCCCAGACAGATGTCTATCCAGCCTCTGTTTGAAGACTTCCATTGAAGGAGAACTCACCACCTCTTGTGGCAGCCTGTTCCACTCCTTGATCACCCTGTCAAAAAGTTTTTTCTAATATCTAATCTGTGTCTCCTCCCATTCAGTTTCATCCCATTGCTTCTAGTCTTTCCTTGTGCAAATGAGATTAAAGATGATCCTTCTACAATGTGACAGCCCTTGAGATATTTGTAGACAGCTATTAAGTCTCCTCTCAGTCTTCTTTTTTGCAAGCTAAACATTCCCAAATCCTGCAACCGTTCCTCATAGGACATGGTTTGCAGACCGGTCACCATTCTGGTGGCTCTTCTCTGAACTTGCTCCAGTTTGTTGATGTCTTTTTTAAAATGTGGTGCCCAAAACTGGACACAGTATTCCAGATGAGGTCTGACCAAAGAGGAGTAGAGGGCAATAATGACCTCACGTGATCTAGACTGTATGCTTCTGTTGATACATCCTAGAATTGCATTTGCCTTTTTGCTGCTGCATCACACTGTTGACTCATGTTAAGTCTGTGATCAATTAGTATACCCAAGTCTTTTTCACATGTGCTGTTACTTAGCCCTATTCCTCCCATTTTGTATATGCTTTTTTCATTTTTATTGCCCAGATGTAGTACTTTGCATTTTTCCCTGTTAAAATCCATTCTGTTAGTTGCTGCCCACTGCTCCAGTTTATGTATATCTTTTTGAATCCTCTCTCTCTCTTCTCTAGTATTAGCTACCCCTCCTAGCTTTGTGTCATCAGCAAATTTGATCAGTTTACCCTCAATTCCTTCATCTAAATCATTGATAAAGATGTTGAACAATACAGGGCCCAAAACAGACCCTTGTGGTACCCCACTTGAGACATTCTTCCAACTGGATGTGCAGCCATTTACAACCACTCTTTGGGTCCGATCACTAAGCCAGTTATGAATCCACCTAACAGTTGCCTTGTCCATTCCATACTTAGTCATTTTTTCAATAAGGATTGTGTGAGATACTTTGTTCAAATGCTTTGCTGAAGTCAAGATATACTATATCTACAGCATTTCCCTGATCCACCCAGTCAGTGATTCTGTCATAGAAGGAAATTAAGTTAGTCTGACATGACTTATTAGTTACAAACCCATGCTGACTCTGTTTAATCACTTCATTCTTATCCAGGTACTTGCATACATGTTCTTTAATAATTTGTTCAAAGATCTTTCCTGGTATAGAAGTCAGACTCACCGGCCTGTAGTTCCCTGGGTCCACCTTCTTCCCCTTTTTGAAGATAGGAACAACATTTGCTCTTCTCCAGTCTTCTGGGACTTCTCCTGTTCTCCAAGAATTTTCAAAGATTATGGACAGTGGTTCAAGAATTTCTTCTGCTATCTCCTTCAGTACCCTGGGGTGTAATTCATCTGGACCTGGAGACTTGAATTCATTTATGTTAGCTAAGTGTTTCCTCACTGTCTTTCTGTTTATAGATATCCTGGATTCTTCTATTCCTTTTATAGGACAGTGAAGATCAGTTGATGTTACATTTCCTTTCTGAGAGAAAACAGATGCAAAATAGGAATTTAAAAGTTCAGCCTTCTCAACATCCTGACTTACCATTTCATCATTTTCATCCTGTAAAAATCCTATAGCATCTTTGACTTTTATTTTACTTTTGACGTATCCCCAAAATCCTTTTTTGTTGCTTTTGACGTCACTTGCAAGCCTTAATTCATTGTCAGCTTTAGATAATCTGATTTGTGCCCTGCAGGTTCTGCAGACGGCATTATATTCTTCTTTAGATATGCCTCCCTCTTTCCATTTGATAAACATTTCTTTCTTCCTTTTTAGCATGTGTTTAAGTTCTATGTTCATCCATCCTGGTTTCCTTAAATGCTTCCCATTCTTCCCTCTTTTCGGAATTGTTAACGATTGTGCTTTGAGAATCTCATTTTTCAAGATTTTCCATCCTTCCTGGACATTTTTGTCCTTAAGGATATCCAGCCATTGGATCCCTCCAATTCTCTTTCTGAGTTCCTTAAAATCTGCCTTTCTGAAATCTAACCTTGACGTCTGAGTCTTCACAGGTCTTCCTCCTCTTGTTATCCAAAATTCTAAAATAGCATGGTCACTACCTCCTAGAGTCCCAGCCACTCTTACCTCCTCCACCATTTCCTCCCTGTTTATGAGGATTAGATCCAAGGTAGCAGATCCCCTTGTTTTCTCCATTACCTTTTGGAAGATAAAGTTGTCAGCAAGAAGGATAAGAATTTCCTGGACCTGTTAGTTTTGCCTGAGAGAGATTCCCAACAAATGTCTGGATAGTTGAAATCTCCCATGACCACTATGTCATATTTTTTGGAGAACTTGGCCATTTGATGCATAAAGAGTTCATCCATATCTTCAGCTTGCACAGGCGGCCTGTAGTAAATGCCTACAATGGTGTCCTTTCCATTGTTCTGTCCTTGTATTCTTACCCAAACAGTTTCCACAGAACTCCCAGTCTCTGAAGCGTCAATCTCTGTGCAGATATACGCTTTTCTAACATACAATGCAACACCTCCTCCTCGTTTATCAAGTCTGTTTCTTGCAAATAAGTTGTATTCTTCTAGCCTTGTATTCCAATCATGTGTATCGTCCCACCAAGTCTCAGTGATTCCAATGACATCATATTTTTTCTCCTGCGTTAGTAGCTCCAGTTCTCCTTGTTTGTTGCCCATGCTTTGTGCATTCGTATAGAAACACTTTAGTTTGTGATTGGTTTCTCTTCCTTCAATATTTTTATTATGTAAATTTTTTTGTCTTTGTTCTTCCCCTTCACTTCTAATAGCAGAAATCTCAATAGTATTTGTCAAGTGTATGGCTTTTGCTGGCGTTTTGCTTCCCTTCCCACATTGTTCTAGTTTAACCCCTTCACCCCCAAGGGTGGTTTGCACGTTAATGACCGGGCCAATTTTTACAATTCTGACCACTGTCTCTTTATGAGGTTATAACTCTGGAACGCTTCAACGGATCTTCGCGATTCTGAGATTGTTTTCTCGTGACATATTGTACTTCACGTTAGAAGTAAAATTTCTTCGATATAACTTGCGTTTATTTTTGAAAAAAACGCAAATATGGCGAAATTTTTAAAAATTTTGCAATTTTCAAACTTTGAATTTTTATTCCCTTAAAACAGAGAAATATGTCGCACAAAATAGTTAATAAATAACATTTCCCACATGTCTACTTTACATCAGCACAATTTTGGAACCAAAATTTTTTTTTGTTAGGAAGTTATAAGGGTTAAAAGTTGACCAGCGATTTCTATTTTTACAACAAAATTTACAAAGCCATTTTTTTTAGGGACCACCTCTCATTTGAAGTCACTTTGAGGGGTCTATATGGCAGAAAATACCCAAAAGTGACACCATTCTAAAAACTGCACCCCTCAAGGTACTCAAAACCACATTCAAGAAGATTATTAACCCTTCAGGTGCTTCACAGGAACTAAAGCAACGTGAAGGAAAAAATGAATATTTAACTTTTTAGCCACAAAAATGATCTTTTACAAACTTTTTTTTTATTTTCACAAGGGTAAAAGGAGAAAATGGGCAGATAAGGTTGTTATGCAATTTCTCCTGAGTACGCCAATACCCAATATGTGGGGAAAACCACTGTTTGGGCACACGGCAGAGCTCGTAAGGGAAGGAGCGCCGTTTGACTTTTTCAAACTAAAATTGGCTGGAATTGAGATTGGACGCCATGTCGTGTTTGGAGAGCCCCTGATGCGCCTAAACAGTGGAAACCCCCACAAGTGACACCATTTTGGAAACTAGACCCCCTAAGGTACTTATCTAGATCTGTTGTGAGCACTTTGAACTCCCAAGTGTTTCACAAAAGCTTATAATGCCTGGGTGTGAAAAAAAAAAAAACAATTTTCCACAAAAATGATTTTTTAGTCCCAAATTTTTGAATTTTCCCAAGGAAATTGGACCCCAAAAGTTGTTGTCCAATTTGTCCTGAGTACGCTGATACCCCATATGTGGGGGGGAACTGTTTGGGTGCACGGCAGGGCTTGGAAAGGAAGTAGTAACGTTTTGGAATGCAGACGTTGATGGGGGTCATGTTCCGTTTGCAGTGCCCCAGATGAGCCTAAACAGTGGAAACCCCCCACAAGTGACCCCATTTTGGAAACTATACCCCCTAAGGAACTTATCTAGATCTTTGGTGAGCACTTTGAACCCCAAGTGCTTCACACAAGTTTATAATGCCCGGGCATGAAAATAAAAAATCTTATTTTTTTCCCACAAAAATTATATTTTAGTCACTAATTTTTTATTTTCTCAAGGGTAACAGGAGAAATTGGACCACACAAGTTGTTGTCCAATTTGTCCTGAGTACGCTGATACCCCATATGTGGGTGGGAACCACTGTTTGGGCGCACGGCAGAGCTCGGAATGGAAGGAGCACCATTTGACTTTTTCCAACCAAAATTGGCTGGAATTGAGATTGGATGCCATGTTGCATTTGGAGAGCCCCTGATGTGCCTAAACAGTGGAAACCCCCACAAATGACCCATTTTGGAAACTAGACCCCCTAAGGAACTTTTCTAGATCTTTGGTGAGCAATTTGAACCCCCAAGTGCTTCACACAAGTTATAACGTAGAGCCGTAAAATTTAAAAATCATATTTTTTCCACAAAAATGATCTTTTCACCCCAATTTTTATTTTTCCAAGGGTAACAAGACTCCAAAAGTTATTGTGCAATTTGTCCTGAGTGCGCTGATACCCCATATGTGGGGGTAAACCACTGTTTGGGTGCATGGCAGAGTTTGGAAGGAAGGAGCGCCGTCTGACTTTTTCAACGCAGAATTGGCTGGACGCCGTGTCGTGTTTGGAGAGCTCCTGATCTGCCTAAACAGTGGAAACCCCCATAAATGACGCCATTTTGGAAACTAGACCCCTCAAGGAACTTATCTAGATGTGTGGTGAGAACTTTTAACCCCCAGGTGTTTCACTAAAGTTTATAACGTACAGCCGTAAAATAAAAAATCTTTTTTTTTTTTACAAAAATGATTTTTTCGCCCCCAATATTTTATTTTCACAAGGGTAACAGAAGAAATTGGAACCCAAAAGTTGTTGTCCAATTTGTCCTGAGTACGCTGATACCCAATATGTGGGAGAAAACTACTGTATGGGCGCACGTCAGGGCTCGGAAGGGAAGTAGTGACGTTTTGGATTGCAGACTTTGATGGAATGGTCTGGGGGCGTCATGTCGCATTTGGAGAGCCCCTGATGCGCCTAAACAGTGGAAACCCCCCACAAGTGACCCCATTTTGGAAAATAGACCCACAAGGAACTTGTCTAGATGTGTGGTGAGCACTTTGAACCCCGAAGTGCTTCACAGAAGTTTATAACGCACAGCCGTAAAAATAAAAAATCCTTTTTTTTTTTGCAAAAATGATTTTTTTGCCCCAATATTTTATTTTTACAAGGGTAACAGGAGAAATTGGACCCCAAAAGTTGTTGTCCAATTTGTCCTGAGTACGCTGATATCCAATATGTGGGAGAAACTACTGTATGGGTACACGTGGGGCTCGGAAGGGAAGTAGTGACGTTTTGGATTGCAGACTTTGATGGAATGGTCTGGGGGCGTCATGTCGCATTTGGAGAGCCCCTGATGCGCCTAAACAGTGGAAATCCCCAACAAGTGACCCCATTTTGGAAAATAGACCACACAAGGAATTATCTAGATGTGTGGTGAGCGCTATGAAGCCCCAAGTGCTTCACAGAAGTTTATAATGTACAGCCGTAAAAACAAAAAAATATTTTTTTTTGTACAAAAATGATATTTTCGCCCCCAGTTTTTTATTTTCCCAAGGGTAGCAGAAGAAATAGGACAAATTGCACAATAACTCTTGGGGTCCAGAGTACGCTGATACCCCATATGTGGGGATAAACTACTGTTTGGACGCATGGCAGAGCTGAGAAGTGAAGGAGCACCGTTTGACTTTTTCAACGCAGAATTGGCTGGAATTGAGATCAGACGCCATGTCACATTTGGAGAGCCCCTGATGTGCCTAAACAGCTGAAACCCCCAATTCTAACTCCAACCCTAACCCCAACACACCCCTAACCCTAGTCCCAACCCTAACCACAAACCTAACCCTAACACACCCCTAATCCCAACCCTAACCCTAATCCTAACTTTAGCGCCAACCCTAACCCTAACTTTAGCCGCAACCCTAACCCTAACCCTAATGGGAAAATGGAAATAAATACTTTTTTTTAATTTTATTATTTTTCCCTTACTAAGGGGGTGATAAAGGGGGGTTTAATTTACTATTTATAGCGGGTTTTATGATTGGCAGCTGTCACGCTAAAAGACGCTTTTTATTGCAAAAATAGTTTTTGCATCATCACATTTTGAGAGCTATAATTTTTGCATATTTTGCCCAGAGCATGTGAGTTTTATTTTTGCGGACGAGTGACTTTTTATTGGTACCATTTTTGAGCACGTGACTTTTTTTGATCGCTTTTTATTTCGATTTTTGGGAGGTTAGAATGAACAAAAATCAGCAATTCATGAATTTCTTTTGGGGAGGCGTTTATACCGTTCCGCGTGTGGTAAAATTGATAAAGCAGTTTTATTCTTCGGGTCAGTACGATTATGGCGATACCTCATTTATATCATTTTTTCATGTTTTGGCGCTTTTATAGAATAAAAACAATTTTATATAAAAAATAATTATTTTTGCATCGCTTTATTCTGCGAGCTATAACTTTTTTATTTTTTCGCTGATGATGCTTTATGATGGCTCGTTTTTTGCGGGACAAGATGACGTTTTCAGTGGTACCATGCTTTTTTATATCGGTCTTTTTATCGCGCGTTATTCCACTTTTTGTTCGGCGGTATGATGATAAAGCATTGATTTTTTGCTTTGTTTTTTTTTTTTTTTTAAGGGGTTCACTAAAGGGGTTAACTAGTGGGACAATTTTAAGGGGGGGTGTTACGGACGCGGCGATACCAAATATGTGTACTTTTATTGTTTTTTTTTTTTTATTTACAGGAAGAAGTGAATTTATTGGGGAATATTTTTTTTTTTTTTATTTATTTTGGATTTTTTTTTTTACACATGTTTATTTTTACTTTTTTAACTTTTTTACTTTCTCCCAGGGTGGGACATCACAGTATTTTATCAGATCGCTGGTGTGACAGTGTGCACAGCACTCTGTCACACCAGCGATCGCACAGGCATAGATGCAGGCTTCTCAGTGCCTGCTCTCGGCAGGCACTGAGGTAGCCGCCTCCCTCCAGGACCCCGGCGCCATCTTGGATCCGGGTCCTGGGAGGGAGGAAGCCCTCAGAACAGCGCAATCACATTGCGCTGCTCTGAGGGTCTCAGGGGGGTGCGCAGGGAGCCCCCCCCTGCGCGATCCTCCCCTGTGCCCCCAGTACACCGCGATCATGTTTGATCGCGGTGTGCAAGGGGTTAATGTGCCGGGAGCGGTCCATGACCGCTCCTGACACACAGTCATGGGTGTCAGCTGTGATAATCAGCTGACACCCGGCGGCGATTAGCTGCGCTCCCCTCAGGAGCGCAGCTGATCGCCTATGACGTACTATCCCGTCCCCGGTCATACGGGCCCAGGTACCATGGACGGGATAGTACGTCCGATGGCAGTAAGGGGTTAAAGCTCTCCTGATGAGTGTAGCAAGGCGACTTCCAAATACATGTTTTCCAGTCTTCGTAAGGTGCACCCCATCTCTAGCAAGTAGTCCATCGTATAGGTAATTCACTCCGTGATCCAGAAATCCAAATCCTTGCTGACGGCACCATCGACGTAGCCAGTTGTTCACCTGCAGAATCTTATTCCACCTCCTTGTTCCATGGCCATCCACTGGGAGGATGGAAGAGAAGACACCTGCGCTCCCAGTTCTTTCACTTTCTTACCTAAGTTTTCAAAGTCACTGCAGATGGTTTCCAGGTCGTTTCTAGCGGTGTCATTTGTCCTCACATGTATTAGCAGGAATGGGTAGTCATCTTTAGGTCTGAAGAGTCCTGATATCCTGTCAGACACATCTTTAATTTTTGTACCTGGAAGACAGCACATTTCTCTTGAGGTTATATCCGGTCTGCAGATAGCACCTCTGTTCCTCTCAACAGGGAATCGCCCATGACAACAACTCTCCGTTTCTTCTTCACAACAGTTTTCTTTCTCCATTCAGGAGGACTCTGAGTGCGTACAAGGTTGTTTGTGGGCAAAGTCTTATCCTGATGTATTTCTTCATCGTTCTCCTGTGTAAGAGCCTGGTATTGGTTCCTGAGCAGAATTGGTGCTGACTGCCTCCTGATCCTCCTGCTTCTCTGGGTCACATGCTTCCATTCCTCTGTTTCTTCAGTTGCACTTCGAATTTCTTCTCTTTCTGTACCATGAAGAGATAATTCTGCTCTGTCTAAGAACTCTTCACCTTCCTTAATGGTCTTCAATGTAGATAACCTCTCTTCCAGATTTTGCAACTTTTCCTCCAACAGGGACACAAGCTTGCATTTCTGGCATGTGAAGTTTGGCTTTTCCACTGGTAAGTCTATGAACATGTAGCAAGAAATGCAGCTCACCACATGGCTCCTAGCCTCTTCCATGTTCTTATTGTTCAAGAGATAATCAAGCGGTGAAATATAAGCCAAAACTCTGATGTCCTCCTTTCAGCTGCAACAGCCAAAATCCAGTGTTCCTTGAGCTCGTGGAGACTCTTCACTTATCCCAGAAGGCACTGGGAATATGCAAATTATCTCCTCGGGACTCCTCCCCTGCTGCACAAAAAACCGCAAGTGTGAAAGTAGCCTAACCTTTTAATTAATTCTCTGTTGTACAGTGGGTCTGAAGGACCTGTGATGACATCATGAAGAGGCAGGGCTTTGGTCATGTGATGCTCCAGCCCACCCTCTTCATGACCTCATCACAGGTCCTTCACAGGAGCATTCAGCCTCCCATCAGCACAGCCCCAGGCTGTCAGGTATGCCAGCTGCTCCTGCTGCCTCCTTCTCCTTCAGACACTGATCTGCCCAGCTGCTACAGGAATCAGGAGCTGGGGAAACTGTGTGGCTCTGTGATCTGCTGCTCCCCCGCTCACTGCTCAGCTGATAGGTGGGCGGGGAAGCGGCTGATTAAAATTCACTGCACTTAAGTAGGGACCAGGGGTTTCCCCAGCGCATTGTTTCCTGCAGCAGAGGGGATATTTTCTTGCCTCCTGCTGATCCCACTCCACAGCTGACCCCTGCCCCCCTCCCCACATGTTACATTCCGACCATAAGACGCACCCACACTTTCCTCCCAAATTTGGAGGAGAAAAAGTGCGTCTTATGGTCCAAAAAATGAATTCCATGATGTCTGGACTGTCTATCAAGTCTCCGAATCCTTCCTGTCAGTGACTCCACTCCCTGTTATGTTTTGGTAGCTGAGGAGAGCAGGCAAAAACGGCAATACACCAGAGAGGTTGGAATCTATTGGATTGCAGTACCCTGACTAACCACCACAACTAAAGGCAGCCGTGGAGCGTTCCTACGTTGGTCCTAGACGCCTCATCACAGCCTGATAGATTAACTACACCTAAAGATAGAAAGATGAAAGCTATCTGCCCCAGAGCAGATCCCCAAAGAACATAGGAAGCACCCAAACATGTAATGGTGGTTAGACAAGAGGAAATACAGACACAGACAGAAAATAGTATGAGCAAACACTGGGGCCCAATCTGCCTAGACAGAAAAGGATAGAAAGGATACTCACTGCAATCCAAAAAAAACCTAAAAAATGCCAACGCTACTGATTGCAAAAACACCTGAGATCACACGACCTCTACCACCTAAATCAGTTCTCTGGTGTAACAAAACTAAGCCGCAGCCACTGAAAAAACTGGAAAAGGCAAATGAACAAATAACAGTGGCTCCAGCGGAACTGAGAGGAGCCCAACCCCCCAGGGGGGAACCTGGCTAACCTCACAGAAATGCAGAGAAATATGCAAATGGTAAGCACAAAAACAAAAACAGAAAAAATCTTATCTGAAAGCAGAAGAAGAGGCAAGACTCAGCAAGCTTCCAAGTGAACCAAGAACCACAGTTGAGACAAGAACAATTGATCAATGGCAACCATGATGGGAGGGAACCTCCCTTATATCAAGCCAATCTGTGACTCCTGATTGCCAATCCTCATTGAATGGTTCAGTACTGTTTGTAACCACCAGAGGGAGCTTCTGCTCAGAATTCATTTCCAAAACATTCACAACAACTCCCATCCAGAGAAAGTGACTCCTAGGGTCAGCAGCTGCAGTTCCAGGGACTGTCTAGGAGTAGTTCTTGGTGTATACCTGCAGTTCAAGCCTGATTTCACCATCAGAAGCTCCAGTGAACATCAGGTAGCCTCTTAGCTACACCTCTCCTAGGCATTACGGCATGTGATATAATAGCTGTAAGTCATTATTGGTTAGAATATTCTCTGGTCTACTCAAAACTGTTTGAATTCACAAAGATCTGTGAATTTCATTGAAACTCAACTCAAAGTGAATTCGCTGGTGGTCCATTTCTGATATTTAGGTATATGTTAAGAATTTCACATTTTAGAAAGTTAGAGACTTACTTTAAGGTTGAATTTTTCTTTATGCAACTTTTCTAAAATATTTAGAATTAAAAGAAAATTTTCTGCAAGCATATCACTTTTTCACCAAAATAATAAATTCTAAAAGCAAATGTTAAAACTTTTTTTTTATTATCAATGTTAAGGCAATACATTACATATTATTAAAATAAGTGCACACACCAGTCAGCTTTCTAAATGTACAAGATTAAATGTAGATATTATCCTTGATGAATGTGCTAATTACATCTCAGTAGGGCTATCAAAGATTTTCAATAGGGTATAACTATAAAACAAGAAACTCTACTTTGCAAACACATTTAGCACTGTCAAGAGTTTGATGATAACATTTATATTTGTGATAAATCAACTAAGTTCCGGATTTCCAAACAACATTATTAACATTTCTAGTGTTGCATTAATTATTCAAGCATAAGCCATGGAAATGAGGATGCAGAAAACAATAATATATTTTTAGACTGATTCTATTACACCTCTATGGTAGCCCACAGCTATTTCTAAACACAGTGGCATTTGGTTAACAACACTACTCAAAATATTTTACAAGATTAAATAGCTTTATCAAACATGAAGTCTACCTTGTAGCATTATTTCAATTAAATGCAAAGCAGTGGACATGTGGTCTATAATCATTCATATGGATGTAATATAATGTAAATGTTACACAAGCCATGAAAGGATCATTTTATGATAATTAAACATTGATACTCTTTAAATACCATATATTGCTCATTCTCAATTGTTGTTAAACTATTTCAACAACACTTCTAAAATCTAATGCAAACTCTGCAGTTATTGACGAAATGTAAAACTTTATCTTTTCGTATTAATTACAGTTTTATTATATGATTTTTTGTAATACGTATATATTTATCTTTTGTTTCAAGATGCAACAGCAAACAAAAATCCTAAATCTAAAACACATTTAAAGATATCTTCATACAGTTAAAATTTGGTAAAATTTTCCTTCACCTTTTTTCAGACCTAAACTAAGATTGCTTTTCTTTAAAGGAAAGGTGCACAATTTAAAAAAAGGACAAAAATTACATAATGTTGCTTAAAAGTTTGCTTTATTAAAACGTATTTATGCTTGTTTTTTTTTTTAAATACATTTTTAATGCAGCTGCTCTGAGCTGCCTTTTTATTTTCCAGGTCTGTGAGGGTCACTGCATGACACTTACAACCTGCAAATACGGCAGCCCCTGTGCATAGGAGACAAAGGGGTAATTATTGACATCATTAATACTGTCCCCAATCCACTCTTTTCCCTGGCATTTGTCCTGCAGTAACACCTACTTTTCCTTATATCCTTTTGGGTTTTGGGTTTTGTGTTTTGCATTTTTCATCCTGTGTGAGTTCTTGTTTCTCTGCCACCACGTACCCATTTGTATAAACAATAAAGATGTTTTACCATCAACTACCTACGTTCAGACCACTAGAAGTGGACGGAATGGGGTCACACATGACACCGTTGCTTCGATAGAAGTTTACGGAGAGGAGTCACACATTAAACCACAGCTCTCATAGAAGTGGACAGAGCAGTGTCACAGATTACACCACTGCTCCCATAGAAGTGGACAGAGCAGTGTCATACATTACAGCACTGCTCCCATAGAAGTGGACGGAGTAGGGTCACACATTGCACCTCCGCTCCCATAGAAGGGAAAGGAGCACAGTCACACATTACACCATTGCTGCAATACAGTCATGGCCAAAAATTTTGAGAATGACACAAATATTATATTTTCACATGATCTGCTGCCCTCTGGTTTTTATGTGTGTTTGACTGATGTTTTTATCACAGACAGAAATATAATAATTGCAAACATATGAGTAACAAAAGCTTATATTGACAGTTAGAATGAGTTAATGCAGCAAGTCAATATTTGCAGTGTTGACCCTTCTTCTTCAGGACCTCTGCAATTCTCCCTGGCATGCTCTCAATCAACTTCTGGACCAAATCCTGACTGATAGCAGTCCATTCTTGCACAATCAATGCTTTCATTTTGTCAGAATTTTTAGGTTTTTGTTTGTCCACCCGTCTCTTGATGATTGACCACAAGTTCTCAATGGGATTAAGATCTGGGGAGTTTCCAGGCCATGGACCCAAAATCTCTATGTTTTGTTCCTGAGCCATTTAGTTATCACCTTTGCTTTATGGCAAGGTACTCCATCATGCTGGAAAAGGCATTGTTGATCGCCAAACTGCTCTTGGAGGGTTGGGAGAAGTTGCTCTTGGAGGACATTCTGGTACCATTCTTTATTCATGGCTGTGTTTTTAGGCAAAACTGTGAGAGAGACGATTCCCTTGGCTGAGAAGCAACCCCACACATGAATGGTTTCAGGATGCTTAACAGTTGGCATGAGACAAGACTGGTGGTAGCGCTCACCTTGTCTTCTCCGAATGAGGCGTTTTCCTGATGTCCCAAACAATCGAAAAGGGGATTCTTCAGAGAAAATAACTTTACCCCAGTCCTCAGCAGTCCACTGCCTGTACCTTTTGCAGAATATCAGTCTGTCCATGATGTTTTTTCTGGAGAGAAGTGGCTTCTTTGCTGCCCTCCTTGAGACCAGGCCTTGCTCAAGAGTCTCCGCCTCACAGTGTGTGCAGATGCACTCACACCTGCCTGCTGCCATTCCTGAGCAAGCTCTGCACTGCTGGTAGCCCAATCCCGCATCTGAAACACTTTTAAGAGACGGTCCTGGCGCTGGCTGGTCTTTCTTGGGCACCCTGAAGCCTTTTTGGCAACAATGGAACCTCTCTCCTTGAAGTTCTTGATGATGCGATATATTGTTGACTGAGGTACAATCTTTCTAGCTGCGATACTCTTCCCTGTTAGGCCATTTTTGTGCATTGCAATGATGACTGCACGTGTTTCTTTAGAGGTAACCATGGTTAACAGAAGAGAAACAATGATGTCAAGCACCAGCCTCCTTTTAAAGTGTCCAGTGGTGTCATTCTTACTTAATCATGACAGATTGATCTCCAGCCATGTCCTCATGAACACCCACACCTGTGTTAATGGAGCAATCACTGAAAAGAGGTTAGCTGGTCCTTTTAAGGCAGGGCTGCAATGACGTTGAAATGTGTTTTGTGGGATAAAGTTCATTTTCTAGCCAAATATTGACTTTGCAAGTAATTGCTGTTAAGCTGATCACTCTTTATAACATTCTGGAGTATATGCAAATTGCCATTAGAAAAAGTGAAGCAGTAGACTTTGTGGACGGAGAGGGGTCACACATTAATTTCCCCCAACCCCACAAAAAATAATCAGCAGAGGTACATGTTACACCCCCTCTCAGTCCATTTCTTTGGAAGCAGTGGTGTAATGCGTGACCCTGCTCTATCCACTACTATTGGAGCAGTAATATAGTAGACGAAGCAGAGTCAAACATTATACTACTGCTCCCATAGAAGTGGACGGCGAAGTGTCACACATTACATACAAAGATACAGCGTATCTAATCCTATCATAGAAAAATATAAATTTTCAGCTCACCCTTACTAGAATCCCATTGAATTCCTCGGGACGAAGAATGAGATCACATCTCTGCCAGACTTAGAGGCGAAGTCCATGCAGATAGAAAAGATCCAGCTTCAGCAGTATAAATTATAATGTCTTTGTTAGAACCATCAAAACAAAGGCAGTTGTGACATAATTTCGAGTATAGTTGGGGTGTGGAGGGTGCAGAAAAAAAAACTGGACGCATTCCAAACACCTATTGTGTTCTTAAACTCAATTTTACAATGGAAGAGCACAAAAGAGGAAGATATAAAGAGTTGCAAAAGGTCATCATAATCATATTGAGATAATTATGTTGCATTTGTATTAATTCGTATTAAAAACAATACATACTAGCACAGTAAGTTAGTTCAAAACAATTTAAAGAAGGAAAGAGAAACATGCTTCAAGGATGTATATGTATGAAAAATATTTAGAATTTAGAGTCCACAGTGGTTGATATTATCTACTATCTAGATTCTATCTACTGGCTAACACAGTACAAAGATACACATCTTTTCTGTATATGTACAGTATGTTAATCAATAATGTAGCATCATTTCTCTTTTTAGATTTAAATCTGCAGAACCCGCGTATTGAGCAGGCTGCGGCTAATCTCTGACTTCCTCTTCCTGTTCAGTTCGACAGAAGGCGTAAACAGTGACGCCAGCAATGACTGAGCGCCAGGGTCACGTATCACAACAACAGCATGAGACCCTGACAAGACCAAGTGCCGACACTGCGGGAATGGAGCTGGCATGGGAGGTGATAATAAGCTTTTTATTTTATCAGGGCCAGGCCAGGTATGACAAGGAATTGTCCAAGTAGTGGACAACTTCTTTCATAATGTTAATTCCATAAGCTGTAATGAGAGAAAATGCATCTAAAAATGTGTTAAGGAATTTTTGCTGAACTCGGTGATACCCCATAAAACCCCATATAAAGTCCTAGTCTACTATTTGAAAACATAGCATGGCACAGAAGGAAACATGCACTATTTTACTTTTGGAATGCAATTTCAGCTGGAATAAATTGTTGCCTTCCTGCTGCATCTGCAACCAAAAAGTTATGTTTTTCCACTAAAATGTTGTTTAACCCCTTCACCCCCAAGGGTGGTTTGCACGTTAATGACCGGGCCAATTTTTACAATTCTGACCACTGTCTCTTTATGAGGTTATAACTCTGGAACGCTTCAACGGATCTTCGCGATTCTGAGATTGTTTTCTCGTGACATATTGTACTTCACGTTAGAAGTATAATTTCTTCAATATAACTTGCGTTTATTTTTGAAAAAAAACACAAATATGGCGAAAATTTTGAAAATTTTGCAATTTTCAAACTTTGAATTTTTTTTCCCTTAAAACAGAGAAATATGTCACACAAAATAGTTAAGAAATAACATTTCCCACATGTCTACTTTACATCAGCACAATTTTGGAACCAAAATTTTTTTTTGTTAGGAAATTATAAGGGTTAAAAGTTGACCAGTGATTTCTCATTTTTACAACAAAATTTACAAAGCCATTTTTTTAGGGACCACCTCACATTTGAAGTCACTTTGACGGGTCTATATAGCAGAAAATACCAAAAAGTGACACCATTATAAAAACTGCACCCCTCAAGGTACTCAAAACCACATTCAAGAAGTTTATTAACCCTTCAGGTGCTTCACAGTGATGAAGCAACGTGGAAGGAAAAAATTAATATTTAACTTTTTAGCCACAAAAATGATCTTTTACAAACTTTTTTTTATTTTCACAAGGGTAAAAGGAGAAAATGGGCAGATAAAGTTGTTGTGCAATTTCTCCTGAGTATGCCAATACCCTCTATGTGGGGGAAAACAACTGTTTGGGCACACGGCAGAGCTCGTAAGGGAAGGAGCGCCGTTTGACTTTTTCAAACTAAAATTGGCTGGAGTTGAGGTTGGACGCCATGTCGTGTTTGGAGAGCCACTGATGCGCCTAAACAGTGGAAACCCCCCACAAGTGACACCATTTTGGAAACTAGACCCCATAAAGAACTTATCTAGATCTGTTGTGAGCACTTTGAACCCCAAAGTGTTTCACAAAAGTTTATAATGCCTGGGTGTGAAAAAAAAAACAACAATTTTCCACAAAAATGATTTTTTAGTCCCAAATTTTTGATTTTTCCCAAGGAAATTGGACCCCAAAAGTTGTTGTCCAATTTGTCCTGAGTATGCTGATACCCCATATGTGGGGGGGGGAAGCTGTTTGGGCGCACGGCAGGGCTTGGAAAGGAAGCAGTAACGTTTTGGAATGCAAACATTGATGGGGTCATGTTCCGTTTGTAGTGCCCCAGATGAGCCTAAACAGTGGAAACCCCCCACAAGTGACCCCATTTTGGAAGCTAGACCCCCTAAGGAACTTATCTAGATCTTTGGTGAGCACTTTGAACCCCCAAGTGCTTCACACAAGTTTATAATGCCCGGGCATGAAAATAAAAAATCCTATTTTTTTCCCACAAAAATTATCTCTTAGTCACTATTTTTTTATTTTCCCATAGGTAACAGGAGAAATTGGACCTCAAAAGTTGTTGTCCAATTTGTCCTGAGTACGCTGATACCCCATATGTGGGGGGGAACCACTGTTTGGGTGCATGGCAGAGCTCGGAATGGAAGTAGCACCATTTGACTGTTTCCAACCAAAATTGGCTGGAATTGAGATTGGACGCCATGTTGCATTTGGAGAGTCCCTGATGTGCCTAAACAGTGGAAACCCCCCACAAGTGACCCCATTTGGGAAACTATACCCCCTAAGGAACTTATCTAGATCTTTGGTGAGCAATTTGAACCCCCAAGTGCTTCACAGAAGTTTATAACGTAGAGCCGTAAAATTAAAAAATCATATTTTTTCCACAAAATTGATCTTTTCACCCCAATTTTTATTTTCCCAAGGGTAACAAGACACCAAAAGTTATTGTGCAATTTGTCCTGAGTACGCTGATACCCCATATGTGGGGGTAAACCACTGTTTGGGTGCATGGCAGAGTTTGGAAGGGAAGGAGCGCCGTTTGACTTTTTCAACGCAGAATTGGCTGGATGCCATGTCGTGTTTGGAGAGCTCCTGATCTGCCTAAACAGTGGAAACCCCCCACAAATGACACTATTTTGGAAACTAGACCCCTCAAGGAACTTATCTAGATGTGTGGTGAGCACTTTGAACCCCAAAGTGCTTCACAGAAGTTTATAACGTACAGCCGTAAAATAAAAAATCCTTTTTTTTTTTACAAAAATGATTTTTTCGCCCCCAATATTTTATTTTCACAAGGGTAACAGGAGAAATTGGACCCCAAAAGTTGTTGTCCAATTTGTCCTGAGTACGCTGATACCCAACATGTGTGAGAAAACGACTGTATGGGTACACGTCTGGGCTCGGAAGGGAAGTAGTGACGTTTTGGATTGCAGACTTTGATGGAATGGTCTGGGGGCGTCATGTCGCATTTGGAGAGCCCCTGATGCGCCTAAACAGTGGAAACCCCCACAAGTGACCCCATTTTGGAAAATAGACCCCACAAGGAACTTATCTAGGAGTATGTTGAGCACTTTGAACCCCGAAGTGCTTCACAGAAGTTTATAACGTACAGCTGCAAAAATAAAAAATCCTTTTTTTTTTACAAAAATGATTTTTTTGCCCCCAACATTTTATTTTCACAAGGGTAACAGGAGAAATTGGACCCCAAAAGTTGTTGTCCAATTTGTCCTGAGTACGCTGATACCCAACATGTGTGAGAAAACGACTGTATGGGTGCACGTCTGGGCTCGGAAGGGAAGTAGTGACGTTTTGGATTGCAGACTTTGATGGAATGGTCTGGGGGCGTCATGTCGCATTTGGAGAGCCCCTGATGCGCCTAAACAGTGGAAACCCCCAACAAGTGACCCCATTTTGGAAAATAGACCCCACAAGGAACTTATCTAGAAGTGTGGTGAGCGCTATGAAGCCCCAAGTGCTTCACAGAAAATTTATAACATACAGCCGTAAAAACAAAAAATCATTTTTTTTTTTTACAAAAATGATTTTGTCGCCCCCAGTTTTTTATTTTCCAAGGGTAACAGAAGAAATAGGACAAATTGCACAATAACTCTTGTGGTCCAGAGTACGCTGATACCCCATATGCGGGGGTAAACTACTGTTTGGGCGCATGGCAGAGCTCAGAAGTGAAGGAGCACCGTTTGACTTTTTCAATGCAGAATTGGCTGGAATTGAGATCAGACGCCATGTCACATTTGGAGAGCCCCTGATGTGCCTAAACAGCAGAAACCCCCCAATTCTAACTCCAACCCTAACCCTAACATACCCCTAACCCTAGTCCTAACCCTAACCACAAACCTAACCCTAACACACCCCTAACCCTAATCCCAACCCTAACCCTAATACTAACTTTAGCGCCAATCCTAACCCTAACTTTAGCCGCAACACTAACCCTAATGGGAAAATGGAAACAAATACATTTTTTTAATTTTATTATTTTTCCCTAACTAAGGGGGTGATAAAGGGGGGTTTGATTTACTATTTATAGCGGGTTTTTGTGATTGGCAGCTGTCACGCTAAAAGACGCTTTTTATTGCAAAAAGTAGTTTTTTGCATCACCACATTTTGAGAGCTATAATTTTTGCATATTTTGGCCCACAGAGTCATGTGAGGTCTTATTTTTTGCGGGACGAGGTGACGTTTTTATTGGTACCATTTTTGAGCAAGTGACATTTTTTGATCGCTTTTTATTTCGATTTTTGGGAGGTTAGAATGAACAAAACTCAGCAATTCATGAATTTCTTTTGGGGGAGGCGTTTATACCGTTCCGCGTGTGGTAAAATTGATAAAGCAGTTTTATTCTTCGGGTCAGTACGATTATGGCAATACCTCATTTATATCATTTTTTTATGTTTTGGCGCTTTTATAGAATAAAAACAATTTTATATAAAAAATCATTATTTTTGCATCGCTTTATTCTGCGAGCTATAACTTTTTTATTTTTTCGCTGATGATGCTGTTTGAGGCTCGTTTTTTGCGGGACAAGATGACATTTTCAGCGGTACCATGTTTATTTATATCTGTCTTTTTGATCGCGTGTTATTCCACTTTTTGTTCGGCGGTATGATGATAAAGCATTGATTTTTTGCTTAGTTTTTTTTTTTTAAGGGGTTCACTAAAGGGGTTAACTAGTGGGACAGTTTTATAGGGGGGGTCGTTATGGACGTGGCGATACCAAATATGTGTACTTTTATTGTTTTGTTTTTTTTATTTACAGGAAGAAATGAATTTATTGGGAATTTATTTTTTTTTTTTATGATTTTTTTTACCACTTTTTATTTTTATTTTTTTTACTTTTTTACTTTGTCCCAGGGTGGGACATCACAGTATTTTAGCAGATCGCTGGTGTGACAGTGTGCACAGCCACTTGTCACACCAGCGATCGCTCTGGCATCGCTGCAGGCTTCCTCTGCGCCTGCTCTCAGCAGGCACTGAGGAAGCCGACTCCCTGCAGGACCCCGGCGCCATATTGGATCCGGGGACCTGGAGGGAGGACGGACCCTCGGAACAGCGCGACACATCGCGCTGCTCTGAGGGTCTCAGGGGGGCGCGCAGGGAGCCCCCACCCTGCGCGATCCTCCCCTGTGCCCTGGGCACACCGCGATCATGTGTGCTAGGGGTTAATGTGCCGGGAGCGGTCCGTGACCGCTCTTGACACATAGTGCTGGGTGTCAGCTGTGATATACGGCTGACACCCGGCGGCGATCAGCTACGCTCCCCCCGGGAGCGCAGCTGATCGCCTATGACGTACTATTCCGTCCATGGGAATTAGGTCCAGGGTCACATGGACGGAATAGTACGTCTGATGGCAGAGAGGGGTTAAGTGCCAAGTTTTTATTTTCCCAAGGAGTATTAAGGAAAATGCACCACTTACTTTGTAATGCAATTTCTCCTGAACATTGGAAAGCCAAATATCCAAATGATCGGAAACTACTGTTTGTGGTCAAAGTGGAGCTCAAAAGAGAAGAATCGTTCTTTGGCTTTCGGAGTTCAAATTTGGCAGTAAGTGTGTGGGCGCAACTTACAGATGGCCTACATGCTGGAACAGCAATTCCCTAAAGTGACAATATTTTTAAAAACTTCACTCCTTAAGAAATTCATCTAGGGGTATAAGGAGCATTTTTAACCCACAGATGTTTTACCTATTTCCTTAACATTGAACTTTACAAAGCTGACAAATTATTAAAAAATGTTTTAAAAATAAGTAGATTTAGATAAAAATATTACATTTTTCCTTTGGCTAATATAAAAAAGAACAATCGTTTATAATGTTATTTCTCCCAAATACGGCAATAACTTTTATAAGGTCATATACTACTGTTTGGGCACACAGCAGGACTCAGAAGAGACGGGACATCCTTTGACTTTTGGGATGTAGTTTGCTGGAGTAGAATGTGGGGGCTATTTGCATAGCCCCTAAGGTGCTAGAACGGTAGAAATCACCAAAAAGTGTATTCATTCAGGGAATTCATCAATGGGTATAGTGACCATTTTGAGTGCACTGACACTTTCTAAAAATTAGTGTGCAGTGAATGTTGCAGATTGAAAATTGCAAATATGTCATCTTACTGACCAATACATAGTACCCAGCTTGTGCTTCTGGAGACACTGATCACATAAATTGTTAAGTGGGTTTTCCAGGACTTAGTAGACCTGTTTCAATATGAGATCATTGTGTGTCTGACACGTCGCCCACTGAACAGCTGAAAACTGCTCCAACTGCAGCACAAGCTAAGCAATGTATACATGGAAGACAACAGCCCTGCACATTTCTTGAGGGCCACTACTGAGTACTGCAGTACATACATGTCTTTTGGAGATAAAGCACAGAAGTTATATGTGGCCTCTAAGCGATGTACATAAAATAAATCCATTAATGCTTTTGTTATTACTTTGACTAGGATAGTGGTTCTGTATGATCAGCGGGGTGTACAGGGGAATATGTTTTATGAGGGGAAGGGGTGTGAAGAGTTTAGTGATGTGACGCACTATTTTTTTTCCCATTAACTTTATGTATATTGATTCTGGCAGCCAATCACAGCTCAGAAACCATCCACAATGTCATTGGACAAGGTCTTCTGTGATTGACTGCCGAAGTCACATGTCCCTGGCCATATACAGTAAAAAGCAAACATCTTGTTTCGCTGGTGCCGTTTTCTCAGTGTCACAAAGCAGAGAAGCTGCTCCTGATAGTGCTGCAAGTGAACTTGTCAGTTAAATAGATAAGATTCTGTCCTGTTTTAAATCGATCTTCCAGCATCAAATTAGATTGTGCAAAGACTGGCAGTCTCTGGAGGATCCACTTGTTACTCCAAATCAGTTGAGATAAAACAGTGTTTTTTAGTGACAAATCAAAAGTCCAGATTTCCACTTAAAATCATTAGGCCTAATATTGTTGTGCAGGGTGGAGGCCCAATTTGCTAATCCAAATAGTTTGTGATAAAACTATGTTGCAGTGAGGAATCAGGAGGCCACATTTCCCCTTAAAAATCATTAGACCTTATATTAGGGTTCCGCTAGGAGGCCCTATTTGCTAATACAAATAATTTTGGATAAAACTGTGTTGTAGAGAGGAATCAGGAGGCCCCATTTTCTCATCAAAATTGTTAGGTGTAAGAGTGTTCAGGCACACTATCTAAGAAAATAAATAGTGTTTTTTTCATTTAGTGACAGTGGACTGACAGGTGTGGGCCTAAGGTTGTGAAACAGCAGGTTAAAAGAGGGGAAGGGTACAACATGAGTGGGAAAAAGGGAGGAAGAGGAATAGGCTTGGTGTTCGATGTGTATGTGGGTTAGGTGTTAATGTTAATGAAAGCTCAGCTGAACAAACACGTCCCGTTGTTTCCAAAGACCACTGACATCTGTTACTGAACTGGCTACTCCACTACCATCAAGTGGCCTTTCATCTGTGGCGACCCTGAGGGTTCAATCGCCACAGAGGAAAGGAGCTTGTTCCCATACGACAGAGGGAGAGACAGGAGGAAGCTCCCGGAAGGACAGAAGGGGTCCTAGGGGCACGGATAGTGAAAGATCAATCCGTGGGGCCGATCCAGTATTGAAGGGACAAGGTCGCAGTAGGGGAACCGGCCCCCAAGCCTAGTGGAGGACTTCAAGACTCAGCTGGCAAGACGGAGGCGGAGGTATCTTTACGTGCTTCAGCCACATCTACAATTATTCACCGAAAAGGCAGCCATATAGGAGCAAGGGGATGCAGAGAACGTCGCCAGACAGGGTCTGCTGCTGCTGGCTTGGGACACTGATTGTGTAGGCGCTGGGCTGGAGAGAGGAAGCCAGTGCAGTGAGATGGCCAGGAAAGGAACATACTGAAGGGAGTCCTGGAAAGGTGTATCCTGATCTACTGGGAGTTGCTGGACCCCTCACCTGGAGGACACGGCACCAAGTGGGCATCTGTGCACAAGTGAACTGTGAGTAAAATGTTGGAAGCTGCACCCTGCTGTGCCTTCTGAATCTTTCCTGCGTCATCTGCACTGCACCACAGTCACCACCAACATCGCCTTTAATATCCTAATTGCCCTGAGACACAGCTCTAACCCGTGGAGAGCTTAACCATCTTTGCTGACCTATCATCATCCCAGAGGATCTGCATTGCAGCGTCGGTCCCCTGATTGAATACAACGGGTGGCATCACAAACACTTTATTACAAACTTTTTATCATTTCCCTTTTCATCAACTCCCCTTTTTATTGGACACTCAGGGCCATGGACCGGGTCAATGATGCCATGACACTGCCCCTTTAATAGGTGGCCCGGTACCGAGTATCTCCACTGCCCTGGCGGGCGATCAACATCCTCTTACTCCACCTCAACATCACACACAGTATAATCCTCAGAGATGGCACCTCAATCAAACTTGTTTCCCCCACATCACAAATTTCAAAATGCCAACTGACTGTGGGAAACCACAGATGGGACATTCTGCAGTGTTGTTCAAACATTCTATTCCATGGGCATCATAGGCCTGCTCCACACATTCACAGAATCCAGAGGAGGAAAGCATCTGCATCGATGACCAAATTTTTTTCATGTTGGATCCGGGGCAACACAAAGTAGGGTCCATGCAGAATATACAGACCCACATTAACCACTGGGGGTGGAGGTGATCCTAATAAGACTCAGATACCAGAGGCGTACGCAGACTGTACTGTAATGTCAGGGTAGGAAGAAGAGGAGGGTAATTCTCAGGGTGAGGAGTGGGAGAACAGAGAGGATGAAGATGAGGTTGTAGATCCCACTTGGTGCGAACCCAGAGGTACCCAGGTGAGTAGATCAGCAGAGGAGGTGGAGGAGGAGGAAGATGAGGAGGTTATGTTGCAGCTTCCCACACAGACAAGAAGTGATGCAACCACGACATCCTCAGCTACCACTCTGACTGTGATGAGTCTACAGTTTGCAGAGGTGGCAAGGGTTGCCTAGCCTGGGCCTTTATTGAGAATGAAAAGGATGACCCAACTCATGTTATCTGACAAATTTGCAAAGAAAAACTCAGTAGAGAAAAAAATTGCAATAATTTGACAACTACATGCATGAAACGGTACATATGCGATCAACACGCCTTAGTCTGGCAATCTCACTGCACTAAAATGCCGGCTAGCGGGCCTTGCAAACCATCGGCCATCCCATCAACCACATCTGCTGCTTCTTCCTCTTCTGTCACCGTGCCAAGTATTCTCACACAGGTCTCCGGCCGCAGAAACTTCACTTGATTACCTCCTAGAGTTAGGGTGAGTGAGAGCCGATCAGCTGTTATGGAAGTAGAGATTCTTACTGTTTTTGTGTCACCTAGCACAACACATATTTCTCAATCCACCATAACATCTCTGCCTGCACCTCACTCACAATCCAGAAGTTTGTCCTGTTCACCAGACTCAACCCTTTTCATTCTCAGCACACCAACCAGCTCTCGGTCCCGCAGTTGTGGTCAAATAAAAGAATGTTTCCTCTTATACATGCCAAACCTAAGAGCTTGAACTTCACCATCTCCAGTCTGTTGGCCATGGAAATGCTGCCTTTTCACCTGGTCGATACAGATGGTTTCTGAAACTTGAATGCCATTGCAGTCCCCCAGTACCAGTTGTCCAGTCGCCATTACTTCTTTAAGAAAGCTATGCCTGTGTAACACCATCATGTCGCAGACAACATCACCTATTCCTGAAATAATCTATGTCTTACTGCATGCATTTCACCACTGACACCTGGATGAGCAATTATGGGCAGGGGCATTACATCTCGCTGAACTAGCACTCAGTGACTCTGATGTCTGTGGGGGCAGGCGGTCAAGGGGCTGCTCTATAAGTTTTTGAATCCCAAGGCTTGTGGGACAAACCTCTGTATCTAACACTTCCTCCACTGCTTCTGGCTCCTCTACCTCCTGTAGGGCCTCCACCTGCACCCTCAACCTCTCCCTTAATGAGACACGTGTCCTAATAGTGCAGAAAGAATCTCCTCCACATCCGTACTTCACAGCCAGGGAAAACTGCTATCAGGCATTGTTAAAATGAATATGCCTTGGAGAGTGCAGTTTCACAGCTCAAGAGTTGTGGACAGCTATCCAGGCTGAGTTGAACCTGGAGCCAGGGAAGGCCATGTGATATAATAGTGCAAACCTACTGGTGGCCCTATGGTGGGGCAACCTCACACACGTGCCTTGCATGGCTCACATCCTCAACCTGGTAATACAGTAATTTCTCTGCCATTATCCCAGCCCAGATGAGCTGCTGCAGAAAGCACAGTCACTGTGTGCTCCCTTCCGACAATCTCACCCCACAGGTCATCGACTTGCATCGCTACTGAGGTCTTTCAGTCTACCAGATAACCATTTGATTTGCAATGTGCCAACACAGTGGAATTCTACTTTGCACATGTTGCAGTGACTGTGACAACAGCGACGAGCCCTGGTGCAGTAGGTCCTTTTGCATTACTTTTGCCAATGTAGTATGGATGTGGTGCAAATCACTGCTAAGATGGTTAGCTCTGACGATGCTGTCATCAGCATCACTATTTAAGTCATCTACATGCTGGAACACGATTTGTATAGTCTGCTGGAGGAGGTGGTGACTCCAGAGGAAGAGGAGGAGTAAGCAGAGGAGGATGCAGAAAGTACAGCAATATCTCTAAGTTCCGGACTGTTGTCACACAGGCGGATGCCATGGGAGGGTGTATTATAGTGATCGAGGGGGGCTTATGGTACCTGACAAACTGTTAGTGAAAGTGAAGAAGCCGAGGAACAAATTGAGGAGGTTGAGGAAGAAGAGGTGATGGATGAGCAACAGTCAGGAGAAGAAGAGGAAAATGATCTTCTCTCTATTGTCTGTGGTTAGCACGAGGGAACGGAGGAAGCAAGCTTTACTGTTACCTCGCCACCAATGCACCATGGACTTGAACCTCTTAAAAGGGCCTGACATATGAGCGCCTCTTGCTGCACTACTTTCACCAAGATGCACGTATTCTTAGGATTAGACATAATGCTGACAACTGGTTTGCCACTCAGTTAGATCCATGGTGCAAGACTACATTTTGGAAGATTTTTTCCCCCATGGAAAGGGACGTTTGCATAATGGAATATCAAAAATACTCCAGCATGTGCATGTGGTTAGCCCAAGACAGCAGTGAGGCATACAGTGTGCACAGTAGTTCTAGATTTCCAACCCGGGGAACATCAAGGCGTCACTGCAAAACCATTAGCAGTCACAGCAACAGTGTAAGTGGCAAAAGCAATTTCTGTGAGTCATTTCACACAGTTTTTAGACCAACCCATGCACAAGCAGAACAGAGTCCAAATCTGACATGTGAATGACTTGAGAGGATGGTGCAGGAGTATCTCAAGCTCACTATCAGGCGTAATTTGGACACTTTTACATTTTGGTCTTCAAAAATGGAAGAGTGTCCTGAGCTTGCCTGTCATGCCTTGGAGGTTTTGTCATGCCCAACAGCCAGCTTTCTCTCAGAACTTGTGTTCAGTGCTGCTGGTGGTGTCCTAATGGATAAGCACATCCGTCTATCCCCTGACCACCTAGCTTTCATCAAAATGAACAAGTCATGGATCTCCAAACACTTTTTCACCCCAGTCACAGACTGGGCAGACAAGGCATTAGTATAATTTTTAGTGTCTTTAATTGATCTTGCAATATTGCACTCTGTGACACCTTTGTTGTGGCTTCTGTGCCTGCTGTTGCTACTGCTTCTGATGTTACAAAAAATTTTGAAATTTGGAGACTCCAAGTTGGGTCTGCTTCTGGTGCGTTTCCTGTATTGGATGGTGTGTCAGAGGCCTATTATACTGTTTCTACTCTGTGCAAATTGATGCCACTTTAATGGTGTGTGAGTAATTTTTGGAAATGTGGAAACTTCATGTTGGGTCTCCATCTGTTGAGTTGCCTATAATGGAAGGTGCGTCTAAAAAACTACCTGTGTTATTATCCTTACATTTTTCTACCAATAGTGCTGTATGAACAGATGTTTGTGCCATCTGAGTGTGGCTGGGGAAAAAAAAATTAAAAATTGTTGCATGAGGTCTCAGGGCTCTGAGCAAAGAAGGTTTACATCGCTCCCTTAGCCACAATGTCTTACTTTAACTTTCAATTCAAAGCTCTAAATGCTGACCCAGACCCTGATACCTTATGCAGGGCCCATGGCTGACTGCATATGTGCTGACTGTGGGTCAATTGATCAGTCGACTACATGTCTTAATATCCTTACATAATACAGGCTCCCATCCACCGTCTCCTTTTCCGTGAAGGGCAGAAGTGGACGCTGGATGGCATGAAGACGTTACTCCATCGCGCCTTCCAATGTCCCTGCGTACACCTTCTCCAAGAGGGCACATGCAGGAAGTGGCCTGCATCTTGCTGGAGGTACTGGAGGAGCAGGGGAGATTACAGCTCCTCTACTCTTGTCCCAAGTGGCATACATAACAATTGAATTTGCGTCTGACATTGTAACACCTTTTCAACATCTTGAGGCCTCACCATTCATGAAGTGGTATTCAGGCCTACAAAAGGATGCATAACGTCCTGTCACTTGAGTGCACCAGAGGAATGTGTTGTATTTGTGACGTAGCAGGTACAGAACAACGACATCCACTTCATGCAGCAGCTTTACCACTACCACAATCAGCAGCTACATCAGCACCATCACCACGGCCACATCCACATTGACTACTTGATGCTCTCCTCATTTTTGGAAGTGGTTTTTCTGCAGACTACTTGCAAATAGTGTTGAGCATTCCGATACTGCAAATATCGGGTATCGGCCGATATTGGCTGTATCGGAATTCCGATTCCGAGTTCCGATATTTTCGTCTTATCGGATACCGGAATCGGGATGTCACTGTCACTGTCAGTGTCCGTCGGTCGGGTCTGTCAGGAGTCAGCGGCACTTACCTGGCAGAAGATCTCCGGCGGTCACATCCCGGACTGCTTCATGGCCGCCATCTTCTTTCCCGGCGGTCACATGCAGTTTCTCGCGATAACTGCAGTGACTGCTGGGTAATCCCGGCCGTAAAGCAGTCAGTCCGATGACGTCACCGCCGGGGAAGCAGGTAATCAGCTGTGCTGCGTCGCGATGACAGGCTCTGCCTGTCATTGCGATGTAGCACAGCTGGATCGTCGTGGGACTGTCGTTATGGACTGCGTCGGACAGGTGGTATACTGTTGGTTTGTTTTTTTTCTTTTTTTACAGGAGATCGATGGCGTCGCAGGAATGAGAGTGTAATAAAAGAAATGAAAACTGTGTTGTCTCTTTTATTTCATTAAAAGACTTTTTTCTTGCTTTGTCTTTTTTTTATACATTTAATAACTTTGGGCTTAATAATGGATCGGTGTCTTATTGACACCTCTCCATTATTAACCGGGCTTATTGTCACCGTGCAATCAACGGTGACAATAACCCCTTATTACCCCGCTTGCCACCGCTACAGGGCAAGTGGGAAGAGCCGGGTAAAGTGCCACAATTGGCACATCTTTTGATGCGCCAAATGTGGGGCTGCTGTAGCCTGGTATTATCAGGCTGTTGAGGGCCAAAATCCATGGGCCTTGACAGTCTTTTAATACCAGGCCGCAGCAGTCTGCATTTTACTTGGCTGGTTAACAAAAATAGGGGGGATCCCCACGCCGTTTTTTTTTCGAGGGGATCCCCTATTTTTGTTAACCAGCCAAGCTAAGCAGACTGCTGTGGCCTGGTATTATCAGGCTTGCAAGGTCCATGGATATTGGATCCTTACCAGCCTGAAAAACCAGGCCTCAGCAGTCTGCTTCATCTGGCTGGTTAACAAAAATAGGGGGGACCCCACGCCAATTTTTTTCGAGGGGATCCCCTATTTTTGTTAATCAGCCAAGATATGCAGACTGCTGTGGCCTGGTATTATCAGGCTGGCAAGGTCCATGGATCTTGGCTCCTTAACAGCCTGAAAATCCAGGCCTCAGCGGTCTGCTTCATCTGGCTGGTTAACAAAAATAGGGGGGACCCCACGCCAATTTTTTTCGAGGGGATCCCCTATTTTTGTTAATCAGCCAAGATATGCAGACTGCTGTGGCCTGGTATTATCAGGCTGGCAAGGTCCATGGATCTTGGATCCTTACCAGCCTGAAAAACCAGGCCTCAGCGGTCTGCTTCATCTGGCTGGTTAACAAAATAGGGGGGACCCCACGCCATTTTTTTTTCGAAGGGAACCCCTATTTTTGTTAATCAGTTCCCTCTGACGTCACTGATTGTGTCCCTGGCTGACCTGAAGTGAAAGTGGAAAGCAATCAATTAAGCTTTCCACTTAAGGGCCCGTCTCACATAGCGATATCGCTACCGAGATCGCTGCTGAGTCACTAGTTTTGTGACGTAGCAGCGAGCTCACCAGCGATATCGCTGTGTGTGACATTCAGCGACGATCAGCCCCCTGCCGGGTATCGCTGATCGTCGCTGAAATGTCAGGACCTTTTTTTGATCGCTGGTTTCCCGCTGACAGGCACAAATCGCTGCGTGTGACAGGCGGGAGACCAGCGATCCGCTGGTAACCAAGGTACACAGCGGGTTTCCAGGCGCGGGGCTGTGCCTAGAAACCCGCTGTGTACCTTGGATACCAGCGCCCTGATGCAGGGAGCTGGTATCCAAGGTACACAGCGGGTTTCCAAGCGCTGCGCGGTGCCTGGAAACCCGCTGTGTACCTTGGTTACCAGCGGATCGCTGGTCTCCCGCCTGTCACACGCAGCGATGCGTGCCTGTCAGAGGGAAACCAGCGATCAAAAAAAGGTCCTGACATTTCTGCGACGATCAGCGATACCCGGCAGGGGGGCTGATCGTCGCTGAATGTCACACACAGCGATATCGCTGGTGAGCTCGCTGCTGCGTCACAAAACTAGTGACTCAGCAGCGATCTCGGTAGCGATATCGCTATGTGAGACGGGCCCTTAAGCGATGTTACCCGCAGTGTCGCTGTCCCAGATCGCTGCCTGAGCTGCCTGTTTGGCAGCTCAGCAGCGATCATGTAGCGATACACCAGCGATCCTGACAAGTGCATATCGTTGTCGGGATCGCTGGTGTATCGTTATGTGACACCCAGCCTTTACTCTCCTGTCAGCCAGGAGAGGAACTCATTCATTTGGGGTTTACTGTGAGGCTGCAGCATTAGCTGCGGTCCCTGCAGTAAACATTAACCCTTTCTGAAGGATTTCACCGTGGGACCTGACTGTGCATGGGATAGGTAAGAATAATTTTGCTTTTTTATTTTATTTTTATTGCAGGAAATGGTTTTAGCAGGTAAATAAAATATGGTCAAAAACTGTGTGATTATTTCATTAAACTTCTTTTTTATTAAAGTGTGTGTGTTTGATTTTTCTTTCATACAATAGGATTAATAATTGATAGTTGTCTAATTGACAGCTCTCAATTATTAA
>JARQOD010000007.1:166355995-166392483 GCA_033576555.1 Oophaga sylvatica | reverse complement strand
GCCTTGCATGGCTCACATCCTCAACCTGGTAATACAGTAATTTCTCTGCCATTATCCCAGCCCAGATGAGCTGCTGCAGAAAGCACAGTCACTGTGTGCTCCCTTCCGACAATCTCACCCCACAGGTCATCGACTTGCATCGCTACTGAGGTCTTTCAGTCTACCAGATAACCATTTGATTTGCAATGTGCCAACACAGTGGAATTCTACTTTGCACATGTTGCAGTGACTGTGACAACAGCGACGAGCCCTGGTGCAGTAGGTCCTTTTGCATTACTTTTGCCAATGTAGTATGGATGTGGTGCAAATCACTGCTAAGATGGTTAGCTCTGACGATGCTGTCATCAGCATCACTATTTAAGTCATCTACATGCTGGAACACGATTTGTATAGTCTGCTGGAGGAGGTGGTGACTCCAGAGGAAGAGGAGGAGTAAGCAGAGGAGGATGCAGAAAGTACAGCAATATCTCTAAGTTCCGGACTGTTGTCACACAGGCGGATGCCATGGGAGGGTGTATTATAGTGATCGAGGGGGGCTTATGGTACCTGACAAACTTTTAGTGAAAGTGAAGAAGCCGAGGAACAAATTGAGGAGGTTGAGGAAGAAGAGGTGATGGATGAGCAACAGTCAGGAGAAGAAGAGGAAAATGATCTTCTCTCTATTGTCTGTGGTTAGCACGAGGGAACGGAGGAAGCAAGCTTTACTGTTACCTCGCCACCAATGCACCATGGACTTGAACCTCTTAAAAGGGCCTGACATATGAGCGCCTCTTGCTGCACTACTTTCACCAAGATGCACGTATTCTTAGGATTAGACATAATGCTGACAACTGGTTTGCCACTCAGTTAGATCCATGGTGCAAGACTACATTTTGGAAGATTTTTTCCCCCATGGAAAGGGACGTTTGCATAATGGAATATCAAAAATACTCCAGCATGTGCATGTGGTTAGCCCAAGACAGCAGTGAGGCATACAGTGTGCACAGTAGTTCTAGATTTCCAACCCGGGGAACATCAAGGCGTCACTGCAAAACCATTAGCAGTCACAGCAACAGTGTAAGTGGCAAAAGCAATTTCTGTGAGTCATTTCACACAGTTTTTAGACCAACCCATGCACAAGCAGAACAGAGTCCAAATCTGACATGTGAATGACTTGAGAGGATGGTGCAGGAGTATCTCAAGCTCACTATCAGGCGTAATTTGGACACTTTTACATTTTGGTCTTCAAAAATGGAAGAGTGTCCTGAGCTTGCCTGTCATGCCTTGGAGGTTTTGTCATGCCCAACAGCCAGCTTTCTCTCAGAACTTGTGTTCAGTGCTGCTGGTGGTGTCCTAATGGATAAGCACATCCGTCTATCCCCTGACCACCTAGCTTTCATCAAAATGAACAAGTCATGGATCTCCAAACACTTTTTCACCCCAGTCACAGACTGGGCAGACAAGGCATTAGTATAATTTTTAGTGTCTTTAATTGATCTTGCAATATTGCACTCTGTGACACCTTTGTTGTGGCTTCTGTGCCTGCTGTTGCTACTGCTTCTGATGTTACAAAAAATTTTGAAATTTGGAGACTCCAAGTTGGGTCTGCTTCTGGTGCGTTTCCTGTATTGGATGGTGTGTCAGAGGCCTATTATACTGTTTCTACTCTGTGCAAATTGATGCCACTTTAATGGTGTGTGAGTAATTTTTGGAAATGTGGAAACTTCATGTTGGGTCTCCATCTGTTGAGTTGCCTATAATGGAAGGTGCGTCTAAAAAACTACCTGTGTTATTATCCTTACATTTTTCTACCAATAGTGCTGTATGAACAGATGTTTGTGCCATCTGAGTGTGGCTGGGGAAAAAAAAATTAAAAATTGTTGCATGAGGTCTCAGGGCTCTGAGCAAAGAAGGTTTACATCGCTCCCTTAGCCACAATGTCTTACTTTAACTTTCAATTCAAAGCTCTAAATGCTGACCCAGACCCTGATACCTTATGCAGGGCCCATGGCTGACTGCATATGTGCTGACTGTGGGTCAATTGATCAGTCGACTACATGTCTTAATATCCTTACATAATACAGGCTCCCATCCACCGTCTCCTTTTCCGTGAAGGGCAGAAGTGGACGCTGGATGGCATGAAGACGTTACTCCATCGCGCCTTCCAATGTCCCCTGCGTACACCTTCTCCAAGAGGGCACATGCAGGAAGTGGCCTGCATCTTGCTGGAGGTACTGGAGGAGCAGGGGAGATTACAGCTCCTCTACTCTTGTCCCAAGTGGCATACATAACAATTGAATTTGCGTCTGACATTGTAACACCTTTTCAACATCTTGAGGCCTCACCATTCATGAAGTGGTATTCAGGCCTACAAAAGGATGCATAACGTCCTGTCACTTGAGTGCACCAGAGGAATGTGTTGTATTTGTGACGTAGCAGGTACAGAACAACGACATCCACTTCATGCAGCAGCTTTACCACTACCACAATCAGCAGCTACATCAGCACCATCACCACGGCCACATCCACATTGACTACTTGATGCTCTCCTCATTTTTGGAAGTGGTTTTTCTGCAGACTACTTGCAAATAGTGTTGAGCATTCCGATACTGCAAATATCGGGTATCGGCCGATATTGGCTGTATCGGAATTCCGATTCCGAGTTCCGATATTTTCGTCTTATCGGATACCGGAATCGGGATGTCACTGTCACTGTCAGTGTCCGTCGGTCGGGTCTGTCAGGAGTCAGCGGCACTTACCTGGCAGAAGATCTCCGGCGGTCACATCCCGGACTGCTTCATGGCCGCCATCTTCTTTCCCCGGCGGTCACATGCAGTTTCTCGCGATAACTGCAGTGACTGCTGGGTAATCCCGGCCGTAAAGCAGTCAGTCCGATGACGTCACCGCCGGGGAAGCAGGTAATCAGCTGTGCTGCGTCGCGATGACAGGCTCTGCCTGTCATTGCGATGTAGCACAGCTGGATCGTCGTGGGACTGTCGTTATGGACTGCGTCGGACAGGTGGTATACTGTTGGTTTGTTTTTTTTTCTTTTTTTACAGGAGATCGATGGCGTCGCAGGAATGAGAGTGTAATAAAAGAAATGAAAACTGTGTTGTCTCTTTTATTTCATTAAAAGACTTTTTTCTTGCTTTGTCTTTTTTTTATACATTTAATAACTTTGGGCTTAATAATGGATCGGTGTCTTATTGACACCTCTCCATTATTAACCGGGCTTATTGTCACCGTGCAATCAACGGTGACAATAACCCCTTATTACCCCGCTTGCCACCGCTACAGGGCAAGTGGGAAGAGCCGGGTAAAGTGCCACAATTGGCACATCTTTTGATGCGCCAAATGTGGGGCTGCTGTAGCCTGGTATTATCAGGCTGTTGAGGGCCAAAATCCATGGGCCTTGACAGTCTTTTAATACCAGGCCGCAGCAGTCTGCATTTTACTTGGCTGGTTAACAAAAATAGGGGGGATCCCCACGCCGTTTTTTTTTTCGAGGGGATCCCCTATTTTTGTTAACCAGCCAAGCTAAGCAGACTGCTGTGGCCTGGTATTATCAGGCTTGCAAGGTCCATGGATATTGGATCCTTACCAGCCTGAAAAACCAGGCCTCAGCAGTCTGCTTCATCTGGCTGGTTAACAAAAATAGGGGGGACCCCACGCCAATTTTTTTCAAGGGGATCCCCTATTTTTGTTAATCAGCCAAGATATGCAGACTGCTGTGGCCTGGTATTATCAGGCTGGCAAGGTCCATGGATCTTGGCTCCTTAACAGCCTGAAAATCCAGGCCTCAGCGGTCTGCTTCATCTGGCTGGTTAACAAAAATAGGGGGGACCCCACGCCAATTTTTTTCGAGGGGATCCCCTATTTTTGTTAATCAGCCAAGATATGCAGACTGCTGTGGCCTGGTATTATCAGGCTGGCAAGGTCCATGGATCTTGGATCCTTACCAGCCTGAAAAACCAGGCCTCAGCGGTCTGCTTCATCTGGCTGGTTAACAAAAATAGGGGGGACCCCACGCCATTTTTTTTTTCGAAGGGAACCCCTATTTTTGTTAATCAGTTCCCTCTGACGTCACTGATTGTGTCCCTGGCTGACCTGAAGTGAAAGTGGAAAGCAATCAATTAAGCTTTCCACTTAAGGGCCCGTCTCACATAGCGATATCGCTACCGAGATCGCTGCTGAGTCACTAGTTTTGTGACGTAGCAGCGAGCTCACCAGCGATATCGCTGTGTGTGACATTCAGCGACGATCAGCCCCCCTGCCGGGTATCGCTGATCGTCGCTGAAATGTCAGGACCTTTTTTTGATCGCTGGTTTCCCGCTGACAGGCACAAATCGCTGCGTGTGACAGGCGGGAGACCAGCGATCCGCTGGTAACCAAGGTACACAGCGGGTTTCCAGGCGCGGGGCTGTGCCTAGAAACCCGCTGTGTACCTTGGATACCAGCGCCCTGATGCAGGGAGCTGGTATCCAAGGTACACAGCGGGTTTCCAAGCGCTGCGCGGTGCCTGGAAACCCGCTGTGTACCTTGGTTACCAGCGGATCGCTGGTCTCCCGCCTGTCACACGCAGCGATGCGTGCCTGTCAGAGGGAAACCAGCGATCAAAAAAAGGTCCTGACATTTCTGCGACGATCAGCGATACCCGGCAGGGGGGCTGATCGTCGCTGAATGTCACACACAGCGATATCGCTGGTGAGCTCGCTGCTGCGTCACAAAACTAGTGACTCAGCAGCGATCTCGGTAGCGATATCGCTATGTGAGACGGGCCCTTAAGCGATGTTACCCGCAGTGTCGCTGTCCCAGATCGCTGCCTGAGCTGCCTGTTTGGCAGCTCAGCAGCGATCATGTAGCGATACACCAGCGATCCTGACAAGTGCATATCGTTGTCGGGATCGCTGGTGTATCGTTATGTGACACCCAGCCTTTACTCTCCTGTCAGCCAGGAGAGGAACTCATTCATTTGGGGTTTACTGTGAGGCTGCAGCATTAGCTGCGGTCCCTGCAGTAAACATTAACCCTTTCTGAAGGATTTCACCGTGGGACCTGACTGTGCATGGGATAGGTAAGAATAATTTTGCTTTTTTATTTTATTTTTATTGCAGGAAATGGTTTTAGCAGGTAAATAAAATATGGTCAAAAACTGTGTGATTATTTCATTAAACTTCTTTTTTATTAAAGTGTGTGTGTTTGATTTTTCTTTCATACAATAGGATTAATAATTGATAGTTGTCTAATTGACAGCTCTCAATTATTAACCTGGCTTAAAGTGACCTTTCAATTGCAAGGTCATTTTAACCCCTTATTAACCCATTCGCCACCGCTACAGGGCAATGGGAATAGACGGGCAAAGTGCCAGAAAGGGCAAATCTAATTAGAGATTTGCCCTTTCTGGGGTGTCTGGGGGCAGATGTTAAGTAGCCGGGGGGGCCAAAAATAATGGTCCCTCTCTGGGCTATTATTATCTGCCCCCACTCACTGGCTTTGTCTGTCTGGTTGCGAAAATAGGGCGGGAGCCCACTCATTTTTTTTCAGCAATTTTACACCTCATATATATATATACATGTCATTGAATTTGTGACACATATATATATATATTTATATTTGTAGTTCATACACTTCTACATAGTATAATAGCCGCTAATTCAATTGCCGGCTTTTGTGAAAATGCAGAACCCGACATGAAATGACACTTGGTGTACATAGGGTTAACCATGTCTTTTCATGTCCTTTGGTATCTAATTTGCACAAACAATTAAATCAGACTATGTGTGCAAAATTTCACACCTGTAGGGGTTAATTAAAGGTGTAAATTCGTAGCAAAAAAGTCCGTTTTTTTTACAACGAATTTACACCTTTAATTAACCCCTACAGGTGTGAAATTTTGCACACATAGTCTGATTTAATTGTTTGTGCAAATAGATAGCAAACGACATGAAAAGACATGGTTAACCCTATGTACACCAAGTGTCATTTCATGTCGGGTGACCCGACTAATACACTTGTGTACATAGGTTAACCATTCTTTTCATGTCCTTGCTACTAATTTGCACAAACAATTAATCAGACTAGTGGCAATTTCACACCTGTAGGTTAATTAAAGTGTAAATTCGTAGCAAAAAAGTCCGTTTTTTACAACATTACACCTTAATTAACCCCTACAGTGTGAAATTTGCACACATAGTCGATTAATTGTTTGTGCAATCAATAGCAAACGACATGAAAAGACATGTTAACCTATTACACCAGTGTCATTTCAGTCGGTGCTTCTGTCTTCACTGAGCCGCTTTACCCGCAATTGAATCAAAGATATTTACTAGTAGAATGTATAAACTATACATATATGTATTAATATGTCACAATGACATTATATATATATAATGTTTCTATGTGTGTATATTTAGTGTTTACAAGGAAAGAATGGGGTTTTTTTAGTTGCGATATTTTGTTCCCATAGACTTACATGGGACTTCCGGTATCGGTATCGGGTATCGCCGATTTTTTAGTGATATCGGCGATACCATTCCGATTCCGATACTTTAGGATATCGGAAAGTATCGCTCAACTCTACTTGCAAAGAGATGGCGGAAGAGTAGATTTATTTACTTGTCACACTACTAGAAAACACACAGCGGTCCTGAAAAATTATTTATTTGGCCTATAAATGGCAATGAGATGGCTTATGCCAATTAATTATTTGCAACACCAATAGAAAACACACAGCAGTCCTGAAAAATTTCCTCTTTGGCCTACAAGTGGCAATGAGATTGCTGCTGCCAATAATTTATTTCTCAAACTACTAGAAAACACACAGCAGTCCTGAAAAAATATTTCTTTGGTCTACAAATGGCAATGAGATGCCTGATGCAAATTAATTATTTGCAACACTAATTGAAAACACACAGCTGTCCTGAAAAATTATTTCTTTGGCCCACAAATGACAATGAGATGGCTGATGCAATTTATTTACTTACACTACTAGGAAACACAGAGTGGCTTAAAAGAACTGTACTCCAACAGGCTGGGGTGGGCAAAGTACACGCAAAGGATAAAAGGAACAGTATTACCACAGGAGGGAGGGTGCAGAGTTCACACAGCGGCGTAAAGGAACAGTGTTCCCACAGGAAGGGGGTGAAGCGTACAAGCAGAAGCGTACAAGCAGCTTAAAGGAATATTACTTTGACAGGCAGGGGTGCAGAGTACACACATCAGATTAAAGGAACAGTACTCCCACTGGTGGAGGATGCAGAGTACACACAGTGGCTTGAAGGAACAATACTCTCAGAGGCGGGGGGTACAGAGTACACACAGTGGCTTAAAGGCAAAATACTCCCACAAGCGGGATTACAGAGTACACACAGCAGCTTTTGGCACAGTACTTCCACAGATATGGGTTGCAGAGTACACACAGTGGCTTTTTTGCAGAGTGCGCAATCAGAATCTGTCCTTCACTCCAACTGTGTTCTATTCCAGCTCTAAGAACAGATAGGTGGCAGCACTCGTGATCCAGCCTTTACACAGGCCAGGTCACAAGCCGCCCTGGCCTATCACAGCCATGCCAATATTTGGCATGGCTGTGATGACTCCGGAAGTGCCAACAGTCTAAAATCTTCTTGATTGACTATGCTGCAGACTTTCAACATGATTTATTAGACTGGCAAACCCAAGCAGCAAACCGGAAGTACAGTAAAAAGTCTGTCTTCGGGGTTCGGCACCTGACACTAAGTGTCCAGTATGGACCACCCCGAATGTTATCATTTGGGTTGGCTTATCCCTAACCATAACTCTAAATTCTTGCGAGGGTTAGAAAAATACCATAAAAATGTAAAATTTATTACTGTGTATATTTTTTTAAGGGACATTATTACACTGTGTACTGCTGTCCCAGGAGATCCTTGTCATTCCTCTCACAAATTACAGCTGTAGGGGAGCCTTGCTGTGACCACTGTCTTAGCCTTATCATAGTAATGAAAACTGTAATAACCCTAAACCAGCCTTCCCCTACTGTATGCCCTGGCTGTAAGGTAACAGCTGGGGCATCGTGATGTTAGACTTGGTTAAAACACAATCTTATTGACAGTACTGCCTTAAAATGGTGGCAGTGTTGAATAAAGCCAGTTACTGGCATTGGTAAAAAAAATGGTGAATTATAACCTTCCAAGACCCTTAATTTTTATTTATGTTCCTACTTTATACTGTAGTTGTATTAAGCCTATTTCAGCGTGCAATGAATTGCTGAATAAGGTAAAGCTCTAATGTTCAGATTTAGCCTAAAAATGTCCACTTTCGAAGAGAATATATTTTATATTTCAACAATATTCTCAGCAATGGGTTGTCTTTTGCCAGAAAATTTATGCGTTTCCCATATGGATATCAGCAACGAAGGCTGGACATAAACGTGATATTAACTCTCTATGGTGAAAAATAAATGTCACCAGATTTACTTGTTTAACTTTATACAAGAAAATTGCAATGTTCAGAACAGAAAAAAAGCTTTCTGATACATATTTGATTTTTTTAAATAACTATAGAGACTTTTAAAGCTGTGTAAAACTCTGTCTGGCTTGAAATTTCATCAAATGTCTGGCAGCAATAATCAGGTTAGTGCAGACATAGATATATAAGCATTTGAACTTCTCTCATCTATAATGTAATCAATGTCTTATGTGAAATAACATTTTGTGAAATTTAACACACAGCTCAGCAACTTTTTCATATCTGTACTTGTCATTTAACAGCCCAAAAAGTCTTTGTGACAAAATGCATTCGTTTATTTCCTATATAAACATTTTTGCAGACAGATCGCATATTTTGGATAACATAAACAATGTCAATGAGAAAGTACACAATTCCACGTTTTAATTGAAGCCCTTTTTGTGGACTCTTTAGTGAGTTTTCAAATACTTGATTTTAATAATTACAGAAATTGATATGTAGTCTGGGCGCAGCTGCAGGGGGTTGCAGTCGGGCCACCTAATTCGGCGGTCCGAAGTGTTTTCATTGTGGCTGCATTTTGCCAGACCACTGGACTTGGAGTCGGCAGTTCTCTGAGCCGGGTCACATAACGTGCAGCGTGCTGGCTCCCAGTGAGCACACCAGCTCCCATTGATCAATTGTACTCCCGACTTTCAGATGCAACTACAATTTGAAACCCTGATCACCAGGTCAAAGCGACGCCAACAACAAGATCAGGTCATGTGATCATGCTGCTGATGTCACTTGCCTGCGTTCATTGGTAGTATGTGCTCCACACTAGTGGATATGAAGACACCGATGATTGAATGTAACGGGGAGGGGGTGATTTAGTGTGGGGGTATTTTCTGGATTGTGTGGGGAGAGATTTACTGTGCATGGGGGTATTTACTGTATAAGCAAAAAGAAATCATGCTGCACTCACCCATGTGCTGTGAACTTCTTTATTCAATCTCCATTAAAGGAAAAATCGTGGGGGACAGGCAGGGAGAGGAGGTGTGCAGGGAAAAAGGACGAAGGCCGTTTCGCGTGTCGTCCTTTTTCCCTGCACACCTCGTCTCCCTGCCTGTCCCCATGATTTTTCCTTTAATGGAGATTAAATAAAGAAGTTCACAGCACATGGGTTAATGCCGCATCCTTTCTTTTTTGCTTATATGATCATTGTGTCATTTCTGGACGCTGAGCACCATATACCCACAGCTGTCTGACTACCAAGGGTCAGCTATCAGAATCCCCATAGACAAGCGATTGGATTGTTGGCTGAGTTATCCTGGTGCCGTTCACTCTCTATCTTGTTTTGGGGTATTTAATGTGTAGGGAAGATTTAATGTAATCGGGCTGGGGAGATTTATCATTTGGGGGAGATTTAGTGTAACGGGGCTGGGGGAGATTTACAGTGTGTGGTGGGGAAGATTTAATGTGAATGGGAATGATTTGAAGGCACAAGTTTGGGGAGCAAGGAAGGGACAGGTACAGACACAATATGGGGAGCAGGGGAAATTTGAAGACACAATACGAGGAGCAAGGGTGTAGCTGGGGAGCATATACCATATGGGTTGTAGACACAGTATGAGGAGTGGGGGGAAAAGTATGAGTATAAAGTATGGTGATTGAGGGTGATGGGATGGGTGAGGACGGAGTATGGGGAGTCGAGAGGATATGTAGGAGGCAGTATGGAGAGTGAGAGGGTAAATGTATGAGGAGGGGGGAAATGTGTGAGGAAACTATTGAGGGAAATAGTGCAAGGAGGTAGTATAGGGGGGCGAAAAATGTGAGTGGGCACAGGATAAAGACTGAGTAGCATGGGGTAAATCATGAGGGAACAGTATAAGGTCACAGCCAGGGAGGGGGAGTGTAGTGAGGGGGCATAGTATGGAGACTGGGCAGTATAGGAGGTACACAGTGTGAAAGGACAGTGTGAAGAGGGGGCCCAGTATGGAAAGGAGATGACAGTGTGGAGAGCATTAACCATAAGAGAGACAGTGTGTTGGTCATATTTTGTGCAGGGAATATAGTTAGAAGCAATTATTTATTCAGGGGCTCAGCGTACTGCAGATATTTTTATTCAGGAGCATTATAATGACTTTGTTATCTTTATTTGTATAGTGTGGGGATGTGCTGCAGAAGACCGGAGAAGATGAAAGTCTGCAGAGACGAGGTGTGGACCAGAAAAGTCATCATGGAGTCTGGACAAGATGAAGAAGAAAAGAAAGAGAACGACTCCAGCGACAACGTCATCTATCAGGTAACTGTACGTAAAAATTTTTTGTAATACTGACTAATTATCATAGTTTTATTTATGTTAGTAGCATTAAAGGGGCTATCCAAGTCTGAGGAGGGAGAGAAGAGCGATTCTCCTTCTCCTCTGCAGGGATGGATAGTGATTGGTGGAGGGAACTGTTGCTGAGCTGCCTCCACCAATCACATATCTGTCCCCACTATTTGATGTTGCAACTACGGTACTCACAAGTCCCAGATCCTTTTAGGAAAGGTGAGCAAACAACCTCCATCATCCTTCAGAATATACTGAATCAATGGGTATATTCTGAAGGATGATGGGGGTTCTAGCCATATTTAGTGTAAACATACACTGTAATGTGGTGGCCAAAGTATTTATTGCAAATGTGACTACAACCTCGCTCATCTTCCAGAATACATCCATGAGGATGAGGGGGGTGTTCAGGGCCATACCAGGACAAAAAGCAGCCCTGTCACACAAACCCCACCAGCCCACATACTATAAACACTCCCCACCCCCAATCAGTGAATTTTGCTATACTTTGTCATGTCCCTCAACAATCCTCTTAAAGGCATTATTTGAAGAGCCACATGTGAATGGCACCGCAGTGCGCATGGTCGACCACAGCTCCATTTACATGGTGCTCTTTAGAGCTCTAGTTCTCTGTATCATGGGGGTCCCAGCGGTTGGACCTCAGTGACTGGAAAGTTCTTTGGATAGGGGATTACTTGGGATAATCCGTTTACATGGGTTTCCAATTATTATGTTTTTTTTTTTATTTTCCCATAGGAATACTGAAAATAATAAACCATTATTGACCAATGTCGTCTCTCCAACAACAGGACAGGAGGAGTGGTACTGTGGTATATATACAGAATAAGGCCACACTGACATCTTCAATATTTCACATCAGCCTTCTTTATAAGCCAAAACCAGGAGTGGGTGATAAATACAGAAATGATGATGTGTTTCTATTATACTTTTCCTCTGATTGTTCCACTCCTGGTTTTGGCTTATAAATACTGATGTAAAATACTGACCAAATACTGACCGTGTGAACTTGGGCTTAATACAGGTATGCAGAATTCGAGTGGAATCATACTAGCATATGGTATCGGTTGTGATTTGCTTATAATCCTTGGCTCTTGCTCTGCTGCGAGTGTGATCCGAGTGTCAGTTCTCCAATGCTCTCGCAACAGAGAATTGCAACACAGGTGCAGAGGAGATGGACAAAATTAATGTCTCCATCTCCTCAATGGTCTGACTCGCCGTGTATCGGACTGCAACAACTGCTGAGAAAAAAAAATGACTACTCATGGATGGCAAGTGAGAAGAAAATCATACCACTTTTTTGGATGAAAATGGAACCGATTTTTTCATACTCTATTAGTCCATGTGGCAACATTTCACTTCCATATCAGAGAAATGTTCTGTTGTGTATCCAAAACGTTGCCACATGGGCTAATAGTCTGCCACTTTTTTCACAATTAATCTTAATCGGGGTTATATAGATATATATATATGTATATATGTGTATATATATATATAATATATATATATACTGTACTGTATATATATATATATACAGTATATATACATATACAGTACAGACCAAAAGTTTGGACACACCTCATTTAAAGATTTTTCTGTATTTTCATTACTATGAAAATTGTACATTCACACTAAAGGAATCAAAACTATGAATTAACACATGTGGAATTACATACTTAACAAAAAAGTGTGTAACAACTGAAAGTATGTCTTATTTTCTAGGTTCTTCAAAGTAGCCACCTTTTGCTTTGATGGCTGCTTTGCACACTCTTGGCATTTTCTTGATGAGCTTCAAGAGGTAGTCTCCGGAAATGGTTTTCACTTCACAGGTGTGCTCTGTCAGGTTTAATAAGTGTGATTTCTGGCCTTATAAATGGGGTTGGGACCATCAGTTGTGTTGTGCAGAAGTCTGGTGGATACACAGCTGATAGTCCTACTGAATAGACTGTTAGAATGTGTATTATGGCAAGAAAAAAGCAGCTAAGTAAAGAAAAACGAGTGGCCATCATTACTTTAAGAAATGAAGGTCAGTCAGTCTGAAAAATTGGGAAAACTTTGAAAGTATCCCCAAGTGCAGTTGCAAAAACGATCAAGCGCTACAAAGAAACTGGCTCACATGAGGACCACCCCAGGAAATGAAGACTTCAATAGTCACTTCTGCTTCTGAGGATAAGTTTATACGAGTCACCAGCCTCAGAAATCGCAGGTTTACAGCAGCTCAGATTAGAGAACAGGTCAATGCCACACAGAGTTCTAGCAGCAGACACATCTCTACAACAACTGTTAAGAGGAGACTTTGTGCAGCAGGCATTCATGGTAAAATAGCTGCTAGGAAACCACTGCTAAGGACAGGCAACAAGCAGAAGAGACTTGTTTGGGCTAAAGAACACAAAGAATGGACATTAGACCAGTGGAAATCTGTGCTTTGGTCTGATGAGTCCAAATTTGAGATCTTTGGTTCCAACCACCGTGTCTTTGTGCGACGCAGAAAAGGTGAATGGATGGACTCTACATGCCTGGTTCCCACCGTGAAGCATGGAGGAGGAGGTGTGATGGTGTGGGGGTGCTTTGTTGGTGACACTTTTGGGGATAAATTCAAAATTGAAGGCATACTGAACCAGCATGGCTACCACAGCATCTTGCAGCGGCATGCTATTCCATCCGCTTTGTGTTTGTTGGACCATCATTTATTTTCAACAGGACAATGACCTCAAACACACCTCCAGGCTGTGTAAGGGCTATTTGACCAAGAAGGAGAGTGATGGGGTGCTACGCCAGATGACCTGGCCTCCACAGTCACCAGACCTGAACCCAATTGAAATGGTTTGGGGTGAGCTGGACCGAAGAGTGAAGGCAAAAGGGCAAACAAGTGCTAACCATCTCTGGGAACTCCTTCAAGATTGTTGGAAGACCATTTCCTGTGACTACCTCTTGAAGCTCATCAAGAGAATGCCAAGAGTGTGCAAAACAGTCATCAAAGCAAAAGGTGGCTACTTTGAAGAACCTAGAATGTAAGACATATTTTCAGTTGTTTGACACTTTTTTGTTAAGTATATAATTCCACATGTGTTAACCCCTTCATTACCCAGCCTATTTTGACCTTAAAGACCTTGACATTTTTTGCAATTCTGACCAGTGTCCCTTTATGAGGTAATAACTCAGGAACGCTTCAACGGATCCTAGCGATTCTGAGACTGTTTTTTCATGACATATTGGGCTTCATGACAGTGGTAAATTTAGGTCGATAATTTTTGTGTTTATCTGTGAAAAAAATGGAAATTTGGTGAAAATTTTGAAAATTTCGCAATTTTCAAATTTTTAATTTTTATTCTGTTAAACCAGAGAGTTATGTGACACAAAATAGTTAATAAATAACATTTCTCTCATGTCTACTTTACATCAGCACAATTTTGGAAACAAAATTTTTTTTTGTTAGGAAGTTATAAGGGTTAAAAGTTGACCAGCGATTTCTCATTTTTACAGCAAAATTTACAAAACCATTTTTTTTAGGGACCACCTCACATTTGAAGTCACTTTGAGGGGTCTATATGGCAGAAAATACCCAAAAGTGACACCATTATAAAAACTGGACCCCTTAAGCTACTCAAAACTACATTCAAGAAGATTATTAACCTTCAGGTGCTTAACAGGAACTAAAGCAACATGGAAAGAAAAAATGGACATTTTAATTTTTCCATCAAAATTTTTATTTTAGCATCAATTTTTTCATTTTTGCATGGGCAACAGGATAAAATGGATCCCAAATTTTGTTGGGCAATTTCTACTGAGTACCCAGATACCTCATATGTGGTCATAAACCACTGTTTGGGCGCACGGTAGGGCTTTGAAGGGAAGGAGCGCCATTTGACTTTTTGAATGGAAAATATGCTGGAATATTTAGCTGTTGCCATGTCGCATTTGCAGAGTCCCTGTGTGCCTAAACATTGGAGCGCCCCCACAAGTGACCCCATTTTGGAAACTAGACCATCCAAGGAACTTATCTAGATGCATAGTGAGCACTTTGAACCCCAGGTACTTCACAAATTGATATGTAAAAAAAGAAAGTCCTTTTTTTTCACAAAAATTTTCTTTAAGCCTCAGTTTTTTCATTTTCACATGGGCAACAGGATAAAATGGCTCCTAAAATTTGTTGGGCAGTTTTACTGAGTACACAGATACCTCATATGTGGTTATAAACCACTGTTTGGGCGCACGGCAGGGCCCAGAAGGGAAGGAGCGCCATTTGACCTTTTGAATAGAAAATTAGCTCCAATCGTTAGCGGACACCATGGCGCGTTTGGAGAGCCCTGTGTGCCTAAACAGTGAAAAAAAAAAACATATGTGACACCATTTTGGAAACTAGACCTCTTATGGAACGTATCTAGATGTGTTTGTGAGAACTCTGAACTCCCAAGTGCTTCACAGAAGTTTATAATGCAGAGCAGTGAAAATAAAAAATCATTTTTTCCTCAAAAATGATTTTTTAGCCCCTATTTTTTATTTTCACAAGGGTAACAGGAGAAATTGGACAACAAAAGTTGTTGTGCAATTTGTCCTGAGTACACCAATACCCATATGTGGGGGGAACCACTGTTTTGGTGCATGGGAGAGCTCAAAAGGGAAGGAGCACCATTTTGGAATGCAAACTTGATGGAATGTTCTGCGGGCGTCATGTTGCGTTTGCAGAGCCCCTGATGTGCCTAAACAGTAGAAACCCCATAAGTGACCCATTTTGGAAACTAGACCCCAAGGAGCTTATCTAGATGTGTAGTGAGCACTTTGAACCCCCAAGGCTACACAGAAGTTTAAACGCGGGCATGAAAATAAAAAAATCGTATTTTTTCCATAAACATGATCTTTTAGTCCCCAATTTTTTTATTTTCCCAAGGGTAACAGGAGAAATTAGACCCAAAAGTTGTTGTCCAATTTGTCCTGAGTACGCGATATCCCATATGTGGGGGGGAACCACTGTTTTGGTGCATGGGAGAGCTCAAAAGGGAAGGAGCACCATTTTGGAATGCAAACTTGATGGAATGTTCTGCGGGCGTCATGTTACGTTTGCAGAGCCCCTGATGTGCCTAAACAGTAGAAACCCCCCATAAGTGACCCCATTTTGGAAACTAGACCCCCCCAAGGAGCTTATCTAGATGTGTAGTGAGCACTTTGAACCCCCAAGGGCTACACAGAAGTTTATAACGCCGGGCATGAAAATAAAAAATCGTATTTTTTCCATAAACATGATCTTTTAGTCCCCAATTTTTTTATTTTCCCAAGGGTAACAGGAGAAATTAGACCCCAAAAGTTGTTGTCCAATTTGTCCTGAGTACGCTGATATCCCATATGTGGGAGAAAACTACTGTATGGGCACACGTCGGGGCTCGGAAGGGAAGTAGTGACGTTTTGAAAATGCCGACTTGATGGAATGGTCTGCGGGCGTCATGTTACGTTTGCAGAGCCCCTGATGTGCCTAAACAGTAGAAACTCCCAAGTGACCCCATTTTGGAAACTAGATCCCCCAAGGAACTCCTCTAGATGTGTGGTGAGCACTTTGAATCTCCAAGTTCTTCACAGAAGTTTATAAAGCAGAGCTGTGAAAATAAAAAATCATTTTTTTCCCAGAAAATAATTTTTTAGTCCATAATTTTTTTTCCCAAGGGTAACAGGAGGAATTACACCCCCAAAGTTGTTGTGCAATTTTTCCTGAGTATGCTGATACCCCATATGTCGGGGTAAACCACTGTTTGGGCACACGTCGGGGCTCGGAATAAAGGGAGCACTGTTTGACTTTTGAACGCAAAATTTGCAGGAATCAATGGTGGCACTGTTATGTTTCGATAGCTGAGGAGAGCAGGCAAAAAGGCAATACACCAGAGCAGTTGGAATCTATGAGATTGCAGTACCCTGACTAACCACCACAACTAGAGGCAGCCGTGGAGCGTTCCTACGTTGGTCCTAGACGCCTCGTCACAGCCTGAGAAACTAACTACACCTAAAGACAGAAACAGGAAAGCTATCTGCCCCGGAGCAGAACCCCAAAGATAATAGAAAGCCCCCAAACATGTAATGGCGGTTAGACAAGAGGAAATACTGACACAGAAAGAAAATAGTATGAGCAAACGCTGGGGCCCAAACTATCTAAATAGAAAAGGATAGGAAGGGTACTTACTGCAATCCCAGAAAACCCTGAAAAGCACCAACTCTACTAATTTCAAAATCACCTGAGATCACACGACCTCTACCACCTAAATTAGCTCTCTGGTGTAACAAAATCAAAACAGCAGCCACTGAAAAAACTGGAAAAAGCAAAAGAACAAAACTCAGTGGCTGAACCAAACTGAGAGGGCAGAACCCCCGGAGGGGACCCTGAAGGCCCCCAAAGAAGTGCAGGACAAAATGCAAAAATATAGCACAAACACAAAAGAAGCAAAAGTCTTATCTGTAAGCAGGAGATGCAGACACGACACAGCAGGCTACAAGGGAAACTGGAATGAAGGATTCAGACCAGAACAATTGATCACCGGCAACCCTGATGGGAAAATGACTCCCTTATATAAGACCAGTCAGTAACACCTGATTCCCAGTCCTCACAATCTTCACTAGCACCGCTTGTAACCACCAGAGGGAGCCTCTGCTCAGAACTCATCTCAAACCCATTCACAACAGTACCCCCCCCTTGAGGAGGGGTCACCGAACCCTCATTTGAGCAACCAGGTCGGTCAGGATGAGTTCTATGATACGCACGGATAAGTCTCCTAGCATGGATGTCCGAAGCAAACACCCAAGAATTGTCTTCCTGACCATAACCTCTCCATTTAACCAAATACTGGAGTTTCCGTCTAGAAAAACGAGAATCCAATATTTTCTCAACCACATACTCCAGATTGCCCTCAACCAAAACAGGGTCAGGAGGCACAGCAGCAGGAACCACTGGCTCAACAAACCTCTTCAACAAGGACTTGTGGAACACGTTATGGATCTTAAATGTCCCTGGAAGAAGCAAACGAAAAGAAACAGGATTAATAATCTCCATGATCTTATAAGGTCCAATGAACCTAGGCTTAAATTTAGGAGATGCTACTCTCATAGGAATATTCTTTGAGGACAACCAGACCAAGTCCCCCACTTTAAACCGAGGACCATCAGTCCTATGCCGGTTAGCAAACCGCTGGGCCTTCTCCTGAGAGAGGGACAACCTCTCCACTACCTGGTCCCAAATCTGTTGCATACGCTCCACAACAGAGTCAACACCTGGACAGACAGAAGCCTCCGTCTGTCCTGAAGAAAATCGAGGGTGAAACCCAGAATTACAGAAAAACGGAGACATCAAAGTGGCAGAGCTAGCCCTATTATTAAGAGCAAACTCAGCCAAAGGCAAAAAAGAGACCCAGTCATCCTGATCAGCAGACACAAAGCATCTTAGATAAGTCTCCAATGTCTGGTTTGTTCTCTCAGTTTGACCATTGGTCTGAGGATGAAATGCCGAGGAGAAAGACAATTGAACACCCAGTTTAGAACAAAAAGTCCTCCAAAATCTGGAAACAAACTGGACTCCTCTGTCAGACACAATGTTCTCAGGAATGCCGTGTAAACGAACCACGTGCTGAAGGAACAACGGCACCAATTCAGAGGAGGAAGGCAACTTAGGTAATGGCACAAGATGTATCATTTTGGAAAACCTATCACAAATTACCCAGATGGTGGTCATTCTCTGAGAAACAGGAAGATCGGAAATGAAATCCATAGAGATATGGGTCCATGGTCTCTTGGGCACAGGCAATGGCATCAACAAACCACTAGAGCGAGAGCAAGGCTTGGAGCGAGAGCAAGTCCCGCAGGACTGCACAAATTCCCTGACATCACGAGACAAGGTAGGCCACCAAAAGGACCGACTAACCAAGTCTCTGGTACCAAAAATTCCGGGATGCCCAGCCAATGCGGAACAATGAATCTCAGACATCACACTCTTTTTCCATTGGTCCGGGACAAACAATTTTCCAACAGGGCAGCGCTCGGGCCTATCCTCCTGACACCCCTCCAGAGCAAGTCTCAAATTGGGCGAGATGGCGGAAAGAACTACACCCTCTTTCAAAATAACAGAAGGATCAGATAACTCAGGAGAGTCCGCAAGGAAACTCCTCGAGAGGGCATCCGCCTTAACATTCTTAGTGCCAGGAAGAAAGGAAACCACAAAATTAAAACGTGTGAAAAACAAGGCCCACCTGGCCTGTCTAGGATTGAGTCGCTTGGCAGATTCCAGATAGACCAGATTCTTATGGTCCGTAAGGACCACCACCTGATGTTTGGCTCCCTCCAGCCAATGTCTCCACTCTTCAAAAGCCCACTTCATGGCCAACAACTCCCGATTACCCACGTCATAATTACGTTCAGTAGGAGAAAATTTTCGAGAGAAAAAGGCACAAGGGTTACTTTTAGAGGTCTCTGGATCTTTTTGGGACAAAACGGCACCTGCCCCAATTTCAGAGGCATCAACCTCCACCTGAAATGGCAGAGAAACATCAGGCTGCCGTAGAACAGGAGCAGAAGTGAATCTCTGCTTAAGTTCCTGAAATGCAGAGACTGCCTCAGGAGGCCAATTCACCACATCAGAACCCTTTCTGGTCAAATCAGTTAATGGTTTAACAATAACCGAGAAATTACCAATAAATTTACGATAAAAATTGGCAAAACCCAAAATCTCTGAAGAGCCTTTAATGAAGTAGGTTGGACCCAATCACAGATGGCCTGAACCTTGACCGGGTCCATTTCAATAACAGATGGGGACAAAATGAATCCCAGAAATGAGATCCTCTGTACGCCAAAAAGACACTTTGATCCCTTCACATACAGAGCATTCTCTCTCAAAATCTGGAACACAGTTCGAACATGTTTCACATGAGAGTCCCAGTCATTAGAAAAAATCAAGATATCATCCAAATAAACAATCAGAAATTTATCCACAAAATCCCTGAAAATGTCATTCATGAAGGACTGGAAGACGGAAGGAGCATTAGTGAGCCCAAAGGGCATCACTAGGTACTCAAAATGCCCTTCAGGGGTATTGAATGCCGTCTTCCATTCATCCCCGTGCTTAATGCGAATAAGGTTATACGCCCCCCTGAGGTCAAGCTTGGTAAACCAAGTAGCGTTTTTCACCCTGGAAAACAGGTCAGAAATCAAGGGTAACGGGATTGATATTTCACAGTAATATTGTTCAAGAGACGATAATCAATACACGGACTTAATGAACCATCTTTTTTGGCCACAAAGAAAAAACCGGCACCTAAGGGTGAAGAGGATGGTCTGATATGACCCTTCTCCAATGATTCCTTGATATAAGACCGCATAGCGTCATGTTCAGGTACAGACAAGTTAAAAAGGCGACCTTTAGGGAATTTACTACCGGCACTAATTCAATAGCGCAGTCATAGCTCCTATGGGGAGGCAAGGATGCAGATTTACTTTCGCTAAACACATCAGAAAAATCAAACAAAAAGTCAGGAACATCCTGAGCCTGGGGGGAGGCAGAAAAAACAGGAGTGTTGGTATTAACACATTGGCAGCCCCAACTGGTTACAGACACAGATTTCCAATCCAAAACAGGATTATGAGACTGTAACCAAGGGAAACCCAGCACGATAATGTCATGCAGATTATACAGAACCAAAAATTTGCAGCACTCCTGGTGATCAGGTTCAACCCTCATTATCACCTGAGTAGAAAACTGGGGTTTATTCTCAGCCAAAGGGGTAGAATCGATCCCCAGTAGGGGAATAGACTTCTGTAGGGGTATCAAGGGAAACCCACAACGTTTAGCAAAATCATAATCCATCAGGTTAATAGCTGCTCCAGAATCAACGAAAGCCTGAGCAGAAAATGAGGACAGAGAGCATATCAGAGTGACAGTTAATAAAAACTTAGTCTGAACACTACCCAAGACAACTGAGCGTGCAAAACGTCTTCCCCGCTTAGGGCAGACTGAAATAGCATGAGAGGCATCACCACAGTAGAAACATAACCCATTGCGCTTTCGAAACTCATGACGCTGTGCCCCAGACACCACTCTATCACACTGCATGGGTTCAGAAGCTGGTTCACAAGGCAACACCATTCCACGCATACTTCTCCGCTCACGCAAACGTCTGTCAATTTGAATCGCTAATGACATAGAATCATTGAGACCAGAGGGGACAGGGAATCCCACCATAACATCCTTTACATTATCTGACAGACCCTTCCGGAAAAGGGCCGCCAAAGCGTCGTCATTCCATTTGGTCAGGACTGCCCACCTACGGAATCTCTGACAGTATAACTCAGCGTCATCAAGCCCCTGATTTAATGCCAACAAGGTTTTTTCAGCTTGATCAGTGACATTAGGCTCATCGTACAATAACCCCAAAGCCTGAAAAAACGCATCAACATCACTCAAAACAGGATCCCCAGGTATCAGGGAAAAAGCCCAATCCTGAGGATCGCCGCGCAGGAGAGAGATGATAATTTGAACCTGCTGCGCTGCGTTTCCTGAGGACTTAGATTTTAAGGCAAAAAACAATTTACAATTATTTTTGAAATTCTGAAACTTAGCTCGATCCCCCAAAAACAAATCTGGCATGGGAATCCTAGGTTCCACAACAGGCAACCTAGCAAGATATGCAGCAATACTCTGAACCTCAGTGGCAAGCTGATCCACACGGCCAGACAACCGTGCAAACTCCATTGGGAGAAAAGATCCTCCCCAGCACCCAGAGATACAGAGGGAAAAAAAAAAAAAAAAATGCAACAAACAGAAAAATATCTCTGACAACTCTGACAACCTTTTTTCTTTCACAATATTTTTCCCTTCTGTGAGTACCATACAATTTTCAATTTTTAGGCCGGTGATACTGTTATGTTTCGGTAGCTGAGGAGAGCAGGCAAAAAGGCAATACACCAGAGCAGTTGGAATCTATGAGATTGCAGTACCCTGACTAACACCACAACTAGAGGCAGCCGTGGAGCGTTCCTACGTTGGTCCTAGACGCCTCGTCACAGCCTGAGAAACTAACTACACCTAAAGACAGAAACAGGAAAGCTATCTGCCCGGAGCAGAACCCCAAAGATAATAGAAAGCCCCCAAACATGTAATGGCGGTTAGACAAGAGGAAATACTGACACAGAAAGAAAATAGTATGAGCAAACGCTGGGGCCCAAACTATCTAAATAGAAAAGGATAGGAAGGGTACTTACTGCAATCCCAGAAAACCCTGAAAAGCACCAACTCTACTAATTTCAAAATCACCTGAGATCACACGACCTCTACCACCTAAATTAGCTCTCTGGTGTAACAAAATCAAAACAGCAGCCACTGAAAAAACTGGAAAAAGCAAAAGAACAAAACTCAGTGGCTGAACCAAACTGAGAGGGCAGAACCCCCCGGAGGGGACCCTGAAGGCCCCCAAAGAAGTGCAGGACAAAATGCAAAAATATAGCACAAACACAAAAGAAGCAAAAGTCTTATCTGTAAGCAGGAGATGCAGACACGACACAGCAGGCTACAAGGGAAACTGGAATGAAGGATTCAGACCAGAACAATTGATCACCGGCAACCCTGATGGGAAAATGACTCCCTTATATAAGACCAGTCAGTAACACCTGATTCCCAGTCCTCACAATCTTCACTAGCACCGCTTGTAACCACCAGAGGGAGCCTCTGCTCAGAACTCATCTCAAACCCATTCACAACATGGCACCATGTCGTGTATGGACACCCCCTGATGTGCCTAAATAGAGGAAACCCCTCAATTCTAACTCCAACCCTAACCCCAACACACCTCTAACCCCAACCCTAACCCCTACACACCCCTAACGCTAATCCAAATCCTAACCATAACCCTAACCTCAACACATCCCTAACTCTAATCCCAACTCTAACTCTAACCATAACCCTAACCACAAGCCTAACCCTAATCCCAATCCTAACCCCAAAACACCCCTAACACTTATCCTAACTCTAACCCTAACCACAAACCTAACCCTACTCCCAACCCTAACCCTAATTCCAACCCTAATTCTAACCCTAACCCTAAAGCTAACCCTAAGGCTAACCCTAACCCTAGTTCTAACCCAAGCCCTAGTTCTAACCCTAACCCTAATTCTAACCCTAACCCTAAGGCTGGGTTCATATTGCGTTTTACCAGCCCGTTCAATACATAGCGTTGACGGGATGGTAACGGTATAGTATAACGCGATTGCGTTATGCTATACCCGCTAGCGCAGATGAATCAGCAGGTGATTCATCTGCGCTAGCAGTGACGGAGCCCAGACGCTGCAGGCTGCGTCCGAGGCTCCGTCACTGAATGAAGTCACGTCGCGAACGCATGTAGCTTTACGGAATGCGTCGCCATGCGCCCTCAAATGGGGGTGAACGGCAGCGTTAACGGACTGCGTTACACCGCGTTATACGGACTGCCATAGCGCAATATGAACACAGCCTTATAATCGTAACCCTTACCCTAATGAGAGAAAAATATATATATATGTTTTTATTTTATTTGTCCCTACCTATGGGGGTGATAAATGGGGCGTTTATTTCCTTTTTTTTATTTTGACCACTGTGAGAGTTTATCACAGTGATCAGAATAAATTTCTAGACTCTGGAGGGCGCACCGCGCATGCGCCGCCATTTTGCAAGATGGCGGCACCCATGAAACATCCCGGACGATCCGGGACGGATCCAGGGACATCGGAGGACCAGAAGAGGTGAATAGGGGGGTCGGAAGGTAAGGGAGGGATCGGAAGGTGGGGGGAGTGGAGGCAAGGAGGAGGGGAGCATTTAGTGATGGCTGTGACCGATCGCCACCATCTATCGGTGGCGGCGGCCGATCGCCGCCGTGACTCGGTGTAGAGGGGTCGGATCTCTGTCTCCAGCCATGGTCGATGTGATATGGAAATTTAATTAGGATAAAAATATCCTTCCGTGTTTGCTGCTTGCTTCTCCAAATCTCTATATAATGTCTTTTTGAGCGCTCAGAACGAAATGAGGACTGTCCACAACGCAAGTGTCAGTATAACAGTTCGTCAAAGACATACATTTATTATTCATTCAAGGTTTTATACATTTACAAAAAGGGGCTGGTTAGTCAATTAACATACAATTAAAAGCTGCTAGATTATTGGCTGTTCTAGTGTAAATATGATAATTATGATAATCATGATTAAAAGAGCTGAAGTTGCAGAATTATTGTTTATATTCTTGTGACCTAGTTGTCTTGCATAACTATAATGTAAACAACAGATATCTAATAGGACTTTTTGTACTTCATGCATTTGTTCCTTTACGAAGGCCTCTTATGAAGGCCAGATTTCTTTAAAACGACTGATTATAGCTGCTAGAAATATGTGAGCACAGGGTTTTTTTAGCAAGTGAGATCTATCTAACTGTGAACTGTGAATACATATATGTGAATATACTTTGAATATATGGAATACATATATATTTCCATGACAGTCCCCCTTAGATACCACTTGCCCTAAAAAAACCTGCTCCTGGCCCAAGCGCTGCAACTCTTTTGTTCTGCCTGTGAGTTGAGACACCCCTAGCGCATGTCTCCCCACCGAATATAGACTTTTCGCAAATGGGCGGTCAGGAGGACTGTCCCTGTCGGGGGTTTATGTGTTTGCAATCATAGTCTCTTTATTTGATAGGATGTTTCATCAAGGATGTGTATTCTCAGTCTGGAGGTAGTTCGGAGATCTGGTCAAGCCAGGCAGTTCTATCCGGACTGGTGCGAGGTCCAAGATGGTGAGTGGCATCAAATTGGTTGTCTCCTGAACAGTTTTTTTTTTCCATTATCCTGCGGATACAAGGAATTACACAGCAACCAGTAATTAATGCAAAAATGAGAACCCCCATAATGGCTGTCCCAACCTGTGCCAACATTTTCTGCCACCCACTCATCCACCCAAAGTATCGATCCCATGGGTCAGTGACACCTGAGTTCTGTTTCAGTTCCTCTGATAACTCAGTAAGTTTCTGTATTGCCATTGTGACTTTACCATTTGGGCCAGTGTTGTCTGGGATGTAGGTGCAACAGGTGTCTTTGATCATTTTGCAAACACCTCCTTTCTCAGCTAGAATCATATCCAAAGCCATTCTATTCTGGAATGCCATAAAGGAAGTGGGGCCTAACTGTGCTGTCAAAACCTTTTACAGCATCTATGGTGAAGTTAACAAATTCTGCTGGTTATAATAGATGTAATTTATCCAATCAACATTTTTTTTTGTTTATAGTTACTAGTGGCAATAGTGACTCAAATCCTGCTTTAACTTGGTCTCTGCCTTGAACTCATCAAGTAGGTCATCTGTCTAGTCAGTCAGAGCATCCACGACATCCTTCATGGCTTAGGTGTCTCTCCTGGTACGGGAGCTTCCTTGCAATGCGATACGTGGATCCAAACAGGCTTTCCCTCTAGTTACACAGAGGTTGATGTCATCTGGGCTCTTGGACAGGATCATCAAATCTGGCAGTGAGGAGAAAAACTCGAGAATGGACATTAGTTTTTGACCAATTCAATTACATAAGTGTTATGATTTGGTAGCTGAGGAGAGCAGGCAAAAAAAGCAATACACCAGAGAGGTTGGAATCTATGGGATTGCAGTACCCTGACTAACCACCACAACTAAAGGCAGCCGTGGAGCGTTCCTACGTTGGTCCTAGACGCCTCGTCACAGCCTGAGAAGCTAACTACACCTAAAGATAGAAAAAGGAAAGCTATCTGCCCTGGAGCAGATCCCCAAAGAACATAGGAAGCCCCCAAACATGTAATGGCGGTTAGACAAGAGGAAATACAGACACAGACAGAAAATAGAATGAGCAAACGCTGGGGCCCAATCTGTCGAGATAGAAGAGGATAGGAAAGGCACTTACTGCAACCCCAAAAAACCCTGAAAAGTACCAACTCTACTAATTACAAAAACACCTGAGATCACACGACCTCTACCACCTAAATTAGTTCTCTGGTGTAACAAAAACTAAACAGCAACCACTGAAAAAAACTGGAAAAGGCAAATGAACAAACAGTGGCTGAACTAAACTGAGAGGAGCATAAGCCCCCCGAAGGGGACCCGGCAGACCCCCACAGAAGTGCAGGACAAAATGCAGGCACCAAAAAACTAAAAGAAGAAAATGTCTTATCTGTTAGCAGAAGATACAGGCACGAAACAGCTTTTCTGGGTCTCTGGGAGTGTGCCTTACGCTAAACAGTGCAATAGGGAGTGTGTCATGCCATGGTTTGCGTGTCTCTTGGGCAATTTTTCAGCATTCTATTCTTAAGTGTTTCGTTCAGTTTTTCTACCTTCCTGCTGTTCTGGGGGTGGTAAGGAGTGTGTAAGCCTAAATCTGACCCTACTGCTAATCGGGTCTTGTGTGTCAGATTTGCTGTGAATGCGGGTCCCTGATCACTTTCTATCATTTCTGGAACCCCGTATCTGCACACTATTTTCCGAAAGTAGCTTCGTTGCAGTAGTCTTTGCTGATTTGGAAAGCTTCTGTTCATCTTGAAAATACTTCTTTTGACCACAATGGCGTATTTGAATCCTTCACTTGGCGATATCTGGATGTGGTCTATCTGGATCCTTTGAAGCTGGTAGAGTGGTCTTTCCAGATGAGGTGAGGGGGACTTTCTTCCATACGTCCAGGCTTGCATTTGCCGCGGTCAGACAGCTGCTGGTGAATTTGGCTGTTAGGGTGGAGATCCCTGAAGCGAACCAGTAAGCACCAATCAGATCATTCATCTGTGTCTTTGATATGTGGATGTGGGTCCATGTACCCATTGGACCACCATAGGGTGCATACTTTGTGGTAGGCAGAGTTTGAAGTCTATTATTGATAGCCTTCCTTCTTCACGTGTTGTTTTTTTCGCATTCAGCTCTTCTTCTCCTTTTGGAGCTTGGTCTTGTAACTTCTTGAGCAGATCCCAGGACGTCTTTTTGTCAGGTTTCTTGTCTTCAGTCGTCATGTAGTAGCCGTCCGGCTCTACGACCTCTCCCACTTCTCCATGTTGTCTTCCTTTGGCTGCTTCTTTGGCTGTCATGTCCGCCATGTTATTGCCTCACGCCTCTTCTGTTTTCAGTTTTCCATGCACTTTGATTTTTCAAATTGCCACCATTTTGGAAGTTGGAGTACACCCAGCAGGTCTCTGAAGGCTCCATGATGTTTCACGGTTGTCCCGTTTGCTGTGATGAAGTCCCTTGTAGCCCAGATGGGTCTAAAGTCGTGTGCTATGCCATGCGAGTACCTGTAGTCCGTGTAGATATTTGCAGTCTTGCCTTCTGCCATCTGGCAGGCCTTCGTCAGCGCTATCCGTTCTGCTTCCTGGGCTGACAGGCTAGGTGACAGACTTCTGGACCACAGGATTTCTTGATTGCTGGTCACTGCACTTCCTGTGTTGAAAACTTCTTCTGGAGCCATCCAAGTATCCCCCTTGGGAGTGGGAGTAGAGTGGCCGGGCTGAGGACTGTAGGTCTGGAGATGGTGACATTATGAGACAAAGGCAATAGAGGCGCCACAAAGATGCCTGGCGGTGGAGAGATTACTGTTGGTTGAGCTTGATTGAAGATTGCCAAGATGTCATGTGGAGTGAGAGTTTCCAGTGGCTGTCCAAGAGTGATTTCAGCAACCTTGTCCAGGAGGGTGTGTGCTGCAGATACTGCCATCAGGCAGGAGGGTGCTCTTCTTGCAACTGGATCCAAGCGGGCTGAGAGGCAGCCTAAAAGTCTCTGTTTTCCCCCGTGAATCCGTGCCAGGACTCCAGTAGCATGACCTTCTTTCTTCCATCAGGTAGACGGAAAGACTTTTCATAGTCAGGTAGGCCTGGTATTGGCGCTGAGACTGTGGAGTTCTTCCAATCTCCTGAATGGATTGAAGGCTGCGTCTGATAGAAAGAGCGGGGTTGCGTTGATGCAAGCGCACAGAGGCTGCATTAGGACTGAGGCATCAGGGATCCAGGTTCTGCAATATGACACTAGACCAGGGAAGGCCTGCAGCATTCTTGGAGTTGTTGGGGGAGCCATCTTCTCCATAGTGGTCTCCCAGTCTTTTGACATGTGTTTCGTCTGGTGGGCAATACAGTGTCCCAGGGATGTAACTTGCTTCTGGCATCACTGGACTTTGTTCTTCCAGACCTTGCGTTGCTGTTCTTCCAGGTAGAGTAGGAGAGATAAGGAATAGGCTGTGCAGGTGTCGATGTCAACCACACAAAAGAGAAAGTCATCCACGTGTTGTAGAAGAGTGACTCTTGCATATTCTGCAATCCAGTTGACGAGGATGGAGGACATTGTCTTGGTGAAACTTGAAGGGCTTGTTTTGAGCATCTTGAGACAACACTGTCCATATGCACTGCACTGGTGAGTGAAAGCAGGCCTCCAGGTGGAGGGGAAACACTGAAGAAGGTACTGGCCAGGTTGATCACCGTGAATACCGTTGCGGTGACTGGGACTCTTGAGAGCAGAGTGTGATGGTTCAGCACTGTTGGGGTTTCAAATACCGTAGCCTCTTTCGCGGCCTCCAGGCCTTGCACCATTCTGAACTCAGTGGGGTTTACAGTCTTTTTCTTCACTGTGGAAAGCTGGGATTGATTCCGATGGGCGAGGCAGCCCAGTTTGGCCTTGTCCTTCAGTATGCGGCAGGGGACTCCCATCTGCTGGTGCAGAGCTGGCGGGAAAACAAGCCGTCTACTAGGATCCACATCATGAGAGATGACGACCAGCTGGCTTTCTTGTTCTCCACCAAGACAGTCACTGTGTTAGCACCTGCTCTGGTCACAGGGGGTCTTCTTGTTGGGACGTCTCCTTAAACGGCTGCTTTTTTCTCAGCACGGGCCATCAGTAGTTTCTTTTTCTCCAGCTCGGTCTCAGGTCAGTATTTGTGCACAAGTTTGAAGAGCTGAGTGGCCTTTTTCCGGTCTAGGGCCTGGGTGAACTGGTTGATTGCAGGGGGCACCTCCTGGTGCTTGCAAAAGATGAACCTCTGGCGTTAGAGCTGGATGAGGTGTTGCCATTCCATGAAGCGAGTAGAGTCCTTCTTGAGTTGAATATCCTGGCCAATGTCAAAGTTCTCAGGCCGTCTTCTTAGGCGAGTTCACTTAGACCTTCAGTTGGTCAGAGACATCTTGACTCTGGGTGATGGAGTGGCTTTTCTGGTACTATGTCCAGCACCTCCTGTGATAGGTCTGCAGTGTGGTTGTTTGAGGTTCCTGTTTCTTCTTGGGTCAGGGGTGAAGAAAGTGTCATGGTCCCATCTTCCTGGAACACTCTGGTCGCTTTCAGCTTCTGCAGTAGGTCCACTCCCAATAGGTTGAGGGTGCAGGTTTTTTACACAACAAACTGGGACATGATGGAGTGTTCTGGCTGAGTCCACACGCTCAGGGGCTTCATAATCTGGAAATATCTGACTTGACCATCAATTCCCATGCAGGAAGCAGAAGATTCTGGTTGCGGAGTTCCACAAGAAAAGATATGACTACGCCATCCACTCTCAGGATATTGGTCCCACTGGTGGGGTTCCTTGTGGACTTGGTGTGCTCTTGTCCTATGGACGGGGTTCTTCACTGCTTTCTGTGTTTCTTCTTTTTCTGGGTGAAGTCAGTGTTCTGCACTTGTTCCGGAAATGACCAAACTAGCCACAGTTGTAACACTTGACATTCCTTCTGTCCCGGCGGGACTCAATCCTTTTTGCTACTGTGAGCAGGGTATCCATTGCTATTGACGTGTACTCAGGCCTGGCTGCTACCAGTGGTTTCCTGATTGGTTCTCTCAGTCCATGCACAAAAGCCTGTGCCAACATCCGTCTGTGTGTCTGATCATGGGTAATGAGGCCCAAATCTTGAAACACTTGCATTACTCTGTCATGGAACTTCTCCACAGACTCTGTCTTGTCTTGACTCGTGACATGTAGGCTGAGAGTTTGTCCTGTCAGTCTGCTTTTGGCCCATTCTCTGAGTTGCTCAATTAGCTTTGGTCCTGTCTCCCAGGCATACGCATCTAACTCTGTTGGAAGCTTGAAGTGTTCTCTCATAATTGGCCAGAATGCATCACCTGCTTTTATTTCCATTACGGTCCAGAGATCAGTCCAGGCTGCTGCATACGTTCGCTGGATCTGCTGCATTTTTTGGCAAAATGGCATGGGGTGTATCCCTGGGTCTGGCAGCATACTGATCACCTGGCTTGGGATGAAGGGCTCATAGGATGGTGCCTCTACCTGTCCCTGCTCTATTGGTGCTTGTGTGTTTTCTTCCCTAGTATTAGGCAGCATGTGTGACGTTGCATCTTCATCTTCATCAGATAAGAAGTGACATGGTGTACTTGGTGCATACATTGGGTGAGATTTGGGCTTTAAAGTTGTCTTGCTGCATGGGGATTTCCCACTTCCTTGCTGAGGCTGCGGTGGATCAGTGTCATGGTTCCATGCTAGCAGCCCTGTAGCTATACCACTCCCCTGTGAAGCCCTAGCAGTGGACTGTTGTGTCTGGGGGCTACATGTAGCGTTTTGTGTAGGGAGATCTGCACTTTCTTCTCCTGATGTAATGACTGGCAATGTTTGTACTGTGCTTGGGATAGACAAGGTGCCCTGTGCTGGAAACACTGAATACAGGGACACCACATTGCTTGGATTGGGCATTGACCCAGTTGATGACGAAGTAGAAAAAAGAGGAAGAGAAGGGAGGTGTGAGGGAGGAGCGAGAGAAAAAGGAGGGGAGGGAGAGAAGAGTGAAAGGGGGAAAAGAGAGAAAGATGGAGGAGAGAGAGAGAAGAAAGATGGAGGGGAGAAGTAGAAGAAGATGAAGAACAAGATTTGAGAGTTGGAGAGGAAAAGATAGAAGAAGAGGAAGATGAAGAAAATGGATGTGTTAGAGATGTGATGGAGGGAAAAGAAGGAATGAGAGGGATGGCAGCGAGGAAAGAGGAGAAAAGTCTGAAGAAGAAAGAGAAAGGGACTGATAGAAGAAAAAGGAGAGGGTGTCCCCCCTGTGACTCTTGAGAGGGGATGGTTGAAACAAAAATGCCTTCTCCCTGTGGAGAGAGGCGGGGAGCGTTTTTCCCTGTACAAGGCTCCTTACTCAATGAGAGCAGCCTACACCTGTCCCGTGTCTCCACATGATGGACATGTGAGTGTGTGACTCTGAATTCTGCTCTTGTGACATGTCAGTGATCTTTTTCTCACAGATGATTTAACACCTTTTCAAACTTATTCACATAAAAAAAAAAAAAAATCACTTCCTGGTCCGTTCAAATTAACTTGCTGTATCTTTTACACGATGCACCGCTGCTCTTTTATAGCAGATGGTAACCTATTAATAAACTTTCCCGTTACCTTTCAAATAACAAAAAACAAGAAAAAACATTTCATTATGCAGCGTAAAGGCTGCCTGTCTATTTGCTTCTCACGTACTCTGACATTCTATTCACATGCCTAGCCCTTCGATTCTTACGTACTGTGTCTATTCCAAAAACCTATTCAACAAAGGTGATTTAAAAATCTGAAAACTTCTGCACTCTGGTTCTGTTTGTTCTCGCCGAATGCCCGACGGGAGGGGCTACTCAGACCACTGCGTAGTTTGTGTCTGCTTTCTCCCTCAGCCTGTAATTCTCCTTATCTATGTGACCTTGTTCTAAAGCAAGCTTGTAGGAAAAAAAAATGGCTGGAGAAATAAAACTCTAAAATAAATTGCTTAGAGAAAAAAATCTCTCCAAAATCATTTAAAAATGTACTTAAAAGAAAAATTTTAAAAACAAAAGTTAGATTTAGTAAAAAACTCTAGAAAAAGAAAAAAAATAAAGAAATAAATTCACCAAAAAGGGGAGAAAAGAAAAACCGTATTAATCATAAAACTCTGAAAAACAACCCTTGTTACTAAAACAGCTAATTAAAAATCTCTGGAATGTCAGCTGGCTGCTTCCCCCCTCCCTTCCTTATATCTCTGCTTGCTGTCTCTATAGGCACTGAAATCACGTATCAAAAAAAAAAAAAAAATTTATTCCTCAGAATAGCAAAAATGATATAGTTCAGTCTGAATGCCTGATAATTCTCACGTTAAAACCTGTAGCCAAAAAACTAGCTTAAAAAAATAAAAATCAAAGCCAAGAAACAGAATGCCTGATAACGTGATTAGCAGAGGAGGGGGGGGTCAAAGGGTTTTCTCGCTGCTGCAGCCAGCACACTGCTCTGAATGAGATACTGACAGAGCGCACGGAGATGTGATTTAAAGCGACAGTACCTGATACAGACAGTGAGACAGACACCCGGGAGAATACGAATCCCTCTTTTGATGATCTGTGACACATACAAGCTGCTCTGGTAACTGATAACTCACCAATTGCACTGAGCGCGGTGAGGCTCAAGGTTCTACCGCTCTGTACCGTACAACCTGGCTGGTGCGCCGGTCACAGTAATCTGCAATAGCCTTCATCAAAATTCTCACTATCCACGTCTGATTTGACTGGGATGGCCTCCCGGTGCGTGGACAATTATTGTGAGAACTTATCCAAACAAAGCTCCTGCCCTTCACGTCTGATTTGACTGGGATGGCCTCCCAGTGCGTGAAAATTTACTGCAGAAACTTAACCAAACAAAGCCCTCGCTTCCACAACTGGATTTTTTGGGATAACTTCCCTCCAATATGTGAAGAATATCTGCGTGGACTTATCCAAAACAAAGCTCCCGCCCTTCACGTCTGATTTGACTGGGATGGCCTCCCGGTGCGTGAAAGTTTACTGCGGGAACTTATGCAGCAATTGTCTTTTGCTATACAGCCCCCAGAGATCAGCAAGCAAAAACACAGTCACCGTTCCAACTTTCTCCCGGTTCACATATAATGTCTTTTTGAGCGCTCAGAACGAAATGAGGACTGTCCACAACGCAAGTGTCAGTATAACAGTTCGTCAAAGACATACATTTATTATTCATTCAAGGTTTTATACATTTACAAAAAGGGGCTGGTTAGTCAATTAACATACAATTAAAAGCTGCTAGATTATTGGCTGTTCTAGTGTAAATATGATAATTATGATAATCATGATTAAAAGAGCTGAAGTTGCAGAATTATTGTTTATATTCTTGTGACCTAGTTGTCTTGCATAACTATAATGTAAACAACAGATATCTAATAGGACTTTTTGTACTTCATGCATTTGTTCCTTTACGAAGGCCTCTTATGAAGGCCAGATTTCTTTAAACGACTGATTATAGCTGGCCTAGAAATATGTGAGCACAGGGTTTTTTTAGCAAGTGAGATCTATCTAACTGTGAACTGTGAATACATATATGTGAATATACTTTGAATATATGGAATACATATATATTTCCATGACAGATGCTATTGCAGCATCGGCCATGGCTGGATTGTAATATTTCACCAAATTTCATTGGTGAAATATTACAGATTGCTCTGATTGGCTGTTTCACTCTCAACAGCCAATCAGAGCGATCGTAGCCATGTGGGGGTTAAGCCAACCCCCCTGTGGTGAAGCACAAAGGGTCTTGTGCCTGCGGGTCAGGTGACCTTTCAGTGACCCCAGTCACCCGACCTGCAGGAACGCGATCCTTTCATGACACAGGGTATGCGTCACAGGTCGGATTGGCACCTACTTTCATGATGCATACGCTGTGTCACAGGTCGGGAAGGGGTTAATTTCATAGTTTTGATGTCTTCAGTGTGAATGTACAATTTTCATAGTCATGAAATACAGAAAAATCTTTAAATGGAAGGTATGTCCAAACTTTTGGTCTGTACTGTACATACATAGATACGTAATAAGAATAGATGCTGAGAATTAAAACCATTTACACAGAACGGAAGTATACACAGCTCCATAATATATTGTAATGTATGTAGTACAGTTCATATAGCGTCTTGTGCTTGGGTGCGATGAAAATACATGAGACACAGGTTTGATATAGAAGGTCTTGTATTATTTCATACAAGTGGCAAAAAAGTCACACAGTTTGCAGATACAGAAGCAGGAGACACCAGCAGGCCAGAGTAACTTAAGCTCAGCAATCACTCTCCACAACAGGTTCAGGATCTTTTTCTCTGTTACCGTAAGTCCATGCAAACGTGGATCTTTCAAAGAGCAGGGTTCCAGAGTCCACAAGTGTTCAGAGTTCCTCAGTAGGAATAGCTGGAGTACATAGTCCAAGGCTTCCAGGAGTCAGGTCACAGGTTCACTGCAGGCTAGATTCAGAAGCACTGATTGCTCAGCTGTGGCTGCTTAAGAAGCAAGAGGGAGAGAATCAGGGCGGGAACATGAAAGCTGAAAACTCCATATTGACTGAGGGCAAGATAGCTGCAGCAAGACAGAAAGCAAAATGGCTGATGGAAAAAACTGAGTTTCAAGAACATATACAAAGAACCTTACATTACTCCCCCCTTAGGGACAACCTCCGGATGCCTCAGACCAGGCTTGTCTGGGTACCTCTGATGAAACTGGCGGAGCAAACGAGGAGCATTAACGTTATTAACTGGTTCCCATGAGTTGTCCTCCACTGGGTAGCCTTGCCATTTAATCAAATATTGTAACTGATTTCTAATAAAACCTGGAATCCAGAATCCTTTCCACCACAAATTCTTCCTGACCATCGACTAGCACTGGGTCAGGGCAAGGAGAAGAACGTCCAGGAAACGTATTGGGTGTTGCAGCCTTTAGTAGGGATACATGAAAGACAGGGTGGATTCTCATAGTTCTGGGCAGTTGAAGACGACAAGCAACGGCACTTATAATCTTACTGATTTTATAGGGTCCAATGTACTTATGTCCCAACTTAGATGATGGAATCCTTAACTTAAGATTTCTGGTGACAGCCAGACCAGGTCTCCTACCTTGAAAGCTGGTGCAGGTTTACGAAATTTATCTGCTGCTTTCTTGTACCTTTCCTGAGCCGATTCCAGATTCTCTTTTAAGAAGATCCATTTTTCTTCGTAAAGACGTGATTCTTTCCGCATGCTGGTAAGGCGTTTTATGGGAAATCGTGGTAGAATGTTAGGTGATAACCTAGATTGGAGTAAAAGGAGAATGCTTAGTGGAGGCACTCTGAGAGTTGTTATAAGAGAACTCAGCTAATGGAAGTAGATCCACCCAATCATCCTGTAGGTGCAGATAAAGCAGCGAAGATTACTGCTCAGGGTTTGATTGGTTCGTTCGGTCTGTCCATTGTCTGGGGATGAAAAGCAGAAGAAAGGTTTACTTTAATGTCCAATGCTGCACAGAAATTTTGCCAAAATCTAGAAGTGAATTGCACCCTCGATCCGAAATAACTCATCGGTACTCCTGTAAGCGAAACACATCTTTAATCATCAAATTGATGTCTGTTTTGCAGTGGGTAAGCCGACACAAGCAATAAAATGAGCTGCTTTTGTTAGACGGTCAACCCCATAGAATGGTGTTCTTCCCTTGAGAGGTTGGTAACTCCAAATGAAGTCCATAGAAATGGATCCCCACGGGCGGGACGGGGTGGGAAGAGGTTGCAACGCCTTGGTGAGGGAGCGAGGTGTTTTGCATCTTGCACAGACTTCACATGAAGTGACATAGTTTAAAAACATCCTTCCTGCAAGGGGCCACCAAAAGAAACGAGAAAGAAATTCCTGTGTTTTTAGAATTCCTCTATGCCCAGCTATCTTGGAATCGTGAATAAGTTGCATAACTCTCAATCTGACTGTTTCAGGATTATACAGACGTTGTCCCAGAATCCACACACCATTCTTAAAGACAAGATTACGTCCCTTGGGGGTTGTGCCAACAAGGAATCCGATGGTATGCTTCCTTGATGTCCTTATGTAGGTCTTGATTATGAATCACTCCCAGGAATTTGAGTACAGGAAGAATGTCTTAGGAGGAGGAAGTGGACGGGTCTCTGTATGAATGAATCCTAGAGAGTGCATCGCCTTTCCATTGCGTGATCCTGGTCTATAAGAAATAACAAAATTAAATTGGTTTAAGAAAAAGATTCCAGCGAGCATGGCGAGGAGTCAGGCATTTAGCCGACCTGATAAATTCAGGTTGCGATGGTCTGTCAGGACGACTATTTGTTGTGCAGCTCCCTGAAGAAGGTGTCTCCATTCTTGAAGGCGGCAATAATGGCCAACAACTCTCTATTGCCCACATCGTAGTGTTCTCTGCCGAAGACAACTGCTGGGAAAGAAGGCACAGGGATGCAAGACTTCTTCTCACTTGTTCTTTGAGAGAGTATAGCTCCAAGGCCAATCTGAAGCATCCACCTTTTATGAAGGAAAGTTGGGGTTGGGATGTACAAGATAGGTGCAGTTTAAAATTTATCTTTCGAGGGAAAATGCTTTCCTGGGTTGGGGAGGTAGGGAACTAGACTCTTTCCGGGTAAGTTGGGTGATATTGACATACCTCAGGAAATTCCTAATGAAACGTCTATGAAGTTGGCAAAAACCCCCTGAACGCTTTGCACCCTTCAAATTTCTGGGGCTTGGCCAACCTTGATGGCTTGGGTCTTGCTTCCATCCATACTAATTCTTGTGTAGCCGTAAAATACCCCGAAATTGAATTTCGGTCTATGGAATTCACACTTTTCAGGTTTGATGTAAAGATGGTTTTTCTTTGACGTTCCAAGGACCATTCTCAATTTTCCATGTTTTCCTTGTGGAATTAGAAAAAATTGAAAATCATCCAAATAAATCACCACGAATGTATCTAGGGGATCCCTGAAGATGTCATCCCAAGTTTGGAAAAATGGGGGGGCGG
>JARQOD010000007.1:166320355-166355895 GCA_033576555.1 Oophaga sylvatica | reverse complement strand
TGATGTGCCTAAATAGTGTAATCCCCCTCACAAGTTACCCTATTTTGGTAACTAGACCCCTCAAGGATCTTATCTAGATGTGTGTTGAGTATCGATGGGCGTACTAGAACAGTATAGTCTTTGGGCATGGACCCCAAACATGGACTTCTCCAGGAAGTCCATGCTACTGTTTGGGTTCAGCACCCCAACCATCAGGTGTTTCCTACATTGTCATCTGCATGACAGCGCGACAAATTCCAGCAGTTCTGATCATCGGTTAGATCATTACCGTCGGTTAGAGAGCTGCTGTTCCAATGGTGTCATGATGACAGTGTGAGCCAGCAGCTGTGACCCGCAGTAAAAAGGTTACCTGCGGGTCACCGATGTTGGCTGATGAGAGAGTACTGCTTCCATCAACTTACACCTGCTGTCGCTGAAAACAGGGAGAGCAAACACCGCTGATAAGACAATACATCAGCCGACACCTGTGCTATAAATAAACAAATTTAATAAAAAATGACATGGGGTCTCTCCTATTTTTGGCAATCAGCACAGGCAAAACTGAAAGCTGCAAACCTCATCTGCCAGCTTTATCATGGCTGGTTATCAAGAATAGAGGGGCCCCCAAGTCATTTTTTCTAATTATTTAAATAAACAATTAAAAAAACGGCATGGGGTCTGCACATTTTTGACAACTAGCCATGCTAAAGCAGACAGTTGGGGGTTGGTTGTGGCGTCTGCCCACTGCAGGTCTGAACTGCAGATAAGACAGCACTCCGAGAAACCCCGAGACCCTTTACCCCTATACAGGGATCTGGAATTATAGCGAAGCCCAGGGGTAGCTGCCTATGAAGCAGTGGACCGGAGTAGGAAGGACGCTAGGACAGGAATAAAAAGCGAGACCAAATATGTAGTCAGAAGTCCAAGGGTCAAAACCAGGAGGGGAGCAAAAGTACAAAATCGGCAGGCAGTAGAAGGGTCAGAAATTCAGGCTAAAGTTCAAGTCAAAACCAGGTGGGCAGCAGAGGTACAAAATCGGCAAGCAGTAGGAGAGTCAGAAATCCAGGCAAAGGTCAGAGATACAATAGCAAAACAAACTAGCACACTTGGGAAACCAAGACTATATCTGGCGGCCTACAAGCCAGGCTCCAAGGCATTTGAAGGGCATGGCTACCTCTCACAGGCTCACAGTCTGATGACCTCATCTGGACTGCCCCCAGAACCAGGCCAGATGGTGATGCATGACTGACTCCAACCACTTCACCTCTGACAGAAGAGCGAAGCCTACGCCCACCAGACGCCTGCGCAGAGGATACCGCACTCCTATCACCGGCACCACCAGCCGAAGGAGTCCGGCGCCTCCCAGCGGCCGAGGCAGGAACACCAGCCACTGAATCCAACGTCGACGTGACATTGCTATTCTCAGGCTGGTAAGTGGCCATGCATATTGCCCCCCAGCCTAAAAATAGCAGTCTTCAACTGCCACCAGAAAGGGTGTATCTATTAGATGCTCCAATTCTGGATCTTTGTCCTGTTCTTCCCACTTGTGCTGGTGCTATGGCAAGTGAATTACGGGTTGTGAGATTGATGTCAGCGGTTTTATGGACACTGACATTAAGTCCACAGGTTAGTAATGGCACCTATAGTTAGATTGTAAAAAAGTGACAGCCAGAATATAATACTAACCACCGATCAGAACTATTGTTTGTCGTGCTGTTAGCGTGGCAAACATCGGATGTACGGGCACCCCATTCTTCTTAATAGGGTCAGGGTTCAGGTATCAGGCATTTTTTTTGTTGTGCAAATTCTCCTGAGCACACCAATACCCCATTCAAGGGGGAAAACTACTGTTTTGGCGCATGGCAGGACATAGAAAAGAGGGAGCACCATTTGACTTTTTGAACACAAAATTTGCTGGAAACAGTGGAATCCCGCACAAATCATTCCATTTTGGAAACTAGACCCATCACTGTATGTATCTAGATGTATGGTGGCAGCTTGATCCCCTGGGTGCTTCATAGAAGTTTATGATGTAAAGCCATAAAAATGAAAAAAGAATCATACAATTTATTGTGAATTGTCTCCTGGGTATGCTGATACCCCATATGTGGGGGGAAACTACTTTTTGGACCCACGGAAGAGATCGAAAGGGAAAGAAAGGGAAAACTTCCTGGAATCATTAGTGGATGCCATGTAGCATTTGAAGAGCTCCTGATGTGCCTAAGCAGTGGAAACCACCCTAAAGTGACCCCATTTTGGAAAGTAGACTCCTCAAGGAATGTATTTAGATGTGTTGTGAGCACCTTAAACCTCCAAGTGATTCACAGAAGATTATAAAGTTGAGCTGTGAAAATAAAAAATCACATTTTTCCCACAAAAATCTTTTGCAGCCCACATTTTTTTCATATTTACAAGGGTAACAGGAGAAAATAGAACCTTAAATTTGTTGTGCAATTTCTCCTGAATATGCACATACCCCATATGTGGAAGAAAACTACTATTTGGGCACACGGCAGGGCTCAGGAAGGAAGGAGTGACAATTTGGAAAGCAGACTTTCATGGAAAGGTCTGCGAGTGTCAAGTCGCGTTTGGAAAGCCCCTGATGTACCTAAACAGTGGAAATCCCCCACAAATGACCCCACTTTGAAAACTAGACCCCTCAAGGAATTTATCTAGATATGTGGTGAGCACCTTGAACCAACAAGTGCTTCACAGAATTTTACATCTTTGCTTTGACTTGTCCACCTGCTCACTCCCCTGTCTCTTGCACACCGTACCATGCACTTTATTGAGATGCTGATATAATTTAATATGGATTAAAGGAATTCAACAAGAAAGACTGGGTGAGTGCTCCATTTCTTTTCTTCTTGTCTGTGCAATTTACTATTGTAGCTGGTAGTAGTAGGTTATATAGCTCAGATGGAGGTCGGATCACAAATTTTGTTCACAGATATAGACACTGACAAATAAATATAAAAATGAATTAATTGTTATACTGTATGTCTGTGAGAATTTAATGCAAATGCTGTAGATCCGTTCTACAGTTAAGCCCCTGAGATACCTAGTATCCAGTTTCAAAATCCAGTTCGCTTCACATTTGAAGAGTGCCTTTTTCCAATCACCTCCTCGGAAGAGACAATTGACCCTTTCTATTCCAGAAACATGAGAGATGACAAAACACCCCAATGTGTGTCCAAAAAATGGTTAGAAAGTCATGACAAAGATCTTTTGGTTTTGGTATTTTTGGATGTAATATCATAAATGTGCATTGAATATCTAATTTTTCGCTTCCTTGTGTGAAAGAAATGGTTAATTTCTATCTCCTAAGCTGAATAAAATGCAAGACAATAGTGTTATGGAAGAATGGCCTATGTTCTCAGTTATCATCTATCTACGTGTGGATATTTTTATGGACTGATGGATTGTCCCTTTAATTCCCAGAAATTGTCAAGGACATATTTTTGTTTCTAAAATAAAATTTTAAAGACATAGTATAACCACCCAAAAACTCTGTGGATTCAGCCCAAATTCTCTTGAGAACTTCAACTCTTGAACCAGGACACGTTGACATAAGGAAGGTCCCCCCACATTCTCTTGTGTAATCTATCTTGTATCCCAGGATGTGTTTGACAACTCATTGTATAACCCATATTTTTGCCAAATATTGTGTAATGCCTTGTTTACCTTTGATCTTTTCCTATAAAAGATCATCCTTTCAATTCAATAAACAGAGATTATTTTGGAAAGACAAGCATTCCATGTCTCTCTGAATTGTTTCTCCCATCTCTAGGTACCTGAGCTATAACCATAACTGAGGTTGGATCGAGAGACAAAAAATCCCAACTCTAACAATTTGGAGGCCCAGTGAGATCATATTCCCCTTCGACTTTCATTAGAGACTGAACAAGGTTGCCTGCCTCCTGTCCCAGAAAGAGAAAAATAAGACCCGGGTAAGTGAGCAATTGCTCACATTTTTTTTCTGTCTCTCTGGACAAGGTGGTTGGTACGTCAGTCTGCAGGGATTTTCTAATAGGAATCCTCTCAGGTGGAAAATATTTGCATTATTTGAGATTGTTTGCATTGGTCTGTTGCATTGATCTCATTATGGAAATAGTGAGTCTCTACTGAGTCTGTATGCTACTGCCTTAAGAGCTGGGAATATGTATGGAATGTGTATTGACTAAATGTCTTTTACTTGGTGTGTGCAAAGTGTAGTGGTAACAAGCTGGGAGCTAGATAACACCCCATGTTACTTGCGCACTGAGGGAAAAATTACAAGTGTTAGATGGTGGGCAAGGTCAGATGAGAGTATATTATATGTCTATGAATATCCATTTTCAAGTGCCATCAAATATTGGCTGTAAGTTGGAAGATTTGATGAACCGGTTTGGTGGTATGAAAAGTAAGGCTCGTGGTTTCTGTCCAGCAGCAATACTACATTTCACAAGTAACTAGATGACACAGCTTGTGTAAGAACTGTGTATAAAGAGTTGGTGAAATAACATTAATGCTTGTATATGTGTGCTGCATGCCGTGTGAAAACTGCTTGTGCTCAGTCACTATAGTTTAAAAGGCGAGTAGGAGGACGGGTAGATTGGTTTTCGGAAAGAGTACATTTGTCGACTGTAGTTCCACATCAATATAGATGAAGGAATAGGCTATATAGAGTGTTCTCTTGTCATATAGTGCCACACCCTCATGCATTGTCAAAAAGCTGAACATACTTAATAGACAATAGATAGTATTATTACACATGAATATTATTTTGTTGAACCTGGAATGGACTCAGGAATAGGACTCAGACCCAGATGTATGAGGAGTATATAGCACTTGTCTTTGGAACTGTGTTGTTTATAGTGCTATACATCCACTTGTTTAGGAGAGTGTGTATCAGCATCAGGACAGAACAGAGAGTTGCAGTTCAGCTTATCGCTTTAGAAGCAGGGATTCCTGGCTATCATAGTAGACCAGTGGGATCCAGCTAATACATTACAGGGCTGAAGACACAGGTCTCTACCTTTGAAAGCTCTTATGGGTGCTAGATTAACCAGGTCAGGACAGACTATGGATCTGAGATATAAGACGATGGACCTGGTGCGTCTTGAACATGGTCAGAAAGCAGTGAGGAATGCCGCAAAAATTCTGGAGAGGGCAGAAATGACAAAGAATGGATGTTTGGATTCTGAGAGATAGAAGCGTTTTAAGAAGGAGCATGCCGCATGGATTTATAAGCATGGTTATGAAGAGCAAGTGGCTGCATGGATCAGAACTTCTGAGCGACATGATCCGTATTTAATACTCCTCTTTTTCCGATAAAAAAGAAACAAAACCGCGGGGCAGCCAGTGGTGTACCGCATGATACATGATTTGAGGAAATTAACAAACTAATGATCATAGACACACCCATAGTGCCAAACCCACATACTTTGTTGAATCAAATACCAAACAATTCAAAATGTTTCACATTCATTTACCTAAACAATGCCTTTTTCTCGGTGCCAATTGATAAAGAGCGTTAACTAATATTTGCCTTCACTCATGGAGGTAAGCAGTATTGTTCGACATGATTACCTCAAGGGGGAGCCACTTCCCCTTTGTGTTTTCTGAGGCAATGGCAGGGATTCTACTTTCCTGGCACACTAAAAATGGAGATGTGCAACTGCTTCAGTATGTGGATGATCCGAGCAGACAGGTATGTCTAATTGAAACGGCTTCCTTGCTAATATTTTTGTACCATGAAGGGTGCAAAGTGTCAAAAGACAAACTGAAGATAGCTAAATAAAAAAATTATATTCTTAGGTCATTGCATTTGACCTCAGCTGAAACACATAACACCAGAAAGGAAAAAAAACATAAGCAAAGCAATTGAGCCCACTTCAATCACTACACTGAGAAACATTCCTAGGGCTGACAGGCTACTATAGAGAGTGGATTCCCACTACATCACAATTGATGCAGCCTCTATTTGATGTGCTGTGCATGTGCAACAAGGGGCAGCCATACCAACTGACCCCAGAAGCCAAAGAGGGGTTCAGGAACCTGAAAGAAACCATTCTCTCAGCCCCAGCACTAGGAATTCCAAATTTGACCTCCCTTTCCGTTTATACTGTCATGAATCGGGGGGACATGCTAAAGGTGTGCTAACTGAGCCCAGCTTGATATAGTGGCCAAAGGAGCGCCTACATGCATCAGAGCAGTCGCTGCCTGTGCAATGTTAAAATAGAAAGTTGCAGACTTGGTGCTAGATAATCCCTTGGAAATTCTAGTACCACATCGTACAGGAGCTGCTGCTCCAAGCCAGAACAAAACATTTGTGAATGCACAGACTAACAAAGTACGAAGTGGCTTTACTTACACCTCCAAACGTCACTATAAAAAGGTGTACTGTCCTTAATCCAGCCACTTTGTTATTTGACACAGATGATGACAAAGAAATTGAAGCTCAGCATGATTACTTCAAGCTAATGGATGCAGAAACACAACCACTTGCCAATGCACAAGAATCACCAATTCCATATGCAGATGTAGAGCTCTATGTGGATGGGTTGCGGTTTTACCTGGATGGTGTACCTCACACAGGTTATGCAATAGTTTATCAACATAATGTTTTAAAAAGTGAAGCATTGCCTCCTAGGATGTCTGCTGAATTGAAAGCAATCACTGAAGCTTGTATAATTGCTGAGCATTTGTCAGCGAATATCTTTACAGATAGCCGCTATGCTTTTGGCATTTGTCATGATTATGGTCCCATATGGAAAAGCAGAACGTTTGTTGGTTCCTCAGGTAAACCCATTAAAAATGCAGAGTTAGTGACTCAACTCCTCAGAGAACTGGGACTGCCAAAGAAAGTTGCTATAGTCAAGGTGCAAATTCACACCAAAGAGCGCACTAGAGAAGCTGAATGTAATAACCAAGCTGACATTGCAGCAAAAGCTGCTGCTTTGTTTCCCCTCCCTGCATAAATATACACTGTGCAGGTGTCTGGGGAGATGGACCTACAACTACTTCAGAGCCTGCAAGATCAGGCCTCTGCACTGGAAAAAGAAGAATGGCAAAAGCACTCAGGTGCTAAGAAGAGGATGTACTGTGGAGAGCGAACAGTAAGTACTGGCTGCCTAGGGCACTGTTCCCTATGATGTGTGCTCTCTCCCATGGACTGACGCATCAGTCCAAGGACGCGATGGTAAGTCAGGAAAAAGGAAGTTGGGTTGCACCAGGGTTCCATTATACTGCTGCAAAAATTCGTACAGGAATGCGTAATCTGTGCATGCCACAATGTGGGAAAACGGTGAAGGTGCCACCAAAGTGCACCGCCAGACCATTGTACCCATTTCAGCGAATACAAATTGATTTCATACAGCTTCCAAAGGTAGGCATCTATGAGTTGTGCTGGTATGTAATGATTTGTTCTCCATTTGGCCAGAAGGTTGGCCCTGCTCTCGCGCTAATGTGCGTACGGTCGCTAAGAAATTACTGTCAGAAATTGTGTGCAGATTTGGGGTACCAGAGGTGATTGAGAGTGACAGAGGTAGTCACTTTACTTCACAGGTGTGTCATGAAATCACCCGAGCTCTAGGAATCAAGCAGTCATTTCACACTCCATATCATCCTCAGAATAGCGGTAAGGTGGAAAGATTAAATGGTACCTAAAAAAACTAAAAATTCAGAAGGTAATGGCAGAGACAGGGAAATGATGGACTGAATGTCTTCCCATTGCACTGTACACGGTTAGGGTTACTCCCAGCAAAAAGACAAGTCTAAGTCCATATGAGATTTTGTTTGGGAGTCCTCCAAAAACTGGGTTGTATTTTCCCCAGTAAATGCAGGTCTCTCATTCAAATACGACAGCCTATGTAGAAGTATTGCATCAAGTATTGCAACAAATTCATCATATTTTCAGTTCTATTCCAGATCCATCCTCCTTGTCAGGCTCACATGATCTCATGCCTGAAGACTGGGTGGTGACACGAAAACATTTGAGAAAAAGCCTGGATCTTCGATTTGAAGGACCCTACCAAGTCCAGCTGACCACGCTAATATCAGTCAAGTTGGAAGGAAAACCGTCCTGGATCCACGCATCACACTGCAAAAGACTCCACAAGAACTAAGGAAAATGAAATTAGGAAAATATTATCCATTCACTCTTTTCATGCTTGGCTTGTCAGTTCAATACCTACAAAATGATTAAGTCCTTGAGCAATGGGATAGTGAAATGTCAAAACAATGGACTAATAAGTTTGTTAAATATCATAATTAGATTGCTCAGGCCTGGAACCTGTCCAGTTGTTGGATTTGCTTACATGCTCTGATAGCAGCAAAAACTATGCCTTACCTTGTTACTCTGCTGTCTGAAAAATATCTATTCCACGGAAGATGCTGGGAAATGCAGTTCCTAGATCTGGTGGAACAGCAAAGTAAGACTTCCGCTGCCTTGCCCATCAATGGGTTTACAAAGCAACCCTTGTTCCAGATTAATCTCACAAGGAACCAAGACCGTATAAGTAAATGTCCAAATAATTTGTTTGAGTTTAAAGAATATGATGGAGGTTAGGCAAGTAAGGAAGTTAATAAAAATTACATAGGAAAAGTGCCAAATCAAGAATTAAAAAAACTCAGTTTTGCAGCTAAAGTTCCTTTTCCTAGTGAAGGCATGCTACGGTGTAACAAACAAGTATGCTTAGAAAAGTCTTTATATGATTACAATTGGTCCAGAAATTACTTGCTCATGGGAGGTAAAACAGAGCAGTGTAAGGAAAGGGACGCTGTACATGTAGATGAAGAAACTAGAGAAGGTCAATACGGTGATGGAGCTGCTGACATGTCCATAAGTATAAATACTGATCCTCAATGCCAACCTTTACAATATTACAAATCAGTTACAATGGATTTAAAAGACTCCTGGTGCCTCTACACTGACAACACACTCATAGTTTCTATAGTGTAATGGAAATATATATGTATTTCATTTATATCAGGTAGATCTCACTTGCATGCATACTCTCTGTATGAATCCTATATATATATATATATATATATATATATATATATATAATAACATATATATATATTCACAGCTAGTGCAGACAATGATCAGTTTCTTAAGACATGACCCCTGACCCAGATAAGTCAGATAGTGCAAAGCTAGACAGCTTACTAGGTGCTTTCCCAGCCACCAGACGCACAAAGAGGAACTAAGTATCAGATGGTCCAAACTGATGGCTAGTTTCTGCTGAATTGCAGGAAAACTAGGACAGGAGTCATAAATCGCCAATTCAGCCTTTTTGTTATACTTTAGTCAGAAACCTTCATATATTCAAACAGCCAATAGCCTAGAAGCTTCTAATTGTATGTTAATTAACTAACCACCCCTTTTTGTGTGAATGTATAAGACCATGTTTTAACATTAAAGTCAGGCAGTATTGATGAAATGTTATGCTGACACTTTGTGTGGACAGTGTTCATTTCTAGAGCACTCTCAAAATACTCAGTTTGATTTGGGAACAGCAGCAGCAAACACGAGGATAGATTTATCCTAACCAAATTTCCATAACATCAGCAATTGCTTTCATTAATGAATTTCAGCTAGAATTACTCAAGGGAGTATACACAGTATGCGGCAGCAATGCATACAGATGGATCCCCAGAGGGGCGGAAGGTGCATGTAAACTGGCTAGATTAGAACCAGCAACCTAGGTATGGGAGGAAAGAGATTTTCCTTACAAGAATGTCCCAAGCCATATGATCACCAAGCGTAGTGTGCCATCTCCATTGGGAAAACATTTAATGCACACCCGTAGTATCTTAAAACAGGAATGGTCTTAACTGGCCCTCTGGGAGTCATGTTTGGAACAACGAGAAATGCTCAAATGATAGAGTAACTAGGTGATATTTTTGACAATGTGACTGATTGTTTATTTGATGCCCTTAATATTGAATCTGCATACATGAAGCAGCTTATTGTTATCACTAATCAACACTCCATGGTGCTTGATTACCTTACAGCCTCTCAAGGGGGATTCTGTCAGTTGGTGGGACCTGCATGCTGCCACTATTGAAAAATGAGTCCAATTCGGATCCACTGGCATCTGCATCGTATGAATTGCCATCAAAGGATTAAAACTCTGAAATGCTGAAACTGACATGGGAAGAGCGATGTTTTCTTTGGAATTGTTGATTTTTAAGCATAGATTTAGGTGTTTTGGTTTTAAAATCCTGTTGCCACATATAGACAGAGTTGTTTTTTTAGTCCATAAGGTCTCTCGCAAATTTATGTTTTTTCATTGCTGTAATTGCATCCTCTTGTTAATTTAATGTTTTCTGCAGTTTTTCTTTGAGGTTTCAAAAATCAGAATCTGTGGAGAATTTATTTAAAGCTTCCTGTTGTTGAGCGACCATATTTTCCAGGTCAGTTAGTTTGACTTGTTCATATTTTTTATAAACTGGATAAGTTGAAATGAGCAGGCATTCAAAATATCAAACCTTTTTTTGCAAAAGTCCTCTGAGAAATTTGTAGTACAATTTTTCTTGAGCCTCATTCCTCTAGTGATCATATTAAGATCTAAATATTTCTGAAGTGTGGTTGTGTCCCACCATACATGCAGTCTTTGTGATAATTTTTCCAAGTCCCAAAAAGCATTTTTGAGAGACACATGGGTTGGATTATCCAGATTATCCTCCGTTGAAAAAATCTTGGACACTATAGGGAGGCTGGAAGACTCCTCCAAAGGTGCAAAAGATCCTTGCTTGTGAAGTGATAGTAGTCATGTTGTTGAAATAACAAGCAAATAGGAAACAATATGTAGAAAAAAATAATAATGGGGAGGAAGGCAGAAACACTGGAAGCACGAAAAAGCCGGCACAATAGTTATTCTGCTGAAGGCTGTTGTCAGCACAGGTTCATTTATATGCAACCAACATTCCATTCATGTCTGATTACACCATATGTTTCAGGTATTTTTCCTTCCTGTTGGATATATATACATCTAGCCTGGACACACACATTGTCAGGACTAAAAGACCTGAGCTCAAAATGCGTAGACAGAGGTGCTAATTCCTCAGATTCGCAGATTCCGAAAAAAATGTTCATTTTTGGGCTTCCTTAAATTGATTGACTTTATTTGGATGTACACAGATTATTTGCATTTTTTTTTTATCTTGTGAACCACTTTTTATTAGATTAACTGGCAACAAAGAGGTAATTCAATAAATGTCAAATCAATATAAATTCCATAAAGGAAGCTTTACAACAACATTAAAAGATTATCCTTCTCTGGTGTAAATCCTTTTATGCCAAACAACAACAGCATTCTAAAAGTGATACCTTTATTGTCTAACCCACAAAAATTACATTTACAAGCTTTCTAGGCACAGAGGCTCCTTCATCAGGGAAGTTAACAAAATGGAAGATTGAGACGGGAGCACAACATTAAAGAGATTTTACAAGTCATCTTTTCATGGTGTGGACAGGGTGATGCCTCCTAAAGGTAAACCAGAATAGTACATCTGAGGTTTTTGAAACAACTTGAAAAGTGGGAAAAGCAAAAACTTCTGAGTTTAGTGATCTGGTGTGAGTCTGGTGGAGTTGTGAAGTATGTCTATGTGGTGCTTTATAAATCCTGCTAAAGACTCAAACAATCTTAGCAGCTTGAAATCCCAATCTTTTCTTTCTCTGCCATTCTTAAAATGATCTTTCAGTATTAAGACTTTTAAATCTGTCTTACAAAGCCAAGAAATGTTTTAGTGAAGGAGAGTCCAGTTTATAACATATAGTGTACCTATGTAGATTCATCCTTGCTTACAGTTTTTGTTTAGTTTCCCCAATTCTTCCTAGGGGCACCTTGTATAGTGTATCATGTACACCACATTGGAGGATGTACATGAGAAGACACTCAAGATTTTTTAGTCGAGTCTTGTGTTTTGCATTTGCAGACCATGTTGGTAATCTGTGGGTTGAGGTCCTTTTTATTTTACCACAGGGGAACGTTTGTGGCTCTGATGGGGATGAGAGGTTACTTCTGACAAAGAAACTCCTTAAGTTTGGTGGCTGTTTGTAGGAGAGAAGTAGAGGCTCTCTGAATATCTCTTTAAGTCTGTGGCCCTTTTGGAACACGAGTTTTAAAATCAGCACCAATTTTCGTTAAGATGCTCATGTGGGAATTATATGTGACCTGACCTCAAGAGGCACCCCGTTATTAATCTCCCTCTGATTTTAATCCACTAATGCTGCCTCTTGGGATACTTATGTCTCTGTGGATCTGTTCTTCTAGTAGCAGTGGATGGTTTCCTTATTGTAGCAATGTATTCCTCAGTGCCAGCAACTCCTATTTTAGATTAGGCATAAAGTGTTAGCATACTAAGGTGGCATTTTGCTTCCCATGGTGCTGTCTGAACATTTCCCAAAGAACCGTAATTGTCATTAATCACAAACCTGAGAAGTTGCGGAGCTGGCTCTGGGGTTAGATTGCTCATTTTGAAGGAAAATATTGTTATTCATAAATCCCATCCTCAGGTGGAATGTAAAGACACTCTATATCCATTGTGAATAAAATGGTGTCCTCCAGAATTGATTAACTGCCAAGAGTTTACAGAGAATATCCAGAGTGTCCTGGATATATCTGGGTGTGTTCCTCACCAAGGGTTTTAGAATGTTCTCTACCCAGCCTGATTTATTCTCTGTTAAGGTTCAAATACCAGAAATGATTGGTCTCTCTGAATTACCTTCTTTATATATTTATGGTAACGTAGAAGGCACCTATTTTGAGATTGTCTGGTACAAAGTCCAGTAAAGAACAAGATGCAGGGTTGAACACATTTATTATATGTGTATGTTCCTCTATGTGTGTTTTTTGGTGGGATCTTGCTTAAGTGGGTTGTAGTATTTTTGTCTGAGAATTCTGTGTTTCCTGGCTGTAATTTGACATGTTCAGAATTACTAAAGCTCCTCATTAATCTGCTGGTTTAATGATAATTTTGTTAGATTCTATACTGAGATTGTGTGTGTAATGTATGGAGTACAGTTCATATAGCGTCTTGTGCTTGGGTGCGATGAAAACACATGAGTCACAGGTTTGATATAGAAGGTCTTGTATTACTTCATACAAGTGGTAATAATAGACACACAGTTTGCAGATACAAAAGCAGGAGACACAGCAGGCCAGAGTAACTTAAGCTCAGCAATCACTCTTCACAACAGGTTCAGGATCTCTTCTCTGTTACCGTGATTCCATGCAAACGTGGATTTATCAAATAGCAAGGGTCCAAAGTCCACGAGTGTTCCAAAGTTCCACAATAGGAAATAACTGGAGTACAAGTCCAAGGCTTCCAGGAGTCAGGTCACAGGTTCACTGCAGGCTTGATTCTGAAGCACTGATTGCTCAGCTGTGGCTGCTTAAGAAGCAAGAGGGAGAGAATCAGGGCGGGAACATGAAAGCTGGAAACTCCATATTGACTGAGGGCAAGATAGCTGCAGCAAGACAGAAAGTAAAATGGCTGACGGAAAAACTGAGTTTCAAGAAACATATACACAGAACCTTACATTACTCCCCCCTTAGGGACAACCTCCGGATGACCTCAGACCAGGCTTGTGTGGGTACCTCTGATGAAACTGACGGAGCAAGCGAGGAGCATTAACGTTATTGACTGGTTCCCATGAGTTGTCCTCCACTGGGTAGCCCTGCCATTTAATCAAATATTGTAACTGATTTCTATGCAACCTGGAATCTAGAATCCTTTCCACCACAAATTCTTCCTGACCATCGACTAGCACTGGGTCAGGGCAAGGAGAAGAACGTCCAGGAAACGTATTGGGTGTTGCAGCCTTTAGTAGGGGTACATGAAAGACAGGGTGGATTCTCATAGTTCTGGGCAGTTGAAGACGACAAGCGACAGCACTTATAATCTTACTGATTTTATAGGGTCCAATGTATTTATGTCCCAACTTAGACGATGGAATCCTTAACTTAAGATTTCTGGTTGACAGCCAGACCAGGTCTCCTACCTTGAAAGCTGGTGCAGGTTTACGAAATTTATCTGCGGCTTTCTTGTACCTTTCCTGAGCCAATTCCAGATTTTCCTTTAGAAGATCCATATTCTTTTGTAAAGACGTGATTCTTTCAGCCACTGCTGGCAAAGGCGTTTCTATGGGAAATCGAGGAAGAATGTTAGGATGATAACCTAAATTGGAGTAAAAAGGAGACTGCTTAGTGGAGGCGCTCTGAGAGTTGTTATAAGAGAACTCAGCCAGTGGAAGTAGATCCACCCAATCATCCTGTAGGTGGCAGATAAAGCAGCGGAGATACTGCTCCAGGGTCTGATTGGTTCGTTCTGTCTGTCCATTAGTCTGGGGATGAAAAGCAGAAGAAAGGTTTACTTTAATGTCCAATGCTGCACAGAAATTTTGCCAAAACCTTGAAGTGAATTGCACCCCTCGATCTGAAATAACCTCATCCGGTACTCCATGTAAGCGAAACACATTTTTAATCATCAAATCTGATGTCTGTCTTGCAGTGGGTAAGCCGACACAAGGAATAAAATGAGCTGCCTTTGTTAAACGATCAACCACCACTAGAATGGTGTTCTTCCCTTGAGAGGTTGGTAACTCCACAATGAAGTCCATAGAAATGGATCCCCACGGGCGGGACGGGGTGGGAAGGGGTTGCAACAGACCAGTTGGTGAGGAGCGAGGTGTTTTGCATCTTGCACAGACTTCACATGAAGTGACATAGTTTAAAACATCCTTCCTGCAAGTGGGCCACCAAAAGAAACGAGAAAGAAATTCCTGTGTCTTTAGAATTCCTCTATGCCCAGCTATCTTGGAATCGTGAATGAGTTGCAATACTCTCAATCTGACTGTTTCAGGAATATACAGACGTTGTCCCTGAATCCACACACCATTCTTAAAGACAAGACTTACGTCCCTTGGGGGTTGTGCCAACAAGGAATCCGCATGGTATGCTTCCTTGATGTCCTTAAGTAGGTCTTGATTATGAATCACTCCCAGGAATCTAGAGTCAGGAAGAATAGTCTTAGGAGGAGCAAGTGGACGGGTCTCTGCTGAATAAATCCTAGAGAGTGCATCAGCCTTTCCATTGCGCGATCCTGGTCTATAAGAAATGATAAAATTAAATTGGTTTAAGAAAAGATTCCAGCGAGCCTGGCGAGGAGTCAGGCACTTAGCCGACCTGATAAATTCAAGGTTACGATGGTCTGTCAGGACGACTATTTGCTGTGCAGCTCCCTGAAGAAGGTGTCTCCATTCTTTGAAGGCGGCAATAATGGCCAACAACTCTCTATTGCCCACATCGTAGTTCCTCTCAGCCGAAGACAACTGCTGGGAAAAGAAGGCACAGGGATGCAAGACATTCTTCTCACCTGTTCTCTGAGAGAGTATAGCTCCAACGGCACAGTCTGAAGCATCCACCTCTATTATGAAGGCAAGTTCGGGGTTGGGATGTACTAAGATAGGTGCGGTGGTAAATTTATCTTTTAGACGGGAAAATGCTTCCTGGGCTTGAGGAGTCCAGGAGAACCTAGACTCTTTCCGGGTAAGTTGGGTGATAGGTGACACTACCTCAGAGAAATTCCTAATGAAACGTCTATAGAAGTTGGCAAACCCGATGAAGCGCTGCACCTCCTTCACATTTCTAGGAATTGGCCAATCCTTGATGGCTTGGGTCTTGCTTCCATCCATACTAATTCCTTGTGTAGACAGTACATACCCCAGAAATTGAATTTCGGTCCTATGGAATTCACACTTTTCAAGTTTGATGTAAAGATGGTTTTGTCTTAGACGTTCCAAGACCATTCTCACATGTCCATGATGTTCCTCTGTGGAGTTAGAAAAATATTAGAATATCATCCAAATAAATCACCACGAATGTATCTAGGAGATCCCTGAAGATGTCATTCACCAAGTGTTGGAAAGTGGCTGGGGCGGTACTCAGACCAAAAGGCATAACTAGATATTCAAAGTGTCCATAGCGTGACCTGAATGCAGTCTTCCATTCATCCCCAGGTCTAATACGGACTAAGTTATAGGCCCCACGGAGATCCAGTTTAGAGAAAATTTTGGCATGCCGCACTCTCTCCAATAACTCAGGGATTAAAGGCAATGGATAACGGTTCCTAATAGTAACCTTATTGAGTTACCTATAGTCTACGCAGGGTCTCAGAGATCCATCTTTCTTCTTCACAAAGAAGATGGGTGCACCTGCAGGAGATGAAGAGGGGCGTATGAAGCCCTTGGCTAGATTTTCGTCTATGTAATCCTTTAAAGCCTTTAGCTCGGGCCCCGCCAGGGGGTAGATCTTACCAAAAGGTATCTCTGCTCCAGGCAATAATTCAATTGGACAATCATATGGACGGTGAGGGGGAAGCTGGTCAGCGTTCTTCTTGTCACATAAATCCACATAGTCCTGGTATACAGCTGGTAGTTCAGGGACTGACATGGTTCCTTTAGGAACAGAGCAAGCTGAAACTTCTGGACTCATCTGTTTCTCTGGAAAGTGTAATTCCTTGGTCTCCCAGTTAATGGTAGGGTTCTGAGCCTGCAGCCATGGTAGCCCTAGAATAATGGGAAAGTGGGGAGAAGAGATAAGCATAAAGGACAGTTTCTCTTGATGATCTTTACCATAAGAACCCTCAAAGGCTCTGTTTCCTGATCCACTGGTCCAGAGGTCAGCAGGGAGCCATCCACAGTTTCCATCTGTACTGGAGTAGCCTTATTCACTGAACGTATCCCCTGTTTCAGAGCAAAGGAGACATCCATAAAATTTCCACTTGCCCCTGAGTCGATCATAGCAGAGCTAGACACCCAGGCTGAGTCAACCCAGAGTTTGATGGAAAGAAAGCAATGAGAATCGTTTTTCTTACAACTCAGCTGGGACACCGCTGAGGAAACTTGAAAAATTGCAGCATTTACACAGTCATCGTCCTCAGAAGTAACGGAGTTTAAGTCCGAGAAATCAAGATCTGTTGCTGCAGATCTCTCTGGAGCCTGAGGCTCGGACCTGACAGATCTCCTCTCGCAACACTCACAGTGAATGAGTGCTGCAGTAGTCTTACGAGAACGGCTGGGGCAGTTTATAATGAAGTGCCCTGACTTACCACAATAGAAACATAGATTTTCCTTAAAACGATGTTCTTTGCGTGCATCACTAACCCGTCTTTGTAAAGAGTCTACCTGCATGGGTTCAGGTTCAGGTTCCCGTGTGATCCTACTCAAAGGTTCCTTAGCTGGGGAGGAAGGTAGGAAAAGGTTAGTGCGATTGCTTTCGAACCATCTCTCTTGCCTGCGTTCAGTCAGGCGAGCATCAATACGGATGCAGTAGTTAATAAAGTCACCTAACGCAGTGGGAGGGTCGGCACAAGCAAGTTCATCCTTAATTAGTGGAGACAACCCCTTTCGAAAAATAGATTTTTTGGCAGAACTGTCCCAGGTGGTATCAAGGGCCCATCTCCTGAAATCCAAGGCATATTCGGCTACCGAGTGCTTACCTTGGCGCAAAGTTAACATGGCTGCTTCAGCTGTTGCACCTCGATTGGGGTCATCAAACACCTGCCCCATGGCTGAAATGAAAGCATCAAGATGATCCAAACATTCATCCTCAGTCTCAATCAGAGGGTTTGCCCACATCAAAGCCTTGTTGGTAAGTAACATAATTATAGTAAGCACTTTAGATCGTTCAGTGGGAAATTGTGAAGCATGTGCAGAAAAAAAAAGATTGCATTGGTTAATAAATCCCCTGAATTTTTCACGTTCACCGCCAAAACGAAAAGGGGGCAACTTGGGAATCCCAGAACTCGGGGCTACAGCAGGAGCCTGGACTCGCTCCTCTAGAACCTCAATCCTGGCTAGCAAATCCTGGGCAGTCTGTCCAAACACTTGCAAATTGTGATTAGTGAGGTCCTGTAGGTTTGTAAAACGGGTTTTTATAGTCTGTAAATCTGCAAGGATATTATCAGTCACTCCGCAAAGTTCCTTTATGCGGGCCTCCATCTTCCAGATCTTTTAAGACAGGAGTACTGGAAGGAGAGGAAAAAAAAAACAAAAAAAAAACAATAGTGTTTACCTGTGGTAACACTGCAGAGAGAAAAAAAAATTAAGTGAACTGCTCACCTGGAATAGTTGTGAGAAGTCACAACCGCTATCATCACAAAAGTTCAACCGGACATCTGATATCCACAGTTACAGCAGACACAAAAGAGAGGAAAAAAAAAAACAATAGTGTTTACCTGTGGTAACACTGCAGAGAAAAAAAAAAATTAAGGGAACTGCTCACCTGGAATAGTTGTGAGAAGTCACAACCACTATCATCACAGAAAGTACAACCGGACATCTGATATCCACAGTTACAGCAGACACAGCCTTCCCAGACCCAGCAGACACTAACGTTTTGGCTTCAGAATCTTGTAATGTATGGAGTACAGTTCATATAGCGTCTTGTGCTTGGGTGCGATGAAAACACATGAGTCACAGGTTTGATATAGAAGGTCTTATATTACTTCATACAAGTGGTAATAATAGACACACAGTTTGCAGATACAAAAGCAGGAGACACAGCAGGCCAGAGTAACTTAAGCTCAGCAATCACTCTTCACAACAGGTTCAGGATCTCTTCTCTGTTACCGTGATTCCATGCAAACGTGGATTTATCAAATAGCAAGGGTCCAAAGTCCACGAGTGTTCCAAAGTTCCACAATAGGAAATAACTGGAGTACAAGTCCAAGGCTTCCAGGAGTCAGGTCACAGGTTCACTGCAGGCTTGATTCTGAAGCACTGATTGCTCAGCTGTGGCTGCTTAAGAAGCAAGAGGGAGAGAATCAGGGCGGGAACATGAAAGCTGGAAACTCCATATTGACTGAGGGCAAGATAGCTGCAGCAAGACAGAAAGTAAAATGGCTGATGGAAAAACTGAGTTTCAAGAAACATATACACAGAACCTTACAGTGTGATACTTTGCGGTATCTATTTAAAAAGTCAGATTTTACTTTTTTTTCCAGAAATATTCAATATACTGATCCCAGGAATGTTTGTGTCCAGGTTGTGGGGTCCATGTGTTTTTACAGTATATCTGTATAATCATGAAGTAATTTCTTAAAATGGAATCTGTGAAAGAATTCCTCAACATCACTAAGAAACCAAGAAAGAAAGTTGTTTTCTTGGACAGCATATTAGTTTCTTTGACAGAACATTCTTTTTCTATATGTTTGGCTCAAACTGTGAGAGGTTCACAACTGAGGACATTGTATTCAAATTGCTGTGTGATTTGTACTTATCTTCCTCCACAATGAGTCCTGCTTTTCTCCTCAGTCCGGTAAGTTTTTTTTATTGGTAATTACTGGAGAAAGACATCATGGTCAGAAGAATAGAAGGAACTAGGCAAAGACGAAAAGCAGTAACCTGAAGGCTTGATAATATCAAAATAACGGCAGAGAATACCCTGGTGGACCTATCTAGACTTCCAGAAGATTGATATCCTTACAGATCATTCATCCATCAGGCCGCCATGGCTAGAGCTAAAAGCCGTTAAAAAAAAAGTGATAGTGTAATTTTTTATAAAACTCCTGGAATGTTTCCTTGATTAAACAGGAACCTGGTCTTTGCATTGTGTTGTGTAGAGAATTCTTCTAATTTTGGATGGTTCTTTTCTTGTCTAATGAGATTATTCCGCAGTCTCTCGGATGATTGGAAACAGTGGTTCTGTGAATGTGTATTGTAAGCATGATGAGTTGGATATCTTATTATATTATCATTGTACCAAAATATAATCATTTTTTATTGTACATTGTATTTTTCTCTAGCAAATTCATAAGATTATTGTCTTTCTCTAGGAAACTCATTCTTGCTTTCAAGCTGAATCTTGAGTTTGCACTTTCTGATGTACAATGAAGATGGATGCCCATAGGGTGTAGAAAACTGAACCCCCAATATGGTGCCAAGTTTACCACCCAAGACAGGAGTTTCTTGTTTTTGTTTTCCCATTCACACCCTTTCTATGACCCTTTGACTATTCCTATCTATTAATGCATTTTCTTTATATAAGTGAGTCTTACACAGGTTCAGGCTTAATAATAGCAAAGGAGATGGAACCAACCAAGAGTTGGCACCTTCTCTCCAGTGGTCCTCCATTACCACATGAGTTGCTTCTATGGAAGGGCCTTTGCTAGTACAGTTACAACTCAGAAAAGGAAAAGCACCTTGGTAGCACCCACAACTGTATTTTTCTCTCTCAGTCAACATTATTGTTTGGATCTGGTAAAGTTAAAGTGGATTTCTAATGACCGTAACAAGAAAACTCACCTTGTGACCTTCAGAGATAATGAAGAACATGTCTGAGTGTATATATGAAAATATAGGATCACAGGGAAGTTTACACTTTTGTCCAGAGATGTGCTTTTAGTTTTGTTTGAGAAATAACATAAATTTAGATAATTCTGACATTTTTATAGATGTAATTGTGGTCAGGGTGATATGCCTTTTTTTTAACAAATTGCTTTTAGAAAATGCCAAAAATGAATATAGCATCATTTTTATTGTAGCCGCTTTCATATATTCTGAGCACTTGCTGCTGTGCATCTGTGCATTTCAACATAGGTTAAGAAAGTAATTTTGCATTGCAAGGAATTTGGCCATTTTTGAATAGAAGTGTCTGGATTTGTATCTACTCTTGATTGAAAACAGATATGAGAACACAAATCTCATTCTTATTTTCTGCCTCATATCACATGCACCTTGCAAAAAATAGCAAGCAAGCATTTTCAAAGGGAAGTATTGGTCTGAATTTCTATTGAGAACCTAATCAAAAGCAATGTGGTTTAAAGTGAACCTACTATTTATTTTTTTATTTTTTTTTAAACAGCTGTCCTCCTTCTTTTCATCATCATTTTGTTAGCCAGACTGCAACCTCTAGTAGTACCTGGTCAGTGTCATTATCACCATCTATTACTTCCTTCATCCTTAAGGGTATGCCACACTAAACAGCGTCGCTAACGAGATCGCTAAAATACGTCACTATTTAGCGATCTCGTTCGTGACGCTAACGTGTGTGGCATGTAGCAACGACGTGGCCCCTGCTGTGATCTCGCTGATCGTTCACTAGAGTTCTGGACCGTATTTAGATCGTTGGCGTCCCGCTGGTGAGCCTATATCGCTGTCTGGCACCTTTTGTGAACGATGTGCGCTGTTTTTTACATCGCAATGACCGTTAAAGTCGTTAATGAGATCGCTAACCGCTTTTGAGTCGTTAACGAGATCACTAAGTGTGGCAGCTACTAGAGACATTAAAACGATCACAAAAACGATCTCATTAGCTTGCGTCGTTATTGAGATCGCTAACGAGATCACTAAGTGTGGCAGTACCTTTAGACTACTCCTTCTTCAATGCTTCCCCGTCTGTGCCGGCACTATTGCTTTAGTGCTTTAATAAGAAGCAGCAGCAATGCTTACAGTATATTACATATACAGTGCCTACAAGTAGTATTCAACCCCCTGCAGATTTAGCTGGTTGACACATGCGGAATTAACTTGGCATTGTGACATTTGTACTGTAGATCAGCCTGGAAGTGGGAAATGCACTGCAGCAAAAAATTTTATTTATTTTTTTTTTTTTTAAATGTTAAAAGTTAATTCAGAGTGTCATTTATTATTCAACCCCTCAAACCACAATAATTCTGTTTGGTCCCCCTAAAGTATTAAGAAGTAGTTCAGGCACCAAGAATAATGAGCTTCACATGTGTGGATTAATGATCTCTTTTGCCAGCCTTTTCTGACTATTTAAGACCCTCCCCAAACTTGTGAACAGCACTCATACATGGTCAACATGGGAAAGACAAAGGAGCATTCCAAGGCCATCAGAGACAAGATCGTGGAGGGTCACAAGGCTGGCAAGGGGTACAAAACCCTTTCCAAGGAGTTGGGCCTACCTGTCTCCACTGTTGGGAGCATCATCCGTAAGTGGAAGGCTTATGGAACTACTGTTAGCCTTCCACGGCCTGGACAGCCTTTGAAAGTTTCCTCCCGTGCCGAGGCCAGGCTTGTCCGAAGAGTCAAGGCTAACCCAAGGACAACAAGGAAGGAGCTCCGGGAAGATCTCATGGCAGTGGGGACATTGGTTTCAGTCAATACCATAAGTAACGTACTCCACCGCAATGGTCTCCGTTCCAGACGAGCCCGTAAGGTACCTTTACTTTCAAAGCGTCATGTCAAGGCTCGTCTACAGTTTGCTCACGATCACTTGGAGGACTCTGAGACAGACTGGTTCAAGGTTCTATGGTCTGATGAGACCAATATCGAGATCTTTGGTGCCAACCACACACGTGACATTTGGAGACTGGATGGCACTGCATACGACCCCAAGAATACCATCCCTACAGTCAAGCATGGTGGTGGCAGCATCATGCTGTGGGGCTGTTTCTCAGCCAAGGGGCCTGGCCATCTGGTCCGCATCCATGGGAGGATGGATAGCACAGCCTACCTGGAGATTTTGGCCAAGAACCTCCGCTCCTCCATCAAGGATCTTAAGATGGGTCGTCATTTCATCTTCCAACAAGACAACGAACCAAAGCACACAGCCAAGAAAACCAAGGCCTGGTTCAAGAGGGAAAAAGTCAAGGTGTTGGAGTGGCCTAGTCAGTCTCCTGACCTTAACCCAATTGAAAACTTGTGGAAGGAGCTCAAGATTAAAGTCCACATGAGACACCCAAAGAACCTAGATAACTTGGAGAAGATCTGCATGGAGGAGTGGGCCAAGATAACTCCACAGAAAGATTCTTGAAAACCCGGTCAGCAGGGCGCAAAAGACAGGAATCTTCTTAGTAAATGACAATCTTCATTTATTAAAAATTATTAAAAATTATGGTAAAACAATGAATCCACAACGCGTTTCAACGGAGTGAGTCCGTCTTCCTCAGGTGGCATAATACATTCAATAAAAAAGGAAGTGTATTTAAAGGGGCAGCAGCCAATGGGAAACATGATTGCATAATTAAAACACATGAAGTGGAGGTGGGGGTCTGACAATAGTTAAACCCACACTGACATAGACGCTTGCTAAAAACTTAGCAAAAACCACATTAAAACCATCTAACAAGGGAGACAAATTATGCTATTACTATAAAAAATTGAAATAAAATGAAAAATAAAATAATTGCAATAAAAAAAACAAAAAAAAAACAAGAAACATCAAATCTTTTTTTTTTTTTTCCCTTCCTTCCTCTTTCTTCTTCTCTCCCCTTTACCCTTCTTCTTCTTTCAAACAGTTCTTTCAATAGTGAGATTTAACCCTTCTGGGGCAAGTGTGCCAAGTTTAAAAATCCAAAAATTTTCTTTTCTTGCAAGGTTACCAAACCGGTCAGTCAAATTATCTGGAATCTGATCTATAATAGTAAGTTTCAGTGAACTATGATCTTTATTATGCATAAGAAAAAAATGCTTAGAAAGCTGTGTAATAAATATCCATTACGGATATTTTGACGATGTTTATTGAGTCTAGCGTGCATCGTCTGGATTGTACGGCCTACGTATTGTAGACCGCAACCACATTCAATTAGATAGATCACATGAGTGGACTGACACGTGACGCGACAATTTATTTTAAAACACGCGCCAGTGGTGTAGGATTTAAAAGATTGTGCCCCATCTAATATAGAGGTGCAACATAGACATTTTTTAACCTTGCAAGCAAAACACCCAGGTTTAATGTGACCTTGGTTGGTGAAAGGAACTGAAGGCCTAACCACTGTGTTACTGGGGGCCACAAGGTTACGGAGTGTCTGATTTTTTCTGAAAATAGTGATAGGTTGTGGGGGTATATGTGATGACAAAATGGGGTCCCCTTTCAGGATAAACCAGTATTTCTTTAACAAATTTCGTATTGATGCATGAGAACGGTTAAAGGTAGTGACAAGACTCCATCTCACAAAATCAGGGGACTTCTGTTATGATTTGGTAGCTGAGGAGTGCAGGTAAAAAAGGCAATACACCAGAGCAGTTGGAATCTATGAGATTGCAGTACCCTGACTAACCACCACAACTAGAGGCAGCCGTGGAGCGTTCCTACGTTGGTCCTAGACGCCTCGTCACAGCCTGAGAAACTAACTATACCTAAAGATAGAAAGAGGAAAGCTATCTGCCCCGGAGCAGATTCCCAAAGAACATAGAAAGCCCCCAAACATGTAATGGCAGTTAGACAAGAAGAAATACTGACACAGACAGAAAATAGTATGAGCAAACGTTGGGACCCAAACTATCTAAATAGAAAAGATAGGAAGGGCACTTACTGCAATCCCAAAAAACCCTGAAAAGCACCAACTCTACTAATTTCAAAAACACCTGAGATCACACGACCTCTACCACCTAAATTAGTTCTCTGGTGTAACAAAATCAAAACAGCAGCCACTGAAAAAACTGGAAAAAGGAAATGTACAAAACATCAGTGGCTGAACTAAACTGAGAGGGCAAAAACCCCTGGGGGTGACCCTGAAGGCCCCCACAGAAGTACAGGACAAAATGCAAAAATCAAGCACAAAAACAAAAAGAAGAAAATGTCTTATCTGTTAGCAGGAGATGCAGACACGACACAGCAGGCTACAAAGGAAACAGGAATCAAGGATTGAGACCAGAACAATTGATCACCGGCAACCCTGATGGGAAGGCGACTCCCTTAAATAAGACCAGTCAGTAACACCTGATTCCCAATCCTCACAATCTTCACTGGACAGTCCAGTACCGCTTGTAACCACCAGAGGGAGCCTCTGCTCAGAACTCATTTCAAGTCCATTCACAACAGTACCCCCCCTTGAGGAGGGGTCACCGGACCCTCACTTGAGCAACCAGGTCGGTCAGGATGAGTTCTATGATACGCACGGATGAGTCTCCTAGCATGGATGTCCGAAGCAAACACCCAAGAATTGTCTTCCTGACCATAACCTCTCCACTTAACCAAATACTGGAGTTTCCGTCTAGAAAAACGAGAATTCAATATTTTCTCAAGCACAAACTCCATATTGCCCTCAACCAGAACAGGGTCAGGAGGCAAAGCAGTAGGAACCACTGGCTCAACAAACCTCTTCAACAAGGACTTGTGGAACACGTTATGGATCTTAAATGTCCCTGGAAGAAGCAAACGAAAAGACACAGGATTAAGAATCTCCATGATCTTATAAGGTCCAATGAACCTAGGCTTAAATTTAGGAGATGCCACTCTCATAGGAATATTTTTTGAGGACAACCAGACCAAGTCCCCCACTTTAAACCGAGGACCATCAGTCCTATGCCGGTTAGCAAACCGCTGGGCCCTCTCCTGAGAGAGGGACAACCTCTCCACTACCTGGTCCCAAATCTGTTGCATACGCTCCACAACAGAGTCAACACCTGGACAGGCAGAAGCCTCCGTCTGTCCTGAAGAAAATCGAGGGTGAAACCCAGAATTACAGAAAAATGGAGACATCAAAGTGGCAGAGCTAGCCCTATTATTAAGAGCAAACTCAGCCAAAGGCAAAAAAGAGACCCAGTCATCCTGATCAGCAGACACAAAGCATCTTAGATAAGTCTCCAATGTCTGGTTTGTTCTCTCAGTTTGACCATTGGTCTGAGGATGAAACGCCGAGGAGAAAGACAACTGAACACCAAGCGTAGAAAAAAAGGTCCTCCAAAATCTGGAAACAAACTGGAATCCTCTGTCAGACACAATGTTCTCAGGAATGCCGTGTAAACGAACCACGTGCTGAAGGAATAAAGGCACCAATTCAGAGGAGGAAGGCAACTTAGGTAATGGCACAAGATGTATCATCTTGGAAAACCTATCACAAATCACCCAGATGACAGTCATTCTCTGAGAAACAGGGAAGTCGGAAATGAAATCCTGTAAGGTTCTGTGTATCTGTTTCTGAAACTCAGTTTGTTCGTCGGCCATTTTGCTTTCTGTTTTGCTGCAGCTATCTTGCCCTCAGTTAAAATGGAGTTTTCCTGCTTGCATGTTCCCGCCCTGATTCTCTCCGTTTGCTTCTTAAACAGCCACAGCTGAGCAATCAGTGCTTCAGAATCTAGCCTGCAGTGAACCTGTGTTCTGACTCCTGAAGCCTTGGACCTTGTACTCCAGCCATTCCTACTGAGGAACTCTGAAGCACTTGTGGACTCTGAACTCTGCTCTTGAGAGCCTCACGTTTGCATGGACTTGCGGTAACAGAGAAGAAGATCTGAATCTGTTGTGGAGAGTTATTGCTGAGCTTAGATTACTCTGGCCTGCTGTGTCTCCTGCTTCTGTGTTTGCAACCTGTGTGTTTATTTTTGCCAATTTGTATGAAGCAATACAAGACTTTCTTTATCAACCTGTGTCTCAAGTATTTTCATCGCACCCAAGCACAAGACGCTATATGAACTGTACCACATACATTACAAGATTCTGAAGCCAAACGTTAGTGTCTGCTGGGTCTGGAAAGGCTTGTCTGCTGTACTGTGGATATCGGATGTCCGGTTGTACTTTCTGTGATGACAGTGGTTGTGACTTCTCACAACCATTCCAGGTGAGCAATTCCCTTAAGTTTTTTTTTCTGCAGTGTTATCACAGGTAAACACTATTGTTTTTTTTTTTTTTTTTTTTTCCTCTTCTCTTTTTGTCTGCTGAAACTCTGGATATCAGATGTCTGGTTGAAAGCTTTCTGTGATGATAGTGGTTGTGACTTCTCACAACCATTCCAGGTGAGCAGTTCCCTTAAAGTTTTTTCTTTCTTCAGTGTTGCCACAGGTGAACACTATTGTTTTTTTTTTTTTTCTCTCTTCTTCCAGTATCCTGTCTTAAAAGATCTGGAAAATGGAGGCCCGCATAAAGGAACTTTGCGGAGTGACTGATAATATCCTTGCAGATTTGCAGAATATAAAGACCCGTTTTACAAATCTTCAGGACCTAAATAATCACAATTTGCAAGTGGTTGGACAGACTACCCAGGATTTGCGAGCCAGGATTGAGGTTCTGGAGGGGCGAGTCCAGGCTCCTGCCGTGGCCCCGAGTTCTGGGATTCCCAAGTTGCCCCCTTTTCGTTTTGGTGGTGAACGTGAAAAATTCAGGGGATTTGTTAATCAATGTAATCTTTTTTTTTCTGCACATGCTTCACAATTTCCTACTGAACGATCTAAGGTGCTTACTATAATTATGTTGCTTACCAACAAGGCTTTGATATGGGCAAACCCTCTGATTGAGACTGAGGATGATTGTTTGAATCACCTTGATGATTTTATTTCAGCCATGGGGCAGGTGTTTGATGACCCCAATCGAGGTGCAACAGCTGAAGCAGCCATGTTAGCTTTGCGCCAAGGTAAGCACTCGGTAGCTGAATATGCCTTGGATTTCAGGAGATGGGCCCTTGATACCACCTGGGACAATTCCGCCAAAAAATCTATTTTTCGAAAGGGGTTATCCCCACTGATTAAGGATGAACTTGCTCGTGCCGACCCTCCCACTGCGTTAGGTGACTTTATTAACTACTGCATCCGTATTGATACTCGTTTAACTGAACGCAGGCAAGAGAGATGGTTCGAAAGCAATCGTACTAACCTTTTCCTACCTTCCTCTCCAGCTAAGGAACCTTTGAATAGGATTACACGGGAACCTGAACCTGAACCCATGCAGGTAGACTCTTTACTACGACGGGTTAGTGATGCACGCAAGGAACATCGTTTTAAGGAGAATCTATGTTTTTATTGTGGTAAGTCAGGGCACTTTATTATTAACTGCCCCAGCCGTTCTCGTAAGACTACTGCAGCACTCATTCATTGTGAGTGTTGCGAGAGGGGATCTGTCAGGTCCGAGCCTCAGGCTCCAGAGAGAGCTGCAGCAACAGATCTTGATTTCTCGGACTTAAACTCCGTTACCTCTGAGGACGTTGACTGTGTAAATGCTGCCATCTTTCAAGTTTCCTCAGCGGTGTCCCAGCTGAGTTGTAAGAAAAACAATTCTCACTGTTTTCTTTCCATCAAACTCTGGGTTGACTCAGCCTGGGTGTCTAGCTCTGCTATGATCGACTCAGGTGCAAGTGGAAATTTTATGGATGTCTCCTTTGCTCTAAAACAGGGAATACGTTCAGTGAAGAAGGCTACTCCAGTACAGATGGAAACTGTGGATGGCTCCCTGCTGACCTCTGGACCAGTGGATCAGGAAACAGAGCCTTTAAAGGTTCTTATGGGTAAAGATCATCAAGAGAAACTGTCCTTTATGCTTATCTCTTCTCCTCACTTTCCCATTATTCTAGGGCTACCATGGCTGCAGGCTCAGAATCCTACCATTAACTGGGAGACCAAGGAATTACACTTTCCAGAGAAACAGATGAGTCCAAAAATTTCAGCTTGCTCTGTTCCTAAAGGAACCATGTCAGTCCCTGAACTACCAGCTGTATACCAGGACTATGTGGATTTATGTGACAAGAAGAACGCTGACCAGCTTCCTCCTCACCGTCCATATGATTGTCCAATTGAATTATTGCCTGGAGCAGAGATACCTTTTGGTAAGATCTACCCCCTGGCGGGGCCCGAGCTGAAGGCTTTAAAAGAGTACATAGACGAAAATCTAGCCAAGGGCTTCATACGCCCCTCTTCATCTCCTGCAGGGGCACCCATATTCTTTGTAAAGAAGAAAGATGGATCCCTGAGACCATGCGTAGACTATAGGGAACTCAATAAGGTTACTATTAGAAACCGTTATCCATTGCCTTTAATCCCTGAGTTATTGGAGAGAGTGCGACATGCCAAAATTTTTTCTAAACTAGATCTTCGTGGGGCCTATAACTTAGTCCGTATTAGACCTGGGGATGAATGGAAGACTGCATTCAGGTCACGCTATGGACACTTTGAATATCTGGTTATGCCTTTTGGTCTGAGTACCGCCCCAGCCACTTTCCAACACTTGGTGAATGACATCTTCAGGGATCTCCTAGATACATTCGTGGTAATTTATTTGGATGATATTTTAATTTTTTCTAACTCCACAGAGGAACATCATGGACATGTGAGAATGGTCTTGGAACGTCTAAGACAAAATCATCTTTACATCAAGCTTGAAAAGTGTGAATTCCATAAGACCGAAATTCAATTTCTGGGGTATGTACTGTCTACACAAGGAATTAGTATGGATGGAAGTAAAACCCAAGCCATCAATGATTGGCCAAGTCCTAGAAATGTGAAGGAGGTACAGCGCTTCATCGGGTTTGCAAACTTCTATAGACGTTTCATTAGAAATTTCTCTGAGGTAGTGTCACCTATCACCCAACTTACCCGGAAAGAGTCTAAGTTCTCCTGGACTCCCCAAGCCCAGGAAGCATTTTCCCGTCTAAAAGATAAATTTACCACTGCACCTATCCTAGTACATCCCAACCCAGAGCTTGCCTTCATAATAGAGGTGGATGCTTCAGACTGTGCCGTGGGAGCTATACTCTCTCAGAGAACAGGTGAGAAGAATGTCTTGCATCCCTGTGCCTTCTTTTCCCAGCAGTTGTCTTCGGCTGAGAAGAACTACGATGTGGGCAATAGAGAGTTGTTGGCCATTATTGCCGCCTTCAAAGAATGGAGACACCTTCTTCAAGGAGCTGCACAGCAAATAGTCGTTCTGACAGACCATCGTAATCTTGAGTTTATCAGGTCGGCTAAGTGCCTGACTCCTCGCCAGGCTCGCTGGAATCTTTTCTTAAACCAATTTAATTTTATTATTTCTTATAGACCAGGATCGCGCAATGGAAAGGCTGATGCACTCTCTAGGATTTACTCAGCAGAGACACGTCCAATTACTCCTCCTAAGACTATTCTTCCTGACTCTAGATTCCTAGGAGTGATTCATCATCAAGACCTAATTAAAGACATCAAGGAAGCATACCATGCGGATTCTTTTTTGGCTCAACCCCCAAGGGACGTAAGTCTTGTCTTTAAGAATGGTGTGTGGATTCTGGGACAACGTCTGTATATACCTGAAACAGTCAGATTGAGAGTATTGCAACTCATTCACGATTCCAAATAGCCGGGCATAGAGGAATTCTAAAGACACAGGAATTTCTTTCTCGTTTCTTTTGGTGGCCCACTTGTAGGAAGGATGTTTTGGACTATGTCACTTCGTGTGAGGTTTGTGCAAGATGCAAAACACCTCGCTCTTCACCAACTGGTCTGTTACAGCCTCTTCCCACCCCGTCCCGCCCGTGGGGATCCATTTCTATGGACTTCATTGTGGAATTACCAACCTCTCAAGGGAAGAACACTATTCTAGTGGTGGTTGACCGTTTAACAAAGGCAGCTCATTTTATCCCTTGTGTCGGCTTACCCACTGCAAAACAGACATCAGATTTGATGATTAAAGATGTGTTTCGTTTACATGGAGTACCGGATGAGGTTATTTCGGATCGAGGGGTGCAATTCACTTCTAGGTTTTGGCAAAATTTCTGTGCAGCATTGGACATTAAAGTAAACCTTTCTTCTGCTTTTCATCCCCAGACTAATGGACAAACCGAACGAACCAATCAAACCCTGGAGCAGTATCTCCGCTGCTTTATCTGCCACCTACAGGATGATTGGGTGGATCTACTTCCATTGGCTGAGTTCTCTTACAACAACTCTCAGAGTGCCTCCACTAAACAGTCTCCTTTTTACTCTAATCTAGGTTATCATCCTAACATTCTACCACGATTTCCCATAGAGACGCCTTTGCCAGCAGTGGCTGAAAGAGTCACGACTTTACAGAAGAATATGGATCTTCTAAAGGAGAATCTGGAATCGGCTCAGGAAAGGTACAAGAAGGCAGCAGATAAATTTCGTAAACCTGCACCAGCTTTTAAGGTAGGAGACCTGGTCTGGCTGTCAACCAGAAATCTTAAGTTAAGGATTCCATCGTCTAAGTTGGGACATAAGTACATTGGACCCTATAAAATCAGTAAGATTATAAGTGCCGTTGCTTGTCGTCTTCAATTGCCCAGAACTATGAGAATCCACCCTGTCTTTCATGTATCCCTACTAAAGGCTGCGACACCCAATACGTTTCCTGGACGTTCTTCTCCTTGCCCTGACCCAGTGCTAGTCGATGGTCAGGAAGAATTTGTGGTGGAAAGGATTTTAGATTCCAGGTTGTATAGAAATCAGTTACAATATCTGATTAAATGGCAGGGCTACCCAGTGGAGGACAACTCATGGGAGCCAGTCAATAACGTTAATGCTCCTCGCTTGCTCCGTCAGTTTCATCAGAGGTACCCACACAAGCCTGGTCTGAGGTCATCCGGAGGTTGTCCCTAAGGGGGGAGTAATGTAAGGTTCTGTGTATCTGTTTCTGAAACTCAGTTTGTTCGTCGGCCATTTTGCTTTCTGTTTTGCTGCAGCTATCTTGCCCTCAGTTAAAATGGAGTTTTCCAGCTTGCATGTTCCCGCCCTGATTCTCTCCGTTTGCTTCTTAAACAGCCACAGCTGAGCAATCAGTGCTTCAGAATCTAGCCTGCAGTGAACCTGTGTTCTGACTCCTGAAGCCTTGGACCTTGTACTCCAGCCATTCCTACTGAGGAACTCTGAAGCACTTGTGGACTCTGAACTCTGCTCTTGAGAGCCTCACGTTTGCATGGACTTGCGGTAACAGAGAAGAAGATCTGAATCTGTTGTGGAGAGTTATTGCTGAGCTTAGATTACTCTGGCCTGCTGTGTCTCCTGCTTCTGTGTTTGCAACCTGTGTGTTTATTTTTGCCAATTTGTATGAAGCAATACAAGACTTTCTTATCAACCTGTGTCTCAAGTATTTTCATCGCACCCAAGCACAAGACGCTATATGAACTGTACCACATACATTACAAATCCATAGAGATATGGGTCCATGGTCTCTTGGGCACAGGCAATGGCATCAACAAACCACTAGAGCGAGAGCAAGGCTTGGAGCGAGAGCAAGTCCCGCAGGACTGCACAAATTCCCTGACATCACGAGACAAGGTAGGCCACCAAAAGGACCGACTAACCAAGTCTCTGGTACCAAAAATTCCGGGATGACCGGCCAACGCGGAACAATGAATCTCAGACATCACACTCTTTTTCCACTGGTCCGGGACAAACAATTTCCCAACAGGGCAGCGCTCGGGCCTATCCTCCTGACACCCCTCCAGAGCCAGTCTCAAATTGGGCGAGATGGCGGAAAGAACTACACCTTCTTTCAAAATAACAGAAGGATCAGATACCTCAGGAGAGTCCGCAAGGAAACTCCTCGAGAGGGCATCCGCCTTAAAATTCTTAGTGCCAGGAAGAAAGGAAACCACAAAATTAAAAAGTGTGAAAAACAAGGCCCACCTGGCCTGTCTAGGATTAAGTCGCTTGGCAGATTCCAGATAAACCAGATTCTTATGGTCAGTAAGGACCACCACCTGATGTTTGGCTCCCTCCAGCCAATGTCTCCACTCTTCAAAAGCCCACTTCATGGCCAATAACTCCCGATTACCCACGTCATAAATTACGTTCAGTAGGAGAAAATTTTCGAGAGAAAAAGGCACAAGGGTTACTTTTAGAGGTCTCTGGATCTCTTTGGGACAAAACGGCACCTGCCCCAATTTCAGAGGCATCAACCTCCACCTGAAATGGCAGAGAAACATCAGGGTGCCGTAGAACAGGAGCAGAAGTGAATCTCTGCTTAAGTTCCTGAAATGCAGAGACTGCCTCAGGAGGCCAATTCACCACATCAGAACCCTTTTTGGTCAAATCAGTTAATGGTTTAACAATAACCGAGAAATTACCAATAAATTTACGATAAAAATTGGCAAAACTCAAAAATCTTTGAAGAGCCTTTAATGAAGTAGGTTGGACCCAATCACAGATGGCCTGAACCTTGACCGGGTGCATTTCAATAACAGATGGGACAAAATGAATCCCAAAAATGAGATCCTCTGTACGCCAAAAAGACACTTTGATCCCTTCACATACAGAGCATTCTCTCTCAAAATCTGGAATATAGTTCGAACATGTTTCACATGAGAGTCCCAGTCATTAGAAAAAATCAAGATATCATCCAAATAAACAATCAAAATTTATCCACAAAATCCCTGAAAATGTCATTCATGAAGGACTGGAAGACAGAAGGAGCATTAGTGAGCCCAAAGGGCATCACAAGGTACTCAAAATGCCCTCAGGGGTGTTAAATGCCGTCTTCCATTCATTCCCATGCTTAATGCGAATAAGGTTATATGCCCCCCTGAGGTCAAGCTTGGTAAACCAAGTAGCGTTTTTCACCCTGGAAAACAGGTCAGAAATCAAGGGTAACGGATATTGATATTTCACAGTAATATTGTTCAAAAGACGATAATCAATACACGGCCTTAATGAACCATCCTTTTTGGCCACAAAGAAAAAAACGGCACCTAAGGGTGAAGAGGATGGTCTGATATGACCCTTCTCCAATGACTCCTTGATATAAGACTGCATAGCGTCATGTTCAGGTACAGACAAGTTAAAAAGGCGACCTTTAGGGAATTTACTACCAGGCACTAATTCAATAGCGCAGTCATAGCTCCTATGGGGAGGCAAGGATGCAGATTTACTTTCGCTAAACACATCAGAAAAATCAATCAAAAAGTCAGGAACATCCTGAGCCTGGGGGGAGGCAGAAAAAACAGGAGTGTTGGTATTAACACATTGGCAGCCCCAACTGGTTACAGACACAGATTTCCAATCCAAAACAGGATTATGAGACTGTAACCAAGGGAAACCCAGCACGATAATGTCATGCAGATTATACAGAACCAAAAATTTGCAGCTCTCCTGATGATCAGGTTCAACCCTCATTATCACCTGAGTAGAAAACTGAGGTTTATTCTCAGCCAAAGGGGTAGAATCGATCCCCAGTAGGGGAATAGACTTCTGTAGGGGCATCAAGGGAAACCCGCAACGTTTAGCAAAATCAAAATCCATCAGGTTAATAGCTGCTCCCGAATCAACGAAAGCCTGAGCAGAAAATGAGGACAGAGAGCATATCAGAGTAACAGTTAATAAAAACTTAGTCTGAACACTACCCAAGACAACTGAGCGTGCAAAACGTCTTCCGGTTAGGGCAGACTGAAATAGCATGAGAGGCATCACCACAGTAGAAACATAACCCATTGCGCTTTCGAAACTCATGACGCTGTGCCCCAGAAACCACTCTATCACACTGCATGGGATCAGAAGCAGATTCACAAGGCAACACTATTCCACGCATACTTCCCAGCTCACGCAAACGTCTGTCAATTTGAATCGCTAATGACATGGAATCATTGAGACCAGAGGGGACAGGGAATCCCACCATAACATCCTTTACATTATCTGACAGACCCTTCCGAAAAAAGGGCTGCCAAAGCGTCGTCATTCCATTTGGTCAGGACTGCCCACCTACGGAATCTCTGACAGTATAACTCAGCGTCATCAAGCCCCTGATTTAATGCCAACAAGGCTTTTTCAGCTTGATCAGTGATATTAGGCTCATCGTACAATAACCCCAAGGCCTGAAAAAATGCATCAACATCACTCAAAACAGGATCCCCAGGTGTCAGGGAAAAAGCCCAATCCTGAGGATCGCCGCGCAGGAGAGAGATGATAATTTGAACCTGCTGCGCTGCGTTTCCCTGAGGACTTAGATTTTAAGGCAAAAAACAATTTACAATTATTTTTGAAATTCAGAAACTTGGCTCGATCCCCCAAAAACAAATCTGGCATGGGAATCCTAGGTTCCACAACAGGCAACCTAGCAAGATAGGTAGCAATACTCCGAACCTCAGTGGCAAGCTGATCCACACGGCCAGACAACTGTGCAAACTCCATTGAGAGAAAAAAAAAAGATCCTCCCCAGCACCCAGAGATACAGAGGAAAAAAAAAATGCAACAAACAGAAAAATACTCTGACAACTCTGACAACCTCTTTTTTTTTTTTTTCTTTCACAATATTTTTCCCTTCTGTGAGTACCATATAAATTTCAGTTTTGGCCGGTGATACTGTTATGATTTGGTAGCTGAGAGTGCAGGTAAAAAAAGGCAATACACCAGAGCAGTTGGAATCTATGAGATTGCAGTACCCTGACTAACCACCACAACTAGAGGCAGCCGTGGAGCGTTCCTACATTGGTCCTAGACGCCTCGTCACAGCCTGAGAAACTAACTATTCCTAAAGATAGAAAGAGGAAAGCTATCTGCCCCGGAGCAGATCCCCAAAGAACATAGAAAGCCCCCAAACATGTAATGGCGGTTAGACAAGAAGAAATACTGACACAGACAGAAAATAGTATGAGCAAACGTTGGGGCCCAAACTATCTAAATAGAAAAGGATAGGAAGGGCACTTACGCAATCCCAAAAAACCCTGAAAAGCACCAACTCTACTAATTTCAAAAACACCTGAGATCACACGACCTCTACCACCTAAATTAGTTCTCTGGTGTAACAAAATCAAAAACAGCAGCCACTGAAAAAACTGGAAAAAGCAAATGTACAAAACATCAGTGGCTGAACTAAACTGAGAGGGCAAAAACCCCCGGGGGGACCCTGAAGGCCCCCACAGAAGTGCAGGACAAAATGCAAAAATCAAGCACAAAATCAAAAAGAAGAAAA
>JARQOD010000007.1:166229278-166320255 GCA_033576555.1 Oophaga sylvatica | reverse complement strand
AAGCTTGCGAGCAGGGCCCTCATTCCTCTTGATATCTGTTTTGATCTATGTGTTTATTGTTATGGTCTAATGTCTATTGTCTGGACAAGTCCCCTCTAAAATTTAAAGTGCTGATTAAAAACATATAAAATCACACTCTTGGAATATAGGAAAGATGTGTATCTTCGTACCGTGTTAGCCAGTAGATAGAAAAATATTTAGATTTGAGAGTCCTCAGTGGTTGATACCTTTTAATGGCTAACTGAAAAGATGATAAAAAATTGCAAGCTTTCGAGACTACTCAGGTCTCTTCATCAGGCAAAGACTAAAACAAAATCTGAAGACTCACATATTTATACACAACACAGCAAAGAAACAATGCAATAGGTAAGGCAAGTGACGTGAAACAGAACTGTCATTATGGGAGATAGAGATGAATGAACATAAATATTGGAACAGTTCATAGATTAGGAGTGTGAAAGTTTTATTGCCCTCTGATTGGGGTCTGGTATTGTGTTGTTTTGCCCCCAGAAGGTCTGAAGTGCAAATTCCTTAATTGATGTAAAAAGACATAAATCCATGCGACACATTCATTCCAGCACTGAGTGTATCAAAGGTCGGACTCGTCATAAGTTTATATTCCCAAACTTTTCTGTCTCTCCCAGATTTAAAGTTAGCTTTTAATACAAGTAATTCTCAGGGGAGACAGGGCAAAAACTGAGAACAAGGATGAATTCTCATCGCCACACAATAAGAGAAAAAAGAATGGATCTACCTGTGGCCAAACACTTTTGTATCCCTGGTCATAGTATGATGGACAAGAAATTACTTGTATTAAAAGCTAACTTTAAATCTGAGAGAGACAGAAAAGTTTGGGAAATTAAACTCATGACGACCTTTGATACACTCAGTGCTGGAATGAATGTGTTGCATGGATTTATGTATTTTTACATCATTTTCACAGTGTAGTACCTCACTCAAATATTGTAAACAAAGTTGTAGTTGTGGTACTCCTACACTCATTAAAGCTCTACACACAGTGCAAAGGCTGCCTAAAAATTACAAGTAGGGCTATCTAAACAACCTTGAAGGCACCAACTGGAAATCTCATTCAAAAATAAAGAAAGTGTAATTGTGGTACTTCTACACTCAAAAAGGCTCTGTACACAGTGCAAAGCCACAAAAAAATATAAGGCGGGTCATCCATAGACCCTTTAAGGCACCAAATGGAGAGCCTCATTAAAATATTAATAAAGTGTAGTTGTGTTTTTTCTATATTAATAAAGGCACACAGTGCAAAGCCAGAAAAAAATATAAGCAGGGTCATCCATCCACCTTTGAAGGCAACAACTGGAGTGCCTCATTAAAAAATTAATGAAAGTGTAGTTGTGGTACTTCAACACTTATAAAAGCTCTGCACACAGTACAAAGCCGGAAAAAATTATAAGGAGAGTCATCTATACACCCTTGAAGGCACCAACTGGAGGGACTCATTCAAATATTGAAGATTAAAAACACTGTCTTTTATGCCCCCCCGCACAGAGAAGATGTTAGAGGCAGGGCAGCACAAAACCTTCAAGGCATAGAGGGACACCTCATGCAAGGTGTCAAGTTTTGAGGAATTAGGCAGTAAGCTGGTTTTGTAGGCCAGGTATTGCTTGACCATCTTTAAAAAATTTCCTTCCTTGTCAAAATCCCCTGTTATCAGGGACTGGACTCTGGGAGGGTGACATGAAATTGGTCCAGACATTTGACAGTGAAAGCATCCCTGACTCTGCTGTACCTGATGTGTATTTATACATAATCTATAGTGGTAGGTGCCACATAGAGGAAGTGATGAAAAGAAACGTGATGGTTTAAAATAAATAATTTTTATTGAATAATATTAAAACCAAGATTTAGTGAATAAAGACAAAAAGGGATAAACAAAAAATAGAATGAGGAGACCCAAATAGCTGCTATATCTCAATGTATACCAATGAATGAAAGTTTTGTCACCAAAATTAGCCAGAGAGAAGAAAAGAGGTTTATCAACCTTCTTTGACATATAATGCTGTGCAAAGTCTGCTAAAGCATTCACCTGATAATAATATCAGTGAGAGGGATAGATGTGACTAGCTGTGACTAATTCAAAGGTAGTTAATGCAATGCCTAATATCGTGCAGAAACAGGGAGATGTAATTAGATTAAATAGATTTCTAACATCAAAACAGGGAATCATAAATAACATGTAATCCCACTTACATCAAAGGAGATCTGCACGTCGTATGGCAGGAGAGAGAGCAGCTTTGGAATCTCCTGGACGCCCAACGGGCACCGTTTCGCCGTGTGGCTTCTTCCGGGGCAGAAATGTGTGTACCTGATGTGTGCCTACCTGGCCTTTCCTCCTTGGTTGAGCAAGGAAGCTTGCCCCCTGCCGCTAACGTCTGACGGGAATTTTTTCTAAATATTTTCCACAATGGTCTTCTGGTATAGCACCATTTTAAAAGAATTCTGCACCTTAGGAAGAAGAGATCCAAAGTGGTGTAGGAGGTGGAGAAAACTCTGACAGAAGTAGGCCCAGCAATCCTCGGCGTCAGTAGCACACGTATGTGCCAAGGTGGGACTCAGCTCTGGTCTCCACAATTTTCACCCAGTGTGGCATCAGAAAATGTAACATCACTGGCCACAAGCGCTTGTCCACATGTCGGTTGTTAAAGTTGACAATCCCAGTCAGTTTGGTGGGATGGGCACGGGTGATGTTCCTGGACATGTGCTGGTACAAGGCGGGGATGCCACACCTGGAGAAATAGTGGCGGCTGAGGACTGAGTAGGGAGGGATGGCTGTCTCCATGGAGTGCAGGGCGGGAGGCATCTGCTCCAGTGTTATAGACAGGGGATTGGCTAGCACCTAGCACAGGGGAAGAGTCAGTGTTGTCACCCACTGGCACCAATTGTGGCCCCAGGTGGTCGTTAGACTGTTAATTGTCAGGTCCCTGCTGATCTTGGTAATGGACAGGTTGAAAATGTCCATTATTTTGTCTCAGAACTCTACTTAAAAAAGTCCCAGTCAGGGGAACATCTAACTCTTTGAGAAAAATTTACGAGTCTGGTCACCCCACTGCCTCTTCCTGCCAGTTTCAATGCTGCCAATCCCTTCCCCTCAGCGCTGATGGCCTTGCTCTGCATGCCAACTTCCCAGGTCAGTGACTACGTCATATTCCTCCTTAGTCTAAATTTGCCTTTCTCCACCATATTCTTCTTGTGACTGTGGCTGCTCTAAGTTTTGTGCATCACTAAACAGCATGTCCGCCTGTCCCTCTTGGAACAAGCAGGGTGGGAAGCCACAATCAAGAAATGATGATGTAAACAGCTCCACGGAGTGTCCTAGTGTGAGATCACTGGCCTCATGGAACTCGACATGTTGGGAGTAAGGAAGATCAAGGTGAGGATAACGTGATCCAGACTCTTGGGTGGTGAGACTTGACCGTGTGGAAGATTGGATGGAGCTAGCAAGAATGTTGGAAGTCATATCTGCTATTTAAACAACCATCTGTGGTGTTCCGTGCATCCATGCCAAGTGAGACAGCAAGCTATGTTCTGTGGATGGGCATGTTGCTTGTGCTCCAGCAACAGATGCAGTCGAACCTGCCCCATGTCTTTGCCGTCTACGTGCATCATCACCAGCACTTCCACTTCCCCATCCCTTACCGCACGCCTTACGCATTATCTAATTGCTCGGTCTCTGGAAACCAAGTTTCCTTGATTACTTGAAGCTTATCAGGCCAAGTGGTTTTTAAAAATTTCAAACCAGTGTAATTTCACACAAAGCAGGTTAGCCCCTTCACCCCCAAGGGTGGTTTGCACGTTAGTGACCGGGCCAATTTTTACAATTCTGAACACTGTCTATTTATGAGGTTATAACTCTGGAACCCTTCAACGGATCTTAGCGATTCTGAGATTGTTTTCTCGTGACATATTGTACTTCACGTTAGTGGTAAAATTTATTCGCTATAACTTGCGTTTATTCTTGAAAAAAGTGCAAATATGGCCAAAATTTTGAAAATTTTGCAATTTTCATAGTTTGAATTTTTATTCCCTTAAAACAGAGAAATATGTCACAAAAAATAGCACAATTTTGGAACCCAATTTTTTTTTTGTTAGGAAATTATAAGGGTTAAAAGTTGACCAGCGATTTCTCATTTTTACAACAAAATTTACAAAGCCATTTTTTTTAGGGACCACCTCACATTTGAAGTCACTTTGAGGGGTCTATATGGCATAAAATACCCAAAAGTGACACCATTCTAAAAACTGCACCCCTCAAGGTACTCAAAACCACATTCAAGAAGTTTATTAACCCTTCAGATGCTTCACAGGAGCTGAAGCAACGTGGAAGGAGAAAATTAATCTTTAAATTTTTAGTCACAAAAATTATCTTTTACAAACTTTTTTTTATTTTCACAAGGGTAAAAGGAGAAAATGGACAGAAAAAGTTGTTGTGCAATTTCTCCTGAGTACGCCAATACCCCATATGTTGGGGAAAACCACTGTTTGGGCATACGGCAGAGCTCGTAAGGGAAGGAGCGCCGTTTTACTTTTTCAAACCAAGATTGGCTGGAATTGAGATTGGATGCCATGTCGCGTTTGGAGAGCCTCTGATGCACCTAAACAGTGGAAACCCCCACAAGTGACACCATTTTGGAAACTAGACCCCCAATGGAACTTAGCTAGATCTGTTGTGAGCACTTTGAACCCCCAAGTGTTTCACAAAAGTTTATTATGCCTGAGTGTGGAAAAAAAAAACTATTTTCCACAAAAATTATTTTTTAGTCCCAAATTTTTGATTTTTCCCAAGGCAATTGGACCCCAAAAGTTGTTGTCCAATTTGTCCTGAGTACGCTGATACCTCATATATGGGGGGGGAACTGTTTGGGCGCACGGCAGGGCTTGGAAAGGAAGTAATAACGTTTTGGAATGCAGACGTTGATGGGGGTCATGTTCTGTTTGCAGTGCCTCAGATGAGCCTAAACAGTGGCTCATCTGGGGCCATCACAAGTGACCCCATTTTGGAAACTAGACCCCCTAAGGAACTTATCTAGATCTGTGGTGAGCACTTTGAACCCCCAAGTGCTTCACACAAGTTTATAATGCCCGGGCATGAAAATAAAAAATCCTATTTTTTTCCCACAAAAATTATCTATCAGTCACCAATTTTTTATTTTCCCAAAGGTAACAGGAGAAATTGGAACACAAAAGTTGTTGTACAATTTGTCCTGAGTACGCTGATACCCCATATGTGGGGGGAACCACTATTTGGGCGCACGGCAGAGCTCTGAACGGAAGGAGCACCATTTGACTTTTTCCAACCAAAATTGACTGGAATTGAGATTGGACGCCATGTTGCATTTGGAGAGCCCCTGATGTGCCTAAACAGTGGAAACCCCCCACAAGTGACCCTATTTTGGAAATTAGACCCCCTAAGGAACTTATCTAGATCTGTGGTGAGCAATTTGAACCCCCCAGTGCTTCACACAAGTTTATAACGTAGAGCCGTAAAATTAAAAAATCATATTTTTTTCCAAAAAAATGATCTTTTCACCCCAATTTTTATTTTCCCAAGGGTAACAAGACTCCAAAAGTTATTATGCAATTTGTCCTGAGTTCGCTGATACCCCATATGTAAACCACTGTTTGGGTGCAAGGCAGAGCTTGGAAGGAAAGGAGCGCCATTTGACTTTTTCAACGCAGAATTGGCTGGACGCCATGTCGTGTTTGGAGAGCTTCTGATCTGCCTAAACAGTGGAAATCCCCGACAAATGACACCATTTCGGAAACTAGACCCCTCAAGGAACTTATCTAGATGTGTGGTGAGAACTTTGAACCCCCAGGTGTTTCACTAAAGTTTATAACGCCCGAGCATGAAAGTAAAAAAATCATATTTCTTCCACAAACCTGATTTTTTAGTCCCCAACTTTTTATTTTCCCAAGGGTAACAGGAGAAACTGGACCCCAAAAGTTGCTGTCCAATTTGTCCTGAGTACGCTGATACCCAATATGTGGGAGAAAACTACTGTATGGGCACACGTCAGGGCTCGGAAGGAAGTAGTGACGTTTTGGATTGCAGACTTTGATGGAATCGTCTGCGGGCGTCGAGCCCCTGATGTGCCTAAACAGTGGAAACCCCCCACAAATGACCCCATTTTGGAAAATAGACCCCACAAGGAACTTATCTAGATGTGTGGTGAGCACTTTGAACCGCGAAGTGCTTCACAGAAGTTTATGACGTACAGCCGTAAAAATAAAAAATCTTTTTTTTAAAAAAAAAAAAAATAATATTTTTTCGCCCCCAATATTTTATTTTCACAAGGGTAACAGGAGAAATTGGACCCCAAAAGTTGTTGTCCAATTTGTCCTGAGTACGCAGATATCCAATATGTGGGAGAAAACTACTGTATGGGCACACGTGGGGCTTGGAAGGGAAGTAGTGACGTTTTGGATTGCAGACTTTGATGGAGTGGTCAGCGGGCGTCATGTCGCATTTGGAGAGCCCCTGATGTGCCTAAACAGTGTAAACCCCCCACAAGTGACCCCATTTCGGAAAATAGACCCCACAAGGAACTAATGTAGATGTGTGGTGAGCGCTATGAACCCCCTAGTGCTTCACAGAAGTTTATAACGTACAACAGTAAAAACAATAAAATCATTTTTTTTTAACAAAAATGATATTTTTGCCCCCAATTTTTTATTTTCCCAAGGGTAACAGAAGAAATTGGACTCCAAGAGTTATTGTGCAATTTGTCCTGAGTACGCTGATACCCCTTATGTGGGGTAAACTACGTTTGGGCGCACGGCAGAGCTCAGAAGTGAAGGAGCACCGTTTGACTTTTTCAACGCAGAATTGGCTGGAATTGAGATCAGACGCCATGTCACATTTGGAGAGCCTCTGATGTGCCTAAACAGAGGAAACCCCCCAATTCTAACTCCAACCCTAACCCCAACACACTCCTAACCCTAGTCCCAACCCTAACCATAACCCTAACCACAAACCTAACCCTAACACACCCCTAACCCTAATCCCAACCCTAACCCTAATCCTAACTTTAGGCGCAACCCTAACCCTAACTATAGGCACAACCCTAACCCTAATGGGAAAATAGAAATAAATACATTTTTTTATTTTAATATTTTCCCTAACTAAGGGGGTGATAAAGGGGGTTTGATTTACTATTTATATCGGGTTTTTATGATTGGCAGCTGTCACGCTAAAAGACGCTTTTTATTTCAAAAAATAGTTTTTGCATCACCACATTTTGAGAGCTGTAATTTTTGCATGTTTAGGCCCACAGAGTCATGTGAGGTCTTATTTTTTGCGGTACGAGTTGACGTTTTTATTGGTACCATATTTGAGCACGTGACATTTTTTGATCGCTTTTTATTTCTATTTTTGGGAGGTTAGAATGAACAAAAATCAACAATTCATGGATTTCTTTTGGGGGTTTGTTTATACCGTTCCACGTGTGGTAAAATTGATAAAGCAATTTTATTCTTCGGGTCAGTACGATTACAGCGATACCTCATTTATATCTTTTTTTAGGTTTTGGCGCTTTTATACAATAAAAACAATTTTATATAAAAAATAATTATTTTTGCATCGCTTTATTCTGCGAGCTATAACTTTTTTATTTTTTCGCTGATGATGCTGTATGGCGGCTCGTTTAGATGATGTTTTCAGCGGTACCATGTTTATTTATATCGGTCTTTTTGATCGCGTGTTATTCCACTTTTTGTTCGGCGTATGATGATAAAGCATTGATTTTTTGCTTTGTTTTTTTTTTTTTTTTAAGGGGTTCACTAAAGGGGTTAACTAGTGGGACAGTTTTATAAGGGTGTTGTTACGGATGCGGCGATACCAAATAAGTGTACTTTTATTGTTTTGTTTTTTTTTATTTAGAGGAAGAAATGAATTTATTGGGGAATATTTTTTTTTTTGTTTTCTTTATTTTGAAATTTTTTTTTTACATTTGTGATTTTGATTTTTTTTAAATTTTTTTACTTTATCCCAGGGTGGGACATAACTGTATTTTATCAGATCGCTGGTGTGACAGGGTGCACAGCACTCTGTCACATCAGCGATCGCTCTGGCACTGCTGCAGGCTTCTCAGTGCCTGCTCTCAGTAGTCACTGAGGAAGCCGCCTCCCTGCAGGACCTGGCGGCCATCTTGGATCCGGGGTCATGCAGGGAAGAGGCCTTCAGAACAGCGCGGTCACATCGCGCTGTTCTGAGGGTCTCAGGGGAGCACACAGGGAGCCCACTCCCTGCTTGATGCTCCCCTGTGCCCCTGGTACACTGCGATCAAACATGATCGCGGTGTGCCAGGGGTTAATGTGCCGGGAGTGGTCCGTGACCGCTCCTGGCACATAGTCCCGGGGGTCAGCTGTGATAATCCCGGGAGCGCAGCTGATCGCCTTGGACGTACTATCCTGTCCATGGGCAGATTGGCACGGTTTTATGGACGGAATAGTACGTCCGATGGCAGAGAGGGGTTAAACTGTGTGGATGACAATAGTCAATTTTTGGAACAAAAAATTTGATCACCTGTAGCAGGCGAAGCGGTTGTCAAAAATTTCAAACCACAGAAATTTCACACATAGCACGTTAAACTGTATGGATGACAATACAGTCACATTTTTCACACAAAAAATACATTTGTTACCTGCTACAGGTATATATTTAGCAACAGACTGCAATGCCCTAAGCCATGCCTAGAGGCTGTATTCTGCCACTCTCCCAGCTCCAGCTGTCCATAGGCTAAATGCACAATGTATCACATAGAAACAGCAAAGCACAAGACTAGTCCTAAGAAAGACTATTACTATGATGGTTCAGCAAAGTATCACCACTAGAGGATTCTTATTTCTAAACTGTGCACACAGACCTAGACAACTACTTTCTCCCTCCAATAAGAACTGTTCCTGAGTAAAGATGAGCGAACTTGTTCGGAAAACGTTTGCCAATCTCAAATTAGTCACGAACGTAGCTCATTCGGATCTGTGCTTGGATTCCTGAGCATTTTCCCTCAAAAGTCATCAAAATTAGGGCACAGTTTGGTAAATGATTGCATTGGGTAGGACTTTGGCTAAGACAGTGGTGGTGTATGATGAGCGGGAAGGGATGTGTTTGATGAGGGGAGGGGGTCGAGTGCCAGATAGTGCATGTGCTTGAGTGGATGGCATGCGCTCAAACAAGTGGCCTCTCCTTCTCTTTCTCCACCTTAACATCTTACACAGTATAGTCCTCAAAGGTGGCATCTCAATTACCCTTATTTCCCCCCACGTCACAACTCTCCAACCTTCCAACTGACTCAGAGTGCAAATAGAATAATTAAGCAGCATGGATGCATGGGGCAGGGCTTGGACCAGCATTTCTAGCTTAAACATTGATCAGTATCAGCTGGATGAGTGACAGATGTAGGCCAAATTCAGGCAGCACACATGAAGGAGACCCAACTAGGAGTCCAAACATTTCTAAATATTAGGGTCTGACACCAGGACAAGTGGCTTCAATTGACCCACAGTAGAAATGTTATTTTTGCACAGCAGCAGTCAGCCATTGTCCTTGCATGAGTTTTTAGAATCTGGGCCAGCATTTAGCGCTTTGAATTTAGTTTAAATTAAGATGAGGTGGGAGAGGGACCAGTGTAAGATGACTTTGCTGGGAGCCCGGATACCTCATACAACAGCTCAAACTTTTTTTTTGCTCAGCCAAATACAAGTGGCACAAATATCAGCTTGGTAGACCACTAATGTTAGAAAAATTTAAGGATAGTAATAAGTTCTTGACTGATCAATTCACCCACAGTAGAAATTTTACAATGGTACAGCAGCAGTCAACCATGGGAAATGCATGAGGTATCAGTGTCTGAGCAAGAATTTAGAGCTTTGAATTTAAGTTTATATTAAAATGAGGTGGGTGAAGGACCAACTGTCATGCACAGTGTGGGAAGACTAAGTGCAACACAAAGGTATGGGGGAAGGGAGCCCTATTACTAGGGAAGAGAGGGAGTGGGGACCCCTAGACAGATCTAAAGTCAACCGGTCTGCCCTAAACGTCCCTATATACATTCTTCACCTATCGCCGAGCAGGAACCTAATCCCTGCCTGACCCTGGCTATAAGCCCTGATTGGGGAAGGACGGGCTACACATTAGTAAATCCCCACTACAACATAAGACATCTGGAATAGACAAACAAGGGGAACACTTATATTGAGTTGACTCAGAGAGGTAACACTGATGTCCTCCAACAGCACCAAAGAGGAAGATTGCCGACTGCTGTAGCTCCAAACCTCAACAGGGGAAAATGGAAATATCACCAGTGATTCCCAGAAGCAGACAGGAAGTCTATAAACACCCAGTCCAGGTGTGTCAATTAGAGCCAGGGAGGTTGACATTGGATCCAAGAGCCAGAAGGATTAGGAGGAAGGTGTCTGAAAAGCCAACCACAGAGACCTTCTGCAGTCAGATGCTGTGTGACTGTCTGCAGCCTCTGACACACCCGTGACACCAACCCAGCTCACATTTGATATCAGTGTGTGAACAATCCAAAGCTTGGTGAATTGTGCTTCACAATAATAGGAAGAGCCGACATCGAAGGATCAAAAAGAGAGAGACGTCGCTATGAACGCTTGGTCGACACAAGCCAGTTATCCCTGTGGTAACTTTTCTGACACCTCCTGCTTAAAACCCAAAAATTCAAAAAGATTGTGAGGCCCCAGTTTCACGGTCTGTATTCATACTGAAAATCAAGATCAAAGAAAGATTTTGCCCTTCTGCTCCACAGGAGGTTGCTTGGCTACCTGGGAATCTCGTTCATCCTTTCATGTGGTCACTAATTAGATGACAAGGCATTTGGATACCTTAAGAGGGTCATAGTTATTCCCACCGTTTACTCGCGCTTCATTGAATTTCTTCACTTTGACATTCAGAGCACTGGCAGAAATCCCATTGCGTCAACACCCATCTCTGACCTTCGCGATGCTTTGTTTTAATTAAACAGTTGGATTTCCCTAGTCTGCACCAGTTCTAAGTCAGCTGCTAGGCGCCGGCTGAGACGCCGTCAGGCCCAGCTGCCCCACCATGCCCGTTGGGGGCGAACCTGGCGGGACGGGAAGAGGGCAGTGGAGAGGCGCCCACCGCAGGAAGGGTCTGATACGCGTCCAGAGTCACTGTCACCTCCCCACTAGACCCGCCACCTGACCGTGCCCCCAAACAGAGGATGTGACAGCACCACCACCAGCAGTGTCAATGAGCAGTTTTTAGAATGGTGTCACTTTTGGGTATTTTCTGTCTTATAGGCCCCTCAAAGTCACTTCAAATGTGAGGTGGTCCCTGAAAAAATGGTTTTGCAAATTTTGTTGTAAAAATGAGAAATTGCTGGTCAACTTTTAACCTTTATAACTAGAGATGAGCGAATTTGTTCGGTTTCGGTTACGAATATGATTGGATTTGAATATTGTTTTCGCAATGTTCATCGAACACAGTAAAACGTCATTAGAGTCAATGGGAGTATAAATTGCCGAAAATGTTCGGAACCGATCATAAGACTTACATTCGACATGAATAGTGTTCGAATATGGCCCGAATATGTCAAAATCAGATTCGGGGCCAAAATCCGAACAAATTCGCTCATCTCTACTTATAACTTCCTAAACAAAAACATTATGTTTAAAAAATTGTGCTGATGTAAAGTAGACATGTGGGAAATGTTATTTTTTTTTACTATTTTGTGTGATATGACTTTCTGATTTAAAGGCATACAAATTAAAAGTTTGAAAAGTGCGAAATTTTCAAAATTTTTGCCAAATTTCCGTTTTTTTTCACAAGTAAACGCCTGTCATAGCAAAGAAATTTTACCACTATCATGAAGTGCAATATGTCACCAGAAAACATTCTCAGAATCAGTGGGATCCATTGAAACATTCCAGTGTTATGACCTCATAAAGTGACAGTGGTCAGAATTGTAAAAATTGGCCTGGTCAGGAAGTTGAAAACAGCCTTTGGGGTGAAGAGGTTAAACATGGTTTCACACATATGCTCAGATGTTAAGACCCACCTGTGGGTCTTCTGATTTAAACTTAAAGGGAATCTGTCACCCTATTTTTCGACTATGAGATGCGGCCACCGCCATCAGGGGCATCACGGCATTCTGTAATGCTGTAGATAAGCCCCCGATACTACCTGAAAGAGAAGAAAAACTAGTTAAATTATATTCCCCCAGGGGCGGTACGGTGTCCGATTCGGTCCAGAGGGAGTCGCGGTCCGATCCGACGCCTCCCATCTTTTAGTGATGACGTCCTATTCTTTGCTTCCAGTCGCTGCTCCGGCTCCGGCGCACTGCTCTGCCCTGTTTGAGGGCAGAGCAGAGTGCTGCAGTGCGCAGGCGCCGGGAAAGGTCAGAGAGGTCCAGCGCCTGTGTACTGCAGTACTTTACTCTGCACTCAAGCAGGGCAGAGCACTGCGCCTGCGCCGGAGTCGTGATGGGATGCAAAGAAGAGGACGTCTTTGCTAGAAGATGGGAGGCACCGGACCAGACCGTGACTCCCTCCGGACCGAATCGGACGCAGTACCGCCCCTGGGTGAGTATAATCAAACTCGGGTAACATCGGGGGCTTATCTACAGCATTACAGAATGCTGTAGATAAGCCCCTGATGGCGGTGGCCGCATCTCATAGTCGAAAAATGGGGTGACGGATTCCCTTTAATTTGCTATTTTGTTGGAAAATTATCTGTCTATGAACCAGCTATCCTCCAATCCTAAACTGAGAACTCACTTATTAGTTCCAATTTGTTACATATTTCCATTGACATTAGCTGGTGAACTGTATGTAAATGATGTTAGATATAAAGCATTCTTTTTTTAAGCTTGAAGATCATATTAACTTTCACAAATATTTTTCCCTTCCAAATTGTACATTTAAGAGCTTTAATATTTAAATCTTACAAATTTAAAATTAGAAATGATGCAAAAATCTAATGCAAAAATCTTTATTAACAACTACCTGGATAATAATTCTTTTAAGAGAAGAAGAGGAAACACTCAGAGAATATGACAGAGAAATACAGAAAAGACTAAGCAGCTGTCATGCTTCAGGACAATGCTAACGACAGCTTTAGGCTACTTTCACACATATGATGCTGTTAGTTTGATTCATTGCACCTGTGGTTGGAGCAGGATTTACAACCACATTATGGGCACAGAAAAGCGCTGTATTACGCTTGTCTGAAACTGACCTAAGGCTAAGTTCACATGGGGAATAATTGTTGGGTATTTCCAGTACAGAAGTCTATCGTGAAAATCTGCAACATTATATAGCACAAAATAAGCGCACAGGGTTTAATAAAAAAAATTGTATCTATATACACACGTGGTCAAAATTGTTGGTCCCCCTTGTTTAATGACAGAAAAACCCACAATGGTGACAGAAATAACTTGAATCTGACAAAAGTAATAATAAATCAAAAATCTATGAAAATGAACAAATGAAAGTCAGACATTGCTTTTCAACCATGCTTCCACAGAATTAAAAAAAAATAAAACTCATGAAATAGGCCTGGACAGAAATGATGGTACCCTTAACTTAATATTTTGTTGCGCAACCTTTTGAGGCAATCACTGCAATCAAACGATTCCTGTAACTGTCAAGGAGACTTCTGCACCTCTTGACAGGTATTTTGGCCCACTCCTCAAGAGCAAACTGTTCCAGTTTTTCTCGTGTATGAAGGTTGCCTTTTCCAGACGGCATGTTTCAGCTCTTTCCAAAGATGCACAATAGGATTTAGGTCAGGGCTCATAAAACCCCACTTCAGAATAGTCCAGTGTTTTCCTCTTAACCATTCTCGGGTGTTTTTTAGCTCTGTGTTTGGGTCATTATCCTGTTGCAAGACACATGAGATGCGACTGAGACCAAGCTTTCTTACACTGGGCAGCACATTTCTCTCTAGAATCCCTTGATAGTCTTGAGATTTCATTGTACCCTGCACAGATTCTAGACACCCTGTGCCAAATGCAGCAAAGCAGCCCCAGAAGATAACAAAGCCTCCTCCATGTATCACAGTAGTGACAGTGTTCTATTCTTGATATGCTTCATTTTTCCATCTGTGAATATAGAACTGATGTGCCCTGCCAAAAAGTTCCATTTTTGCATCATCTGTCCATAGGACATTCTCCCAGAAGCTTTGTGGCTTGTCAACATGTAGTTTGGCAAATTCCAGTCTGGCTTTTTTATGATTTTTTTTTCAACAATGGTGTCTTCTTTGGTCATCTCCCATGAAGTCCACTTTGGCTCATATGAGGACGGATGGTGCGATCTGACACTGATGTTCCTTGAGCTTGAAGTTCACCTTTAATCTGTTTAGAAGTTTTTCTTGGCTCTTTTGTTGCCATTCGTATTATCCATCTCTTTGATTTGTCATCAATTTTCCTCCTGCGGCCACGTCCAGAGAGGTTGGCTACAGTCCCATGGAGCTTAAATTTCTGAATATTATGTGCAATTGTAGTCACAGGAACATCAAGCTGCTTGGAGATGGTCTTATAACTTTTACCTTTAGGCCGGCGTCACACTGGCGACAGAATCGGACGACTGCAATACGATGAAATATCGTATTGCAGTCTGCCCTATGTTAATCTATGGAGCAGCTCCCAGTATCAGATTTTTTGTGGTCCGTTTTAAACGTCCGAGTGCAATCGCAGCATGCTGCGATTGTCACCGATTGTGGGTCGACTATCGCCAATGCAAGTCTATGGGAGCGATGAAAAATCGGATTACAAACGGACCACACGTGTGACTTGCGATTAAATCGCATCGGTGTCCTTTAGAAAATCCGGCAATTCATCCCCGGCTATACTGTAAAATCACACTGACAGCTTTAATAAAGAATAGAAAGAATAGATATACACACATAGAATACATATATATTATATATATATATATATATATTATATGTCATTGTGACATATATATATACATATATTTATAGTTCTTACACTTCTACATACTGTAATAGCCGCTAATTCAATTGCCGGCTTTTGTGAAATCACAGAAGCCGACATGAAATGATACATTGTTTAGACACAGTTAACCATGTAATTTCCTGTATTTTGATATATGGTTTGAACTTACAATTACAGAAGTGTATGTGTGCAAAATTTCAAACATGTAGGGGTTAATTAAATGTGTAAATTCGTTGAAAAAAAATGCGTGGGCTCCCGCTGTATTTTCTCCACCAGACAGACAAAGCAAACGAGTGGGGGCAGATAATAATAGCCTAGGGAGGGTACATTTTTTTGTGCCCCCCCCTGGCTACTAACATCTGCCCCCAGACACCCCAGAAAGGGCAAATCTCTAATTAGATTTGCCCTTTCTGGCACTTTGCCCGTCTATTCCCATTGCCCTGTAGCGGTGGCGAATGGGTTAATAAGGGGTTACAGCCACCTTGCAATTGAAAGGTGACTGTAAGCCAGGTTAATAATTGAGAGCTGTCAATTAGACAACTATCAATTATTAATCCTATTGTATGAAAGAAAAATCAAACACCACACAGTTTAATAAAAAAGAAGTTTAATTAAATAAAAACACAGTTTTTGACCATATTTTATTTTCCTGCTAAAACCATTTCCTGTAATAAAAATAAAATAAAAAACCAAAATTATTCTTACCAATCCGATGTACAGTCAGGTCCCACGGTGTAATCCATCAGAAAGGGTTAACAGGTTACAGCTCGCAGACAGCTAAATGCTGTCTCCGAGCTCTAACCCCCTGAATGAATAACTTACTCTCCCAGCGAAAGGAGAGGAAGAGATGAATGAATGAAGCTTAATTGATTGTATCCCACTTTCACCTTAGGTCAGGTCACTGAAGTGAAAGTGCCAATAAATCAATTAAGCTCCATTCATTCATCTCTTCCTCTCCTTTCGCTGGGAGAGTAAGTTATTCATTCGGGGGGTTAGAGCTTGGAGACAGCATTTAGCTGTCTGCGAGCTGTAACCTGTTAACCCTTTCTGATGGATTACACCGTGGGACCTGACTGTACATCGGATTGGTAAGAATAATTTTGGTTTTTTATTTTATTTTTATTACAGGAAATGGTTTTAGCAGGAAAATAAAATATGGTCAAAAACTGTGTTTTTATTTCATTAAACTTCTTTTTTATTAAACTGTGTGTGTTTGATTTTTCTTTCATACAATAGGATTAATAATTGATAGTTGTCTAATTGACAGCTCTCAATTATTAACCTGGCTTACAGTCACCTTTCAATTGCAAGGTGGCTGTAACCCCTTATTAACCCATTCGCCACCGCTACAGGGCAATGGGAATAGACGGGCAAAGTGCCAGAAAGGGCAAATCTAATTAGAGATTTGCCCTTTCTGGGGTGTCTGGGGGCAGATGTTAGTAGCCAGGGGGGGCACAAAAAAATGTACCCTCCCTAGGCTATTATTATCTGCCCCACTCGCTTGCTTTGTCTGTCTGGTGGAGAAAATACAGCGGGAGCCCAAGCATTTTTTTTCAACAAATTTACACCTTTAATTAACCCCTACATGTCTGAAATTTTGCACACATACACTTCTGTAATTGTAAGTTCAAACCTTATATCAAAATACAGGAAATGACATGGTTAACTGTGTCTAAACAATGTATCATTTCATGTCGGCTTCTGTGATTTCACAAAAGCCGGCAATTGAATTAGCGGCTATTACAGTATGTAGACGTCTAGGAACTATAAATATATATATATATACATGTCACAATGACATGTATATATATATGTGTTCTATGTGTATATATCTGTTCTTTCTTTTGTGATTTAAATACTATTCTTTTGGATCCATTATATGTCAGTTTTGCAAGCCTGCGAGAATTTCTCGCAAGTCGGATGAAAATCGGATGTTACAAGGTACACACACATGCGACTAAATCGCATCTTTGAAGGAAAATCGGATGCCAGGCGGATGTGTGATGTTTGCATTTTGTTCCGATAATCGACCGACTAAAACGGTCCGATTTTTTGTAGTTGTGTCTGACGCCGGCCTTAATATGTTTGTCTATAATTTTCTTTCTAATCTCCTGAGACAACTCTTTCTTTTGCTTTCTCTGGTCCATGTTGAGTGTGATACACACCATGTCACCAAACAACACAGTCAGTATCTGTAGCCCTCTATACAGGCCCACTCACTGATTTCAAGATTGTAGACACCTGTGATGCTAATTAGTGGACACACTGTGATTTAACATGTCCCTTTTGCCACATTATTTTCAGGGGTACCATCATTTCTGTCCAGGCCTATTTCATGAGTTTTATTTTTTTTTAAATTCTGTGGAAACATGGTTGAAAAGCAATGTCTGACTTTCATATGTTCATTTTCATAGATTTTTGATTTATTATTACTTTTTTCAGATTCAAGTTATTTCTGTCACCATTGTGGGTTTTTCTGTCATTAAACGAGGGGTACCAATAATTTTGACCACGTGTGTAACGAGGGGTACCAACAATTTTGACCACGTGTGTAAGTGTGCAGTGTTCAATAAAAAAAGTATCTGTAGCATTATCTACATTTCGCATATTTATTTTAATGGAAGTAAAACTCATAAGTAAACTCATAATAGAATGTGATGTAACTCTAACTCTATTAAGGAGGTCCTTACTATATATTGTTTTCCACTAGGAGCTCATTTAGCTGTCAGTTTTTTATGTACAAGTTCTATTCATGTTTTTCATGGAAATCCATTAAAGTTCATACTTCACATGTCCATTTTATTATTGTTGACTGAGTGGTCCACACAAAGACAAGACCAATTTTGAGTTTCAGATAAAACTTGCTAATGTAAGTTTATGGGTCCGTGAAAAAATTGTACAGCACTCATACAATCAATGTACTGTGTATTTTTCATGGGCTGTTGGATAGGATAAGCTTGAGAAAGCTTCATCTTTTTTTTCTTAAGAAAGACTGGTAAAACTCTGACATACTCTGATGGTAAAAAACTGACACTGGTCAAACTCTTACACTGACCAAAGACACTGATGGGTGGTGGAGCAACTGTGCCGTGATCCAAGGAGAGCCTGGAGGGACGTGACTAGGTGGCTCACCAAGTCCGACCTCAGGTGCACGGTGGCTGACGATGCTGCGATCCAAAGAGGGAGGACGAAGGTGGAACCAGGCGCTGCTTCCTAACTGACCAAGGGTGGATGGCAAGTGACCCCCATGGGACAGTAGGCAGAAACGGCCAGGAACGATAGACTTGGCAAATACTGGCTGGCATGGCTGGTATAGTGACTGGCACGACAAACATACAGGCAGGCAGGTACTGGCAGGCAAGACTGGTATCTTGGCAGACAGATGCAGGTGGGCATGGCTGATAGACAGGCAGGTGGCACGACTGGTAGACAAGTTGGTGGGCATGGCTGAAAGACAGACTGGTATACTGAGATACTTGTACTAGAACCTGAGAAGTAGCAAGTGTGTTAGAAACAGACTAACAACGTTGCACAGGCACCTCCCAACAGGTGACTTAAATAATAAGTGTCTCCCAGTCAATGACCCTAAGTACAGTGCCAGTTGATATGTGAGCCATGTGCAGACCCCAAGCAGCAGCAGCAAAAGATGGACAAGGAGGAGGAAGTGCGGGGCCGTGGTTGTGAGTGAGTCTGCATCGCTGCCGGGGAAGGGATGTATAGTGCAGGGATGCAAGCTCTACAGCCCTAACCTTGATCTCTTTGAAGATTATGTTTTATATCAGTGCTGCGCTCCCCAAACTATTAGCTTGGGAGCAAAATTGCAACATGTGGCTCTCAGGTCCTCTGTATATGATTTCCCATTTGATGGTAATTGTCAAATTTGTACTAGATCACCAAAGATAATATAGAATTTCTAAACTTTGAGATCTAAAGCAATATATCTGTCTGGCAATTAATGCTATGGTAAACCCAATTACTCATATATTTGCTATAGTTTAATATTTAGTGTGAAAGCATGTAAGCAAGAATTGATAGGTATTGATGATTTAACCCCTTAATGTCCAATGGCGGGCAGTGTCCGTCATTGGACGACTAACCCTGTTTGGTGCAGGCTCCTGCGATGAGCCCGCACCTTTTCCGGCACATGACAGAGCTGATCTGATCAGCTGACATGTACCTCTAACAGCCGCGGGTGGAATCGCGATTCATCCGCGGCTGTTAACTGTTATGATTTGGTAGCTGAGGAGTGCAGGTAAAAAAGGCAATACACCAGAGCAGTTCGAACTATGAGATTGCAGTACCCTGACTAACCACTACAACTAGAGGCAGCCGTGGAGCGTTCCTACGTTGGTCCTAGACGCCTCGTCACAGCCTGAGAAACTAACTATACCTAAAGATAGAAAGATGAAAGCTATCTGCCCCGGAGCAGATCCCCAAAGAACATAGAAAGCCCCCAAACATGTAATGGCGGTTAGACAAGAAGAAATACTGACACAGACATAAAATAGTATGAGCAAACGTTGGGGCCCAAACTATCTAAATAGAAAAGGATAGGAAGGGCACTTACTGCAATCCCAAAAAACCCTGAAAAGCACCAACTTTACTAATTTCAAAAACACCTGAGATCACACGACCTCTACCACCTAAATTAGTTCTCTGGTGTAACAAAATCAAAACAGCAGCCACTGAAAAAACTGGAAAAAGCAAATGTACAAACATCAGTGGCTGAACAAAACTGAGAGGGCAAAAGCCCCCGAGGGGACCCTGAAGGCCCCCACAGAAGTGCAGGACAAAATGCAAAAATATAGCACAAAAGCAAAAAGAAGAAAATGTCTTATCTGTTAGCAGGAGATGCAAACACGACACAGCAGGCTACAAAGGAAACAGGAATCAAGGATTGAGACCAGAACAATTGATCACCGGCAACCCTGATGGGAAGGTGACTCCCTTATATAAGACTAGTCAGTAACACCTGATTCCCAATCCTCACAATCTTCACTGGACAGTCCAGTACCGCTTGTAACCACCAGAGGGAGCCTCTGCTCAGAACTCATCTCAAGTCCATTCACAACAGTACCCCCCCCTTGAGGAGGGGTCACCGAACCCTCACTTGAGCAACCAGGTCGGTCAGGATGAGTTCTATGATACGCACGGATGAGTCTCCTAGCATGGATGTCCGAAGCAAACACCCAAGAATTGTCTTCCTGACCATAACCTCTCCACTTAACCAAATACAGGAGTTTCCGTCTAGAAAAACGAGAATTCAAAATTTTCTCAACCTTAACTCCATATTGCCCTCAACCAGAACAGGGTCAGGAGGCAAAGCAGTAGGAACCACTGGCTCAACAAACCTCTTCAACAAGGACTTGTGGAACACATTATGGATCTTAAATGTCCCTGGAAGAAGCAAACGAAAAGAAACAGGATTAAGAATCTCCATGATCTTATAAGGTCCAATGAACCTAGGCTTAAATTTAGGAGATGCCACTCTCATAGGAATATTTTTTGAGGACAACCAGACCAAGTCCCCCACTTTAAACCGAGGACCATCAGTCCTATGCCGGTTAGCAAACCGCTGGGCCCTCTCCTGAGAGAGGGACAACCTCTGCACTACCTGGTCCCAAATCTGTTGCATACGCTCCACAACAGAGTCAACACCTGGACAGACAGAAGCCTCCGTCTGTCCTGAAGAAAATCGAGGGTGAAACCCAGAATTACAGAAAAATGGAGACATCAAAGTGGCAGAGCTAGCCCTATTATTAAGAGGCAAACTCAGACAAAGGCAAAAAAGAGACCCAGTCATCCTGATCAGCAGACACAAAGCATCTTAGATAAGTCTCCAATGTCTGATTTGTTCTCTCAGTTTGACCATTGGTCTGAGGATGAAACGCCGAGGAGAAAGACAATTGAACACCAAGTTTGGAACAAAAGGTCCTCCAAAATCTGGAAACAAACTGGACTCCTCTGTCAGACACAATGTTCTCAGGAATGCCGTGTAAACGAACCACGTGCTGAAGGAACAAAGGTACTAATTCAGAGGAGGAAGGCAACTTAGGTAATGGCACAAGATGTATCATCTTGGAAAACCTATCACAAATCACCCAGATGACGGTCATTCTCTGAGAAACAGAGAGGTCGGAAATGAAATCCATAGAGATATGGGTCCATGGTCTCTTGGCACAGGCAATGGCATCAACAAACCACTAGAGCGGGAGCAAGACTTGGAGCGAGAGCAAGTCCCGCAGGACTGCACAAATTGACTGACATCACGAGACAAGGTAGGCCACCAAAAAGACCGACTAACCAAGTCTCTGGTACCAAAAATTCCGGGATGACCGGCCAACGCGGAACAATGAATCTCAGACATCACACTATTTTTCCACTGGTCCGGGACAAACAATTTCCCAACAGGGCAGCGCTCGGGCCTATCCTCCTGACACCCCTCCAGAGCCAGTCTCAAATTGGGCGAGATGGCGGAAAGAACTACACCTTCTTTCAAAATAACAGAAGGATCAGATACCTCAGGAGAGTCCGCAAGGAAACTCCTCGAGAGGGCATCCGCCTTAAAATTCTTAGTGCCAGGAAGAAAGGAAACCACAAAATTAAAACGTGTGAAAAACAAGGCCCACCTGACCTGTCTAGGATTAAGTCACTTGGCAGATTCCAGATAAACCAGATTCTTATGGTCAGTAAGGACCACCACCTGATGTTTGGCTCCCTCCAGCCAATGTCTCCACTCTTCAAAAGCCCACTTCATGGCCAATAACTCCCGATTACCCACGTCATAATTACGTTCAGTAGGAGAAAATTTTCGAGAGAAAAAGGCACAAGGGTTACTTTTAGAGGTCTCTGGATCTCTTTGGGACAAAACGGCACCTGCCCCAATTTCAGAGGCATCAACCTCCACCTGAAATGGCAGAGAAACATCAGGCTGCCGTAGAACAGGAGCAGAATTGAATCTCTGCTTAAGTTCCTGAAATGCAGAGACTGCCTCAGGAGGCCAATTCACCACATCAGAACCCTTTTTGGTCAAATCAGTTAATGGTTTAACAATAACCGAGAAATTACCAATAAATTTACGCTAAAAATTTTTCAAAACCCAAAAATCTTTGAAGAGCCTTTAATGAAGTAGGTTGGACCCAATCACAGATGGCCTGAACCTTGACCGGGTCCATTTCAATAACAGATGGGGACAAAATAAATCCCAAAAATGATATCTTCTGTACGCCAAAAAGACACTTTGATCCCTTCACATACAGAGCATTCTCTCTCAAAATCTGGAATACAGTTCGAACATGTTTCACATGAGAGTCCCAGTCATTGGAAAAAATCAAGATATCATCCAAATAAACAATCAGAAATTTATCCACAAAATCCCTGAAAATGTCATTCATGAAGGACTGGAAGACCGAAGGAGCATTAGTGAGCCCAAAGGGCATCACAAGGTACTCAAAATGCCCCTCAGGGGTGTTAAATGCCGTCTTCCATTCATCCCCGTGCTTAATGCGAATAAGGTTATATGCCCCCCAGAGGTCAAGCTTGGTAAACCAAGTAGCGTTTTTCACCCTGGAAAACAGGTCAGAAATCAAGGGTAACGGGTATTGATATTTCACAGTAATGTTGTTCAAAAGACGATAATCAATACACGGCCTTAATGAACCATCCTTTTTGGCCACAAAGAAAAAACGGCACCTAAGGGTGAAGAGGATGGTCTGATATGACCTTTCTCCAAAGACTCCTTGATATAAGACCGCATAGCGTCATGTTCAGGTACAGACAAGTTAAAAAGGCGACCTTTAGGGAATTTACTACCAGGCACTAATTCAATAGCGCAGTCATAGCTCCTATGGGGAGGCAAGGATGCAGATTTACTTTCGCTAAACACATCAGAAAAATCAATCAAAAAGTCAGGAACATCCTGAGCCTGGGGGAGGCAGAAAAAACAGGAGTGTTGGTATTAACACATTGGCAGCCCCAACTGGTTACAGACACAGATTTCCAATCCAAAACAGGATTATGAGACTGTAACCAAGGGAAACCCAGCACGATAATGTCATGCAGATTATACAGAACCAAAAATTTGCAGCTCTCCGATGATCAGGTTCAACCCTCATTATCACCTGAGTAGAGAACTGAGGTTTATTCTCAGCCAAAGGGGTAGAATCGATCCCCAGTAGGGAATAGATTTCTGTAGGGCAATCAAGGGAAACCCACAACGTTTAGCAAAATCAAAATCCATCAGGTTAATAGCTGCTCCCGAATCAACGAAAGCCTGAGCAGAAAATGAGGACAGAGAGCATATCAGAGTAACAGTTAATAAAAACTTAGTCTGAACACTACCCAAGACAACTGAGCGTGCAAAACGACTTCCCCGCTTAGGGCAGACTGAGATAGCATGAGAAGCATCACCACAGTAGAAACATAACCCATTGCGCTTTCGAAACTCATGACGCTGTGCCCCAGAAACCACTCTATCACACTGCATGGGTTCAGAAGCAGGTTCACAAGGCAACACTATTCCACGCATACTTCTCCGCTCACGCAAACGTCTGTCAATTTGAATCACTAATGACATAGAATTATTGAGACCAGAGGGGACAGGGAATCCCACCATAGCATCCTTTACATTATCTGACAGACCCTTCCGAAAAAGGGCTGCCAAAGCGTCGTCATTCCATTTGGTCAGGACTGCCCACCTACGGAATCTCTGACAGTATAACTCAGCGTCATCAAGCCCCTGATTTAATGCCAACAAGGCTTTTTCAGCTTGATCAGTGACATTAGGCTCATCGTACAATAACCCCAAGGCCTGAAAAAATGTATCAACATCAGTCAAAACAGGATCCCCAGGTGTCAGGGAAAAAGCCCAATCCTGAGGATCGCCGCACAGGAGAGAGATGACAATTTGAACCTGCTGCGCTGCGTTCCCTGAGGACTTAGATTTTAAGGCAAAAAACAATTTACAATTATTTTTGAAATTCAGAAACTTGGATCGATCCCCCAAAAACAATTCTGGCATGGGAATCCTAGGTTCCACAACAGGCAACCTAGCAAGATAGGTAGCAATACTCCGAACCTCAGTGGCAAGCTGATCCACATGGCCAGACAACTGTGCAAACTCCATTGAGAGAAAAAATCCTCCCCAGCAGCCAGAGATACAGAGGGAAAAAAAAATGCAACAAACAGAAAAATATCTCTGACAACTCTGACAACCTTTTTTTTTTTTTTTTCTTTCAAAATATTTTTTCCCTTCTGTGAGTACCATATAAATTTCAGTTTTGGCCGGTGATACTGTTATGATTTGGTAGCTGAGGAGAGCAGGTAAAAAAGGCAATACACCAGAGAGGTTGGAATCTATGGGATTGCAGTACCCTGACTAACCACCACAACTAGAGGCAGCCGTGGAGCGTTCCTACGTTGGTCCTAGACGCCTCGTCACAGCCTGAGAAACTAACTATACCTAAAGATAGAAAGATGAAAGCTATCTGCCCCGGAGCAGATCCCCAAAGAACATAGAAAGCCCCCAAACATGTAATGGCGGTTAGACAAGAAGAAATACTGACACAGACAGAAAATAGTATGAGCAAACGTTGGGGCCCAAACTATCTAAATAGAAAAGGATAGGAAGGGCACTTACTGCAATCCCAAAAAACCCTGAAAAGCACCAACTTTACTAATTTCAAAAACACCTGAGATCACACGACCTCTACCACCTAAATTAGTTCTCTGGTGTAACAAAATCAAAACAGCAGCCACTGAAAAAACTGGAAAAAGCAAATGTACAAACATCAGTGGCTGAACAAAACTGAGAGGGCAAAAGCCCCCGAGGGGACCCTGAAGGCCCCCACAGAAGTGCAGGACAAAATGCAAAAATATAGCACAAAAGCAAAAAGAAGAAAATGTCTTATCTGTTAGCAGGAGATGCAAACACGACACAGCAGGCTACAAAGGAAACAGGAATCAAGGATTGAGACCAGAACAATTGATCACCGGCAACCCTGATGGGAAGGTGACTCCCTTATATAAGACTAGTCAGTAACACCTGATTCCCAATCCTCACAATCTTCACTGGACAGTCCAGTACCGCTTGTAACCACCAGAGGGAGCCTCTGCTCAGAACTCATCTCAAGTCCATTCACAACAGTTAACATGTTAAATGCCGCTGTCAAACTCACGCAGGAATGGCATCATTACCTCCTCCCATCGGCGCCCATGTCACATGATTGCGGGTCGCCGATGGTTGATATGACAACACGGGATCAGCAGGACACCCCTGTGGTTGTCATAGCTGGTTGACGCAGCAAGTGAGCATATGCTACATAGAGCATGGCTGAAGCCCTGCTCTATGTAGCACAAGCGATCGGATGATTGCAGCTTCTAGTCTTCCATGGGGACTATTGAAGCAAGTAAAAAGTAAATGTTTTTAAAATATTTAAAAAATAAAAAAATATAAAAGTTCAAATCACCCCTTTTTCGCCCCATTCAAAATAAAACAATAAAAAAAGAAAAATATATACATATTTGGTATCATCGTAATAGCCCAATCTATCAATATATAAAAATTATTAATCCAATTGGTAAACGTCGTGGTGAGAAAAAAAAATCAAAACACCAAAATTAAGTTTTTTTTAGTTGCTGCAACATTGCAATAAAGTGCAATAACAGACGATCAAAAGATCATATACACACCAGAGTGGTAATAAAAACGTCAGATCGACGCACAAAAAAATAAGCCCTCACCCGGCCCCAGAACCCGAAAAATAGTGACGCTATGGGTCTCGGAAAATGGCAACTTTTTTTTTTTACAAACTTTGGATTTTTTTTTTCACCACTTAAATAAAAAAGAACCTAGACATGTTTGGTGTCTGTGAACTTGTAATGACCTGGGGAATCATATTTGCAGCTCAGTTTTAGCATTTAGTGAACGCGGTAAAAAAAATCCAAGAAACAATTGTGGAATTGCACTTTTTTGCAATTTCACCGCATTTTAAATTTTTCCCCATTTTCCAGTACATGATATGGTAAAATCAATGGTGCTATTCAAAAGTACAGCTTGTCCCGCAAAAAACAAGCCCTCATGTGGTCATATTGATGGAAAAATAAAACAGTTATGGCCGTATGAAGAAGGAGAGCAAAAAATGGAAACGAAAAAATGGAAATACCTTAAGGGTTAATTAAAATCCATGATCGGCAGACATAATGTGGCCTAAGATGGCTATGAATGCAGCCCATCACAGATTCTCAGCTGGTTGTGTTGGTTAACTGCACAGTGAACTGGCAGCCCAATTTTTCTGTATATACAGTAGCCTCAGTGTATCATATTTAATGTATATAAAGTAGTCAGTATATCTTATGTGATTTATATACAACAGTGTCAGTATATCTTATGTGATATACATAGCAAAATTTTAGTGCACCCCATGCATTGTGTATATAGCAGTCTAAGCAATGTGTACAGCAGTCTCAGAGATTCTATGCATTGCATACAGCAGTGTCAGCATATCCTGTGATATGTATACAGCTGTTTCAGTGTATCCTATGTGATGTATATAGCTGTCATAGTGTATCATATGTGATGTATATAAAGCAGCCTCAGTATATCTGATTTGATATAAATTCAGCAGTCTTGGTGTCTATAACGTGATGTATACAGCAGTCTCAGTGTATTCCATTTGATGGAAACAGCAGTCTCAGTGCCTCCTATGTGATGTATACAGCAGCCTTAGTGTCTCCTGGATGGATGGATATATCAGTCTTGATGTATCCTATCTGATGTATGCAACAGTCTCAGAATAGTGTTTTATTACTTAGATATGTGTATTTTTCAGTATATATTAATGATCACAAACTTTGGATCTGCTAAAAAATTTCAAAAGACTCTCCAAATGGACCACTGCATAATTAGGATTATAATGTTTGGATATTTTGGCTTTTATATGCTGGCAGTTGTCATGAAAATTATTCACATACAGTATATATATTTTTTTGCTCATCAGTTTTCATTAGTATTTGGATATTTAATATGTGGCCCAAGACAACTCTTCTTGCAATGCGGCACCGTTATGCCAAAATGTAGGACACTCCTGGTTAAAATAATTAAAACCTGAGAAGATTGATACCAGTGCATTTGTTGTCTTAAATACAGTCCCAGGTGATGAGAGAGAGGTTTGCCTGTCAATTTTTGGAGGAGCAAAAAAAAAATCATAATTAGTATATTAATATGTCTACGAGTTACACAAATATAAAATCTTACTATAAGATATACATCAACATCTAAACTTATGTTTAATATCTCGACCATAAGGCTGGTTAGCTGATGTTGGTTGGTAACCACTTCCCCCTCTATTTAAATAGTCACATGATCAGCTGATCATCAGTTATAGAGTTACTTCTATGCTAGGTGTGTGGGGTTCTCCTTTGGCTGTGGTATTGCTGCTGTTTACCTGGTGCCATTTACTCAGCTGCTGGGGAGCTTAGGAGCAGATTCTTAGCTTAGGTATATTCTTTCTGTCTGTCACTTGCTTGTCTCTTTCCCTGTGCAATATTACCTGCAGTGGCAAGGCTAGCATCCTTACCGGCTACTGCTCTAGCCTTGGTTAGTAGAGGTGACAGTTAGGGACTATGCACATGATGGTGGAGGTGGAAGGACCCGTACAGGGTGTTAAGGGAGCTTAGGGACAGGCACAGGTTGGTGTCAGGAGGTGTCCCATCCCCCTCTCCCTCACTTTAGGGCCTTCCTCTCCCTTTATCATCCCGCTGTACGTATCTGTTGTGTCGCCCGCCGTACATACCAGTGTCCGTTTGTGACATTATAACTGACCAGCACCATTTTCCTGAGTCCCTATGGCTCAATCTGAAGCTTTTACTTGCCTGATTCAGACCCACATGGATGAGGTTACTGAGTTGTGGTCACAGGTGGTGCAGCAGCTTCAGCTGATGTCTTTGCTCTGGATCTCTGCTAATGCCCAGGATTAATTAACCTAAAATATCTCTCCTCAACAGGTTACCTGGAGGGAGAGATGCATTTATAATTTTCAGGGAAGCCTGTAAATTAAATTTCAGGCTCCACCTTCATTGGACACTCAGTAGAAGGACCCTGCCTGTTATGATTTGGTAGCTGAGGAGAGAAGGCAAAAACGGCAATAGAGCAGAGAGGTTGGAATCTACTGGATTGCAGTACCCTGACTAACCACCACAACTAAAGGCAGCCGTGGAGCGTTCCTACGTTGGTCCTAGACGCCTCGTCACAGCCTGAGAGGTTAACTACACCTAAAGATAGAAGGAGGAAAGCTATCTGCCCCAGAGCAGATCCCCAAAGAACATAGGAAGCCCCCAAACATGTAATGGCGGTTAGACAAGAGGAAATACAGACACAGACAGAAAATAGTAAGAGCAAACGCTGGGGCCCAATCTGCCTAGAAAGAAAAAGGATAGGAAGGACATTTACTGCAATCCAAAAAACCCTAAAAAATACCAACTCTACTAATTGCAAAAACACCTGAGATCACACGACCTCTACCACCTAAATTAGTTCTCTGGTGTAACAAAACTAAGCCTTAGCCACTGAAAAAACTGGAAAAGGCAAATGAACAAATAACAGTGGCTCAGATAAACTGAGAGGAGCACAAGCCCCCGGAGGGGACCTGGCTGACCTCCACAGAAGTGCAGGGAACAATGCAAAAAGCAAGCACAAAAATAAAAACAGAAAATATCTTATCTGAGAGCAGGAGAAGAGGCAAGACTCAGCAAGCTTCCAACTGAACCAGGAACCACAGTTGAGACAAGAACAATTGATCACCGGCAACCATGATGGGAGGGAACCTTCCTTATATAAGACCAGTCTGTAACTCCTGATTGCCAATCCTCATTGAATGGTTCAGTACTGTTTGTAACCACCAGAGGGAGCTTCTGCTCAGAATTCATTTCTAACACATTCACAACAGTACCCCCCCTTGAGGAGGGGTCACCGAACCCTCATTTGGGCAACCAGGTCAGTCAGGATGAGCTCTGTGATACGCACGGATCAGTCTCCTAGCATGGATGTCCGAAGCAAACACCCAAGAATTGTCCTCCTGACCATAACCTTTCCACTTAACCAAATACTGGAGTTTCTGTCTAGAAAAACAAGAATCCAATATTTTCTCAACCACATACTCCAGATTGCCCTCAACCAAAACAGGGTCAGTGTCATGATTTAATGGGTTCTTGGATCAGGTAGTCGCGGGGTTAACTTGGTTGGCCTCTTTCTGGGTCCTGGGAGGCTTTTTATAGCCTCACTGTGAATCCAGCCTTTGTCGTTTATACTCTGACCTTTGGCTGAGTGTGTCTGACCCTGTGCTTGTGCCAGTGCTTTGTGCCTGTGCTTCGTTTTGTCTGTCTGGTTCTGATTTGGCTGTGTCCCTGTTACGAGTTTTGCCTGTCCCTTTTGTACTGCGTTGCTCCGTCTGTGTATGACCCTTGGCTACGTTCTGACTCCGCTCTGCCTGCTCCTCTTGTACTTCGTCGCCCTCTATGTGTATGACCTGGCTATCCTGACCATCCATTCTGTCTATGGCCCTTGGTAACTTTATTTTGTAGTTACCCTTCTAGAAGTTTTCCTTTACCTCCTAGATCTCTGGAGCTTAGGCCACGCCCCTAGGCAGTCACGTGCCTGCAGGTCCTTCGGCCTGAAATATTCTCTACCTGATACTGCTGCCTCTGAGAGACGTGTGGCTGGCTCCGCCCCTTGGCAGTCACATGCTGCGGAAGATCCTGTTACTCAGAAACACACGTCTTCCCTGCTGCGGCTCTACTATACAGGTATCCTTGGTCACAGTTTGTTCACTCAGGACACACACACTGGCTCAGTGAGCAAGTGCAGTGCGGTGTCCCTGACATTATAAACGACCGTTACATTTTTTTTCTGAGAGGGAGATTTAGGAGTGTTATCCCCATGGATCCCATGCAGGTGTTAGCAGGTCAGGTGAAACATCTGATGCAAAGGTTCCAGGAGTTGAATGTTGAGCAGCGCATGATGGCTCAGACCCAGCAGCAGCTGGTAGATACCGTACAGGGGGCTGTCGCTGCGGGGTCTCTGGGTACTGGTGGTAAGGATGTGTCGTTAGTATCTCCTGAATCTCCAGTTAAACTGCCCGACTACTTCTCAGGGGATAAAAATGAGTTCAGAGCCTTCAGGGAGGGGTGTAAACTTTTTTTCTCCCTGAGGCCTCGCTCTTCTGGGGATGAGTTCCAGAGGGTGGGGGTCATTATTTCGCTATTTTGGGGGGGCCCCACAAGCCTGGGCTTTTTCTCTTTCTCCTTCTGAGAGGATGACTGTTGATATGTTTTTTCATGCCCTGGGCCGCATCTATGATGAGCCTGACAGGTCCGTATGGCTGAGGACATGGTAATGAGTGTTTATCAGGGTAAACATTCAGCCGAGTGGTTCTGTTCGGAGTTCCGACGTTGGGCAGCGGAGGTCTCCTGGAATGATGCCGCCCTTCGAGGGCTATTCCGCAGAGGCCTGTCTGAACGTCTCCAGGACGCCATGGCCCTTCATCCTCCACCTGATACTTTGGAGGACGCCATAACCCAGGCCGTACGAATGGACCGCAGGCTACGCGCCAGGGGTATCATGCAGTGTGAAACCTCACTGTTTGCTGGCAGCAAAGAGACTGGAGCCACTACTGAGGTCATGGACATTGGCACCACCTCGCTAAAAGAGAAGGAGAGAAGACATCGCCGGGAGAAACAACTCTGTTTCTATTGTGGAGAGTCCGGACATTGGAGAAAAGATTGTCCCACCTGTCCGTCATCTAAGACGGCGGAAAACTACTAGGTCTGGGTAGCTGTCGAGGAGGCTGCCCAGACCTTCAGGTACTATTTTCCTCATGTTCTAAAGTCGTATTAAAGGTGGAACTATTGGTAGACAACTATCGTTTTTTCTCGACAGCATTGGTGGACAGTGGTTCATCTCTCAATCTGATCAGTTCCTGTGTCGTCTCCCAACATAAGATAGGGACAGTCAGACTGGAGACACCCCTTAAAATTGTTGCTATCGACTCTTCCCCTCTTACCCGAACAGGGATTCTTTATGCTTCCAAAAGGTTTTCTTTGCAGGTCGGTTCTTCCCACAAGGAAGACATGGAATGTTTTGTCATGGACAAATTGCCCACAGGGCTAGTGCTGGGTATGCCATGGCTTCAACGCCACAACCCGGTGATTGACTGGGAATCAGGGGAGATTATTAAATGGGGATCCCAATGTGTCGACTGTTGCCATAAACCTGTTTATTGTATGAAACTTGCAAAACCTGTCTCAGTGTCTTCTGTTGGTCTGGAGGGTATTCCAGAGTACCTGAAAGACTTTGAGGACGTGTTCTCTGAAAGTGAGGCTGAGGCTCTGCCCCCGCATAGATCATTTGACTGTGCTATTGATCTTGTCCCGGGAGCCAAATTGCCCAAGGCCCGTCTGTTTGATTTGTCAGGCCCGGAGCGCCTGGCTATGAAGCAATACATCTCTGAAAGTCTTCGCAAAGGGCATATAAGGCCCTCAGTGTCCCCAGTAGCTGCGGGGTTCTACTTTGTTAAAAAGAAGGATGGCGGTCTACGTCCCTGCCTCGACTTTCGAGAACTTAATAAAATCACAGTCAGGAATACATACCCCCTGCCTCTGATTCCTGATCTCTGTAACCAGCTCTCTGGGGCCAAGTGGTTTTCAAAATTGGACCTCAGGGGGGCTTATAATTTGATAAGAGTACGGGATGGGGATGAGTGGAAAACTGCTTTTCTTACTACTGAGGGGTTATTTGAGAATCTCCTCATGCCTTTTGGTCTCACCAATGCTCCAGCTGTGTTTCAAAATTTCATTAATGTAGTTTTTTCGGACCTCATTGGCCGTTTTGTGGTGATCTATTTGGATGATATACTGATATATTCCTCTGACAGACATTCACATTTATCACATGTTAAAACTGTGTTTCAAAGACTCAGGGAAAATCATTTATTTGTTAAGCTGGAGAAATGTTCTTTCTTCGTTCAGGAGCTATCATTTTTGGGTCTCATAATCTCTCCACAGGGGTTTCGTATGGATCCCAAGAAGGTGCAAGCCATTATGGAGTGGGTCCAGCCTCGGGACCTTAGAGGACTCCAGCGCTTCTTGGGATTCGCGAATTACTATCGCAGGTTTATCAAGGGTTTTTCTCAGATTGTGAAACCCCTCACGGATCTCACACGTAAAGGGGCAGATGTTAGGAACTGGTCCCCGTCGGCCAAACAATCTTTTTTAACTTTGAAAAATTGTTTCACATCCGCTCCTGTTCTGGTTCAACCTGACTCATCCAAGCCGTTTGTTGTTGAAGTTGATGCTTCGGAGGTTGGGGTGGGGGCAGTGTTGTCACAGGGACCTACTTCTCTGACTAACCTCAAACCTTGTGCCTATTTCTCGAAAAAATTTTCTCAGGCTGAGAGAAATTGTGGCGTTGGTAATAGAGAACTCTTAGCAATCAAATTGGCGTTCGAAGAATGGAGGCATTTTTTGGAGGGGGCGGCTCACCCCATCACAGTCATCACCGACCACAAAAACCTAGAGTATATCAAATCTGCTAAAAGACTGACTCCTAGGCAAGCCCGTTGGTCACTTTTTTTTTCCAGATTTCAATTTTCTATAACTTTTCGCCCAGGGTCTAAAAACGTGAAAGCTGATGCTTTATCACATAGTTTTGAGCCGCTTTCCGCCCCTGACCCGCCGTCCCCCATTCTTCAACCCAGTGTCGTTATAGCTGAAGTGTCGTCGGAATTGAGCGGGAGATTGTGGGGGCTCAATCTTTAGCTCCAAGGTCCAAACCCGAAAACAAATTGTTTGTTCCTCAGCAGTTACGCACCAGGCTCCTGCGGGAATTCCATGATTCAAAACTGAGTGCTCACCCAGGCATTTCTGCCACACGAGAGGCAGTGGCTAGAGTTTTTTGGTGGCCTTTGATGGCTTCAGATATTAAGAAACATGTCGCTGCGTGTGGGGTATGCGCTCGTTCTAAGAGCTCTCATTGCCGGCCGGCCGGGGAATTGGTGCCTTTGCCAATTCCAGGAAGGCCATGGACCCACTTGTCCATGGACTTCATTACCAACCTTCCTTCTTCTCGGGGTAACACAATTATCTGGGTAGTTGTGGACAGGTTTTCTAAGTTAGCGCATTTTGTACCTATGGCAAGTCTACCTACTGCAGAGACTCTCGCTAAGCATTTCCTCGCACAGATTGTATGGTTATATGGGGTACCTATGAATATTGTATCTGACAGAGGGGCACAATTTGTGGCCAAGTTTTGGCGGGCTTTTTGCAAAAGGTTGGGGATATCTTTGTCCTTTTCCTCAGGCTACCACCCAGAGAGTAACGGGCAGACGGAGCGCACCAACCAGTCGCTTGAACAAATTCTTCGATGTTTGGTTTCTACTCTGCAAAGCGACTGGTGTGATGCCCTACCGTTAGCGGAGTTCGCCTTCAACAACCGTACCAATCAATCTACCGGTAGGTCACCGTTTTTTATTAATTATGGTTTGAACCCTCATTTTGGTGAATTCTCACATTTAGATTCGGGCTGTCCAGGAGCTGAGGACTGTGTTAACTGAATCAGGGATCTGTGGTCAAAAGTTCGGTTGAATATGTTCAGGGCTCAGGAGACTTATAAGTGTTTTGCAGATAAAAAAAGGAACCCTGCTCAGGTGTTGCAGTGTGGGGACAAGGTGTGGCTCCCCACGCGAAACATAAGTCTTCGTCTACCCTCCGCCAAAGTGGGGCCCAAGTTCATAGGTCCCTATGAGATCATTGAGGTAATTAACCCTGTGGTGTATCGCCTTCGCCCCCCCCCGCTTTGAAACTCCATAACGTATTCCATAGATCCTTGCTAAAACCCTTGGGATCGGTAGTAGAAGAACCAGCTGCTGTTCCCTCCCCAGTCTTGGTTGATGGGCACATGGAATTTGAGGTACAACATATTGTAGACTCCCGGCGGTCTCGGGGGTCCTTACAGTACCTGGTGCATTGGAGGGGTACGGTCCAGAGGACCGGTCTTGGGTGCCGGCCAGATCGGTACACGCTGACCGTCTGGTTCGGGCATTCCATGCTCGGAATCCTGGGAAACCTGGGGTCCAGAGGCCCCCCATTAAGAAGGGGGTACTGTCATGGTTTACTGGGTTCTTGGATCAGGTAGTCGCGGGGTTAACTTGGTTGGCCTCTTTCTGGGTCCTGGGAGGCTTTTTATAGCCTCACTGTGAATCCAGCCTTTGTCGTTTATACTCTGACCTTTGGCTGAGTGTGTCTGACCCTGTGCTTGTGCCAGTGCTTTGTGCCTGTGCTTCGTTTTGTCTGTCTGGTTCTGATTTGGCTGTGTCCCTGTTACGAGTTTTGCCTGTCCCTTTTGTACTGCGTTGCTCCGTCTGTGTATGACCCTTGGCTACGTTCTGACTCCGCTCTGCCTGCTCCTCTTGTACTTCGTCGCCCTCTATGTGTATGACCTGGCTATCCTGACCATCCATTCTGTCTATGGCCCTTGGTAACTTTATTTCGTAGTTACCCTTCTAGAAATTTTCCTTTACCTCCTAGATCTCTGTAGCTTAGGCCACGCCCCTAGGCAGTCACGTGCCTGCAGGTCCTTCGGCCTGAAACATTCTCTACCTGATACTGCTGCCTCTGAGAGATGCGTGGCTGGCTCCGCCCCTTGGCAGTCACATGCTGCGGAAGGTCCTGTTACTCAGAAACACACGTCTTCCCTGCTGCGGCTCTACTATACAGGTATCCTTGGTCACAGTTTGTTCACTCAGGACACACACACTGGCTCAGTGAGCAAGTGCAGTGCGGTGTCCCTGACATTCAGGAGGTGCAGCCATAGGAACCACTGGCTCGACAAACCTCTTCAATAAGGACTTGTGGAACACGTTATGGATCTTAAATGTCCCTGGAAGAAGTAAACGAAAGGAAACAGGATTAAGAATCTCCATGATCTTATAAGGTCCAATGAACCTAGGCTTAAACTTAGGAGACGCAACTCTCATAGGGATATCTTAACCTAAAAAGTTGTCACCGTGGCTAACCGGGACATACCTCTTAGCCTATAAATACAGCACCAAGCGCTAAAACAGCTAAATGAACTATTATGTAGTATAAAGCCCTGTATAAATACTCGGGCATATATAAACAAAACAAAGATAATAATAAATATAAAATATCACAATAAGAGGTATTGATAGAAAATACGTATAAATTTATTAAAGCATAATAAACATTACAAATTGTGAGACTTACGGACAAAATATACAGGTGAGGAAAAGGTGTAAATTACAGCAAATCAAACTGTCAGATGTTAAATGATGGACAGTGAAAGAAAGAACACAGATCTCCCTCTCTGAAACGGTATGTGTGCAGACATTAGTAATAGAGCAAAGTCTGGTCATACGCTTGCCCCCAATGAAATAAGTAGGTACGGTAGTAAATAACAACAAAGAGCAGGCTAGAACTTACAATATGCCAGTATTAATATAATTAATATACTGGTCATTACCTTGTGACATGATGGTCGGAGAGCACACGAAACCGGCAGGGAGGGAGATGAAAGACAGCCCCGACGCGCGTTTCACCACACTCGGCTTCGTCAGGGATATTTCTTGAGGACAACCAGACCAAGTCCCCAACTTCAAACCGAGGACCATCAGTCCTATGCCGGTTGGCAAACCGCTGGGCCCTCTCCTGAGAGAGGGACAACCTCTCCACTACCTGGTCCCAAATCTGCTGCATACGCTCCACAACAGAGTCAACACCCGGACAGACAGAAGCCTCCGTCTGTCCCGAAGAAAATCGAGGGTGAAACCCAAAATTGCAGAAAAATGGAGACATCAAAGTAGCAGAGCTAGCCCTATTATTAAGAGCAAACTCAGCCAAAGGCAAAAAAGAGACCCAGTCATCATGATCAGCAGACACAAAGCATCTCAGATAAGTCTCCAATGTCTGGTTTGTTCTCTCAGTTTGTCCATTGGTCTGAGGATGAAAAGCCGAGGAGAAAGACAATTGAACACCAAGTTTAGAACAAAAAGTCCTCCAAAATCTGGAAACAAACTGGACTCCTCTGTCAGACACAATGTTCTCAGGAATTCCGTGTAACCGAACCACATGCTGAAGGAACAAAGGCACCAATTCGGAGGAGGAAGGCAACTTAGGTAATGGCACAAGATGTATCATCTTGGAAAACCTATCACAAATCACCCAGATAACGGTCATTCTCTGAGAAACAGGAAGGTCGGAAATTAAATACATAGACATATGGGTCCATGGTCTCTTGGGCACAGGCAATGGCATCAACAAACCACTAGAGCGAGAGCAAGGCTTGGAGCGAGAGCAAGTCCCGCAGGACTGCACAAATTCCCTGACGTCACGAGACAAAGTAGGCCACCAAAAGGACCGACTCACCAAGTCTCTGGTACCAAAAATTCCGGGATGACCGGCTGTTAGGGTCTGTGGAACGCACCAAATATAAGATGTGGAGAGGTGCGTTCGCAGCCTGGGGTCCACCGTGCAGGCAGAGCCTGCTGCTAGAAAAATGGCGCAAGAAGCGAACGCTGTTATCCCGCAGAGTCGCCAAAATAAACGCCGTAACACGCTGTGGCAATATGTGCAAACTCTGTTAATGCACAGAGCCACTAGAAGGAGTGCCGCAGCGCTATATGGCGATGTGTACGAACTCACTTAACACAACTGAGTCGCAAAATAAACACGCTAGGGCGCTGTCTAGCTTTGAAAGCGAAACCTGTTACGTCACAGAGCCGCTGAGACAAACTTCTGTGTCCTGTCAGGCACCCAGGTACACAGTGAACAGCTAAGCAAACATAGAACGTGATCATGCGCTAATGTCCTCGCAGGAGACACCCGCAATCTATGGCGTCTGAACGCCAGGCCCTGAATACGGCAAACTCCTCACCGGTTATGCCGGCAATCTAGGGCATCTAGGACACCGACCCTGACCAGCTAGCATACCAAACCCCTCACCGATTAAGTCGGTATTCTAGGGGCTTATTTCAGCCGGGCACTAACCACACACGCATGACCACACTGGCGCTAAGCATACAATGATTGATATTAGCGCAAGGCGGCCCAGCCATGCCACCCTTTTATAGCAACAGCTACAGGACCTGCCAGAAACAAGGACCAATGAGAAACTGTTCCAAACACATGTAGTTTCATGACCTTCCTGGCGGACCAATAGGAGCTGCTGCAGTACCTGAACATGTGACCCCTGATCTCCAATGAGAGATCTTATCCTGGGCATGCTCAGAAGGGGAAACGCAGGACTTCGTCCCAAAGACGTCTGCTCCAGTACTGGCTATAATAGTAGATCCAGGAGAGGCAGCAGCAAGTCTCTGCACAGTACTGGAATGAGCAAGACGCTGGGACCGACGTCTCTGCTGAGCAGGCTCCACTGCGGCTGGAGACGAATGGGGGACCGCAGCGGGACCGGTTCGAGACTCCCGTTGTGCAGCAGCGGGAACTCGAACCCTAACACCGGCCAACGCGGAACAATGAATCTCAGACATCACACTCTTTTTCCACCGGTCTGTGACAAACAATTTCCCAATAGGGCAGCGCTCGGGTTTATCCTCCTGACACCCTTCCAGAGCCTGTCTCAAATTGGGCGAGATGGCGGAAAGAACTACACCCTCTTTCAAAATAACAGCAGGATCAGATAACTCAGGAGAGTCCGCAAGGAAACTCCTCGAGAGGGCATCCGCCTTAACATTCTTAGTGCCAGGAAGAAAGGAAACCACAAAATTAAAACGTGTGAAAAACGTCTAGGATTAAGTCGCTTGGCTGATTCCAGATAAACCAGATTCTTATGGTCCGTGAGGACCACCACCTGATGTTTGGCTCCCTCCAGCCAATGTCTCCACTCTTCAAAAGCCCACTTCATGGCCAATAACTCCCGATTACCCATGTCATAATTACGTTCAGTTGGAGAAAATTTTCGAGAGAAAAAGGCACAAGGGTTACTTTTAGAGGTCTCTGGATCTCTTTGGGACAAAACGGCACCTGCCCCAATTTCAGAGGCATCAACCTCCACCTGAAATAGCAGAGAAACATCAGGCTACCGTAGAACAGGAGCAGAAGTGAATCTCTGCTTAAGTTCCTGAAACGCAGAGACTGCCTCAGGAGGCCAATTCACCACATCAGAACCCTTTTTGGTCAAATCAGTCAATGGTTTAACAATAATAGAGAAATTACCAATAAATTTACGATAAAAATTGGCAAAACCCAAGAATCTCTGAAGAGCCTTTAATGAAGTAGGTTGGACCCAATCACAGATGGCCTGAACCTTGACCAGGTCAATTTCAATAAAAGATGGGGACAAAATGAATCCCAGAAATGAGATCCTCTGTACGCCAAAAAGACACTTTGATCCCTTCACATACAGAGCTTTCTCTCTCAAAATCTGGAAGACAGTCCGAACATGTTTCACATGAGAGTCCCAGTCATTGGAAAAAATCAAGATATCATCCAAATAAACAATCAGAAATGTATCCACAAAATCCCTGAAAATGTCATTCATGAAGGACTGGAAGACGGAAGGAGCATTGGTGAGCCCAAAGGGCATCACTAGGTACTCAAAATGCCCCTCTGGGGTTTTAAACGCCGTCTTCCATTCATCCCGTGCTTAATGCGAATAAGGTTATACGCCCCCCTGAGGTCAAGCTTGGTAAACCAAGTAGCACTTTTCACCCTGGAAAACAGGTCAGAAATCAAGGGTAACGGATATTGATATTTCACAGTGATATTGTTCAAGAGACGATAATCAATACACGGCCTTAATGAACCATCCTTTTTGGCCAGAAAGAAAAAACTGGCACCCAAGGGTGAAGAGGATGGTCTGATATGACCCTTTTCCAATGACTCCTTGATATAAGACCGCATAGCGTCATGTTCAGGTACAGACAAGTTAAAAAGGCGACCTTTAGGGAATTTACTACCAGGCACTAATTCAATAGGCAGTCATAGCTCCTATGGTTGGGCAAGGATGCAGATTTACTTTCGCTAAACACATCAGAAAAATCAGTCAAAAAGTCAGGAACATCCTGAGCCTGGGGAGAGGCAGAAAAAACAGGAGTGTTGGCATTAACACATTGGCAGCCCCAACTGGTTACAGACACAGATTTCCAATCCAAAACAGGATTATGAGACTGTAACCAAGGGAAACCTAGTACAACAATGTCATGTCATGCAGATTATACAGCACCAAAAATTTGCAACTCTCCTGATGATCAGGTTCAAGCCTCATTATCACCTGAGTAGAGAACTGGGGTTTATTCTCAGCCAAAGGGGTAGAATCAATCCCCAGTAGGGGAATAGACTTCCGTAGGGGTATCAAGGGAAACCCACAACGTTTAGCAAAATGAAAATCCATCAGGTTAATAGCTGCTCCCGAATCCACAAAAGCCTGAGCAGAAAATGTGGACAGGGAGCAAATCGGGTAACAGTCAATAGAAATTTAGTCTGAACACTACCCAAGACAACTGAGCATGCAAAACGTCTTCCCCGCTTAGGGCAGACTGAAATAGCATGAGAGGCGTCACCACAGTAGAAACATAACCCATTGCGCTTTCGAAACTCATGACGCTGTGCCCCAGAAGCCACTCTATCACACTGCATGGGTTCAGAAGCTGGTTCACAAGGCAACACTATTCCACGCATACCTCTACGCTCACGCAAACGTCTGTCAATTTGAATCGCTAATGACATAGAATCATTGAGACCAGAAGGAGCAGGGAAACCCACCATAACATCTTTTACATTCTCTGACAGACCCTTCCGAAAAAGGGCTGCCAAAGCATCGTCATTCCATTTGGTCAGGACTGCCCACTTTCGGAATTTCTGACAGTACAACTCAGCGTCCTCAAGCCCCTATTTTAATGCCAACAAGGTTTTTTCAGCTTGATCAGTGACATTAGGTTCATCGTACAATAACCCCAGAGCCAGAAAAAATGCATCAACATTACTCAAAACAGGGTCCCCAGGTGTCAGGGAAAATGCCCAATCCTGAGGATCGCTGCGAAGGAGAGAGATGACAATTTGAACCTGCTGTGCTGCGTTCCCTGAGGACTTAGGTTTTAAGGCAAAAACAACTTACAGTTATTTTTGAAATTCAGAAATTTAGCTCGATACCCCAAAAATAAATCTGGCATGTGTAATCCTAGGTTCCACAACCGGCAACCCTGCAAGATAGGTAGCAATACTCCGAACTTCAGTGGCAAGCTGATCCACACGGCCAGACAACTGTGCAAACTCCATTGAGAGAAAAAAAAATCCTCCTCAGCACCAAGAGAAAAAGAGGGAATAAATGCAACAGAGAAAAAAAAAAAATTTCTGACAACTTCCCTTTTTCTGTTTCCTTTTACTATTTTTCCCTTCTGTTGAGTACCATATAATTTTCAGTTTGGCCGGTGATACTGTTATGATTTGGTAGCTGAGGAGAGAAGGCAAAAACGGCAATACACCAGAGAGGTTGGAATCTACTGGATTGCAGTACCCTGACTAACCACCACAACTAAAGGCAGCCGTGGAGCGTTCCTACGTTGGTCCTAGACGCCTTGTCACAGCCTGAGAGGTTAACTACACCTAAAGATAGAAAGAGGAAAGCTATCTGCCCCAAGAAAGAACATAGGAAGCCCCCAAACATGTAATGGCGGTTAGACAAGAGGCAATACAGACACAGACAGAAAATAGTAAGAGCAAACGCTGGGGCCCAATCTGCCTAGAAAGAAAAAGGATAGAAAGGACACTTACTGTAATCCAAAAAACCCTAAAAAATACCAACTCTACTAATTGCAAAAACACCTGAGATCACACGACCTCTACCACCTAAATCAGTTCTCTGGTGTAACAAAACTAAGCTGCAGCCACTGAAAAAACTGGAAAAGGCAAATGAACAAATAACAGTGGCTCAGATAAACTGAGAGGAGCACAAGCCCCCGGAGGGGACCTGGCTGACCTCCACAGAAGTGCAGGGAGCAATGCAAAAAGCAAGCACAAAAATAAAAACAGAAAATATCTTATCTGAGAGCAGGAGAAGAGGCAAGACTCAGCAAGCTTCCAAATGAACCAGGAACCACAGTTGAGACAAGAACAATTGATCACCGGCAACCATGATGGGAGGGAACCTCTCTTATATAAGACCAGTCTGTAACTCCTGATTGCCAATCCTCATTGAATGGTTCAGTACTGTTTGTAACCTCCAGAGGGAGCTTCTTCTCAGAATTCATTTCTAACACATTCACAACACCTGCCCTTAGGAGTCATTTTTGTCAGGGGCTGTCAACTAGGCTTCAAGATTCTCTGGTTCAATATGCTGCTCCAACATCATTGAAGGCCACCATGGCCCTTCTTATTAGGATGCATAGACGCCTCAGGGAGAGACCTACACTGGCTATGAACCCTGTTGTTCTTCCTAGGAAGGAGGTCACACAGGCACTGGCTGATGGACCCATGCAGTTGGTGGTGTCTCCTTTCATACTAGGTTGCCTGCGGTTCACTGTGGGATGGGGGCATGTTTTTACCGTGGTCTTATGGATCATTACATTAAGGTCTGTCCAACTCATGCCAAATATGTTACTCCATATCATAAGCCGCGTTCCTCTGGTCGTGTGGATGTACACAACTAGGGTGTGTAAATTTCCTCCATTTTTATGTCTCCATTCACCATTTCAGCTGAATTCGTGTTTGGTGGCAAAACTGAGACTACTCTAGTTCTTGTGGATAGAGGATCTGGAGTCAGTTTGATGGGCTCTCACTTTGCTCAGACCCATGGTCTAATTGGTAGTGTGCTAGCATGATCCATTCCTATTCTGGCTATTGATTCTGCTCTTTTCAGCCAGAAAAGTTTGACCCAAGTCGTTCATAATGTGAACTTGCGCATTAAGAGTTCCTGTCATGCTATGTCTTGGAGGTCTGCCTACTCCCATCATCTTAGGCCTTCCCTGGCTGAAGAAGCGCAATCCAGTCATTGATTGGCAGTCCATAGAAATAGTCAGTTGGGGCAATTTTTGTAAAAACAGTTGCCTGGGTGCTACTATCCCTGCCATCTATGTTAAATCTACCTCTTCTTCTTGGAGGGAGCTGAGGTGATACCGGAGAACAGGGGCAAGACTCTACCCACACCTCAGGTTAACTCTAGATCTCAGTGTCCTCCGGGGAAGATTGGTCAGGGGAGGGTGATGGTTCTCACTGAGTAACCTGAGGGTAAGGGTTTTGTGATATGGGGGACGCCTCCATTGTCTTCCCTTCAAGGAGATTACCATTTTGTTTCAAACATACGTGTGATAATAAACATTCAGGTCCGGACCTGTGTGTGAATGAGTACGTGTGGGTGTCCACTAAAAACATTAGAAGGAAGTAGGCATCTAGAACTCTGAGTTCTAGGGTGATCGGTCTGTATAGGGTGGTGGCAGTTCTCAGCCCTATGACCTTCCAGTTGGAGCTACCCCACTAATGTATATCCATGGTGTGTTCCACAGGTTGTCGCTCAGGAGATTTGTCACGCCTCCAGTGCCTATGTTATTATCATCACCGTCTGTCTGCATTTGCTATGACCTTTAGGACCAGGTGTCTACAGAGGTGAATGCTAGTGTTTTGATGTGTCCTTGCCATACGTCATTTCTGGACAAGTTCAGCCTCAAGGATCCTCAGGCCCTCATAGAAAATGGGGCACTGTCACAAATCATAAAACGATTTGTGGCAGTTCTGGGTCTGTTGAAATTTAAATGTAGTTTTTTTCCTTTGTTCCAGCAAGTGTTAATGTCTGTCTCTTGCTGGCATCTTCTTTTAGGCTGGTAAGCTGATGTTGGTTGGTAACCTTTCCCACCTCCCTTTAAACAGTCACATGACCCATCAGCTGATCATCAGTTATAGAGCTACATCTATGCAGATCATCTAGGTGTGTGAAGTTCTCCTTTGGCTGTGGTATTGCTGTTGTTGGAATCCTGTTTTCTTGGTGCCGTTTACACTACTGCTGTGGAGCTTAGGAGCAGATTCTGAGCTAAGTTATATTCTTTCTATCTGTATCTTGTTTGTCTCATTCCCTGTATAATATTATCTGCAGTGGCAAGGCTAGCGTCCTTACCGGCCAGTGCACTAGCTTAGGTTAGTAGAGGTGACAGTCAGGGACTAGGCACGTGACCATGGTGGGGAGAAGGACCCCCATAGGGCATTATGGAGCTTAGGGACAGGCAAAGGTTGGTGTCAGGAGGTGTCCCATCCCCCTCACCCTACTGTTAGGGCCTTCCTCTCCCTTTATAATCCCATTGTACATATATGTTGTGTCATGTGCCGGACATACCCGTGTCTATTCGTGACAAATGGACAAATACATGATGACCCAATTGATTGTATAATGTAGAAATAAACAGATAATTAAAATGTATGGAACTCTAAACAAGAATCCTGTGATTAACTTGTCAACTAAGTTTGGGTAATGCAACTTAAAGAGAATATCTTCAATTAAGAGCAACTACTTTCTTAAATGAAATACGAACCTTTGTTGATATTCTCATTTAAATTTATGGGTTGAGTAATTAATTAAAATAATTAAGACATAAAGAGAGAACAACAAATACTTAAAAACTTGCTGACAGTGTTTAATATCTTTTTTTCCCTGGAAACTTTCAGCTGTTTTTCTACAACTGATTAGATGTGATTGGGCTGATGCGTAAAATTATATCTGACTTAATCAGTTTTGAATTTGTATGTTTTCATAAGACCCAAATTTATTATATGTAAAAATGCATGAATCCTAAAAAAACAAGCTCAAACTGGCTGATATAGGCGAATCCACAACAAGTTGCAGATGTGACTGGGATTTTACAGCAAAATGTATAAAATCATTGGGTTTCACCTGTAAAAAATGCATTAGAAAAAACACATCTTAATCTTTGAAAATCTGTGATAAAATGACATGCGATTTTTAAAGGGAATCTGTAAGTACAGTGGCTTGCGAAAGTATTCATCCCCTTGTTTTTTTACCTATTTTGTTACATTACAACCTGTGTTTAAATATTTTTGTAATCTGATTTGTGCGTGTTACATCATCACTAAATAGTATGAATTGGTAAAGTGAAATAAGAAAAATATAGTCATAAATTAAATTTATGCAATCAAATAACTAAAAATTGGCATGGGCATGTATATTTACCTGTTTTGCGTTGAAGCCCCATAAAACTTCTGGTGCAATCAAGTCAAATAATTAGTGAAAGAAAGTCCACCTATGTGCAATCTAAATGTCCCTTGGTCTGGTCGTACATGCACACCTTTTCAGAAAGGCCACAGAGGCTACAATACCATTAAGCAAGAGGCACAACTAACCAACCTATACCACGAAAATCAAGAAAATATCCAAACAAGTAAGGGACAAAGTTCTTGAGAAGTACAAGTTGGGTATGGGTAAAAAAATATCTTAATCTCAGAAGATCCCTAGAGCACCATTAAATCCATTACCATCAAATCGAAAGAACATGGTACCACAACAAACCTGCAAAGAGAGTGCCACCCACCAAAACTCTCATCGAGGGTAAGGGTGCATTAATTAGAGAGGCAGCACAGAGACCAAAGGTAACCCTCAAGGAGCTGCCAAGTTCCCAAGCAGAGACTGGAGTATCTGTTGGAAGCCAACCATGGACAATGTAAAGTATATATCATAAGAAAAAAGAAAACTGAGCTCACTAGTTCATCCATAAACTGGATAACACCAAAGACCAAAAAGACCATGAGCTGTAACGTGGGGGTCACAAAACCTGTGAAGCAAGAAAGCATTTGTGTCTCCTGTGGTATGGTGTGGTTCTGTTGATAGAATAAAGAGAGCACCTACATGTGAGATGGACATCTTGTCTGGCCTTTTGAAACGTACGCAACCCCTGTGGTGTTTGATTACAAACAATTGTTCTTGTTTCCAACCTAAATGGAATTTGAACTTCTCCTCTGGCCAGTTTGACAAAATAACCTTTAGGCTATATACAAGGATATCATCTGCAGGAAGATGAAGACTCCTGCAATCAGGTTTGATCCTTGACCCTCTCATCCTTTCTTGACCTAAGAGCGCTACCTTCAGAAGAGAGTTGACAGCAGCAGCCATGTGCATGTTTCTGAAGTACTCATTATGTGGAGGTGTTACAGTGATGGGCAGTGTATGGGCTGTGTCTAACTGTGTGACTGATATAAAGGTAGCACACCATGTTAGTTAAGCATTCTTCCTACTTGTCATCTTCCACCACCCTGTCCTATTACCTTTTCCTTTGCATTGTACCCTTGTCCCTTAGTTAGGTTTCCCTTATGTATGTCATTGTAAACATTGTATTTGTAATAAATCCCCTTTTAAAGATCCAGTAGCTCTTGTTAATTAATATTAACTGGCACCCCAAATCTCAGAAGATTCTACAGTTAGCACCCCAGATAGGACTGTGATTAAATTCCAAAGAGAATCGGCAAGTAATTAGTGTGCTTTAGTCACGTTTGGAAAAGGCGTGGAGATCAAAGAATCGAGGAGTCTGGATCTTGGTTGAAAGGGAAACACTAGTGAGTTAAGAATTTCCTTGTAAACTATTTTGTATGCTGCTGATCCAAATAATTCTGGTGTTGCTCTATATCAAGTTATGCATTGTGTTATTTTCACAGTGTGTTGCTGAATGTATTTAGCAAAAGTGAAATATCTTTTGTAGTTGGTGAAATAGTTTATATCAGAATCAAATTGAAATTCTGTGTTTGGAAAGTGTGGAAGTAGTGCAAAGAGTTTAACTTTTGGGTAGTTTCCAGCACAATGCCCAATGTTAAGTTCCTTCAGTTTTAATTTTATTTGTAGGTGTTTACAGTTTGTTCTTGAAAATGGAATTTGTGGAAAGTATGTGAAGAAGTATGCATCTGCTATTTGCCATGTTAGTGCAGATAATTCTTTAGAAGTCCAATACAATGACTTGTAATCACAATGTAAGATCTATAATAATAAGTTAAATAGTAAAGTCTTCAATAGAAAATTGAAAAAAGAAAGTTAAGCAATAAAATTTCAGTGTCGCTTAAGATTAATTAATTGGTTGAGTTGAAAGACGTAACTTGGTGGAAGCAAAGGCTACACATCAAGGAGAATATAGCCTTAATTAGTGATTCTGTTAATGTAATTTCTCATAGTAAAACTAGTGAAATAGACGGATGTTCACATGTAAATAAATTGGTTATGAGAAATGGAAATTTGGGGGCACAATTAAGGGAGTTTAGACTAAGCGTCACTTCACATGCAACTCTGGTTTGTTCTTTAGAACTGAAAAATAGTCAGTTCTGGTGGCAAACCAACACAGCTCATCACCTCAAAAACACCATCCCCACAGTGAAATATGGTGGCGGCAGGATTATGCTGTGGGGAAATTTTTTGTCAATAGAAGAAATAGGGAAAGTGTTCCAGCTCCTTAAAATCAAAACATTTTTTATTCATCCATTTAAAACATGAAAAAGGCAAAATAATCCTCAGATGACATGGAGATGTGCCAGGGGGAGAGCGTTCAGCGACGCGTTTCGATCTGTATATAGATCTTTATCATAGCGATTTTTTTTGCCTTTTTCATGTTTTAAATGGATGAATAATTTTTTTTTTTGATTTTAAGGAGTTGGAACACTTTCCCTATTTCTTCTATTAACTCTACGTTCATCAGGATGAAGTTCTGTGCACCTGTATCTGTCGGTGAGCTGGCTTAGGCTTTGTAGCCTTTATTCTCTATTTATGTTTTTTTGCAGCAGGGACATGGAAAATGATTCAGAGTTGATGGGAAGATGGATAGTGCAAAATACAGGGATACTCTTGAGCAAAACATGTTTCAGTGTAAGGTTCTTTGTCTCTGTTGACATGTTCCTTGAAACTCAGTTTTCCGTCGGCCATTTTGCTTTCTGTCTTTCTGCAGCTCTTGCCCTCAGTTAATATGGAGTTTCCAGTTTTCATGTTCCCGCCCTGATTCTTCCCTCTTGCTTCTTAAGCAGCCTCAGCTGAACAATCAGTGCTCCTGAATCAAGCCTCAGTCAGTCTGTGACCTGACTCCTGGAAGCCTTGGACTTGTACTCCAGCTATTCCCTACTGAGGAACTTTGGAACACTTTTGGGCTCTGGAAACCTGCTGTTTGGTGAATCCATGTTTGCAGAGGAATTACGGTACAGAGAAGAGATCCTGAACCTGCTTTGGAGATTTATTGTAGTGCTTGAAGTTAATCTGGCCTGCTGTGTCTCCTGTCGCTGTTCCTGCAAACTGTGTGAACTTTTCAGCATGCTTGTATGAAGTAATACAAGTCATTTCATTTCAACCTATGTCTCCTGTGTTTTCCTCGCACCCAAGCACAAGACGCTATAGGAACTGTACACTATACATGACAAGATTCAGGAGACAATGTTTAGTGTCTGCTGGGTCTGGGAAAGCTGTGTCTGCTGTGACTGTGGATATCAGATGTCCGTTTAAATACCTTATGTGATGACAGTGGTTGTGACTTCTCACAACCATTCCAGGTGAGCGCATTCCCTTAAAATTTTACTCTGGAGTGTTACCACAGGTAAACACTATTGTTTTTTTTTTTTTCCTTTCCTCTTCTCCTTCCAGCACTTCTGCCTTAAAAGATCTGGAAGATGGAGGCCCGCATAAAGGAACTTTGCGGAGTGACTGATACAATCCTTTCAGATGTACAGACTTTAAAAACCCGTTTTGCAAGCCTACAGGACCTCACTAATCATAATTTGCAAGTGTTTGGACAGACTACCCAGGAATTGAGAGCCAGGATTGAGGCTCTAGAGGAACGAGCCCAGGCTCCTGCCATAACCCCAAGTTCTGGGATCCCCAAATTACCTCCTTTTCGTTTTGGCGGTGAACGTGAGAAATTCAGGGGATTTATTAATCAATGCAATTTATTTTTCTCTGCACATGCTTCACAATTTCCCACTGAACGATCCAAAGTGCTTACTATAATCATGTTGCTTACCAATAAGGCTTTGATGTGGGAAAACCCTCTGATTGAGACTGAGGATGATTGTTTGAATCACCTTGATGCTTTTATTTCAGCCATGGGGCAGGTGTTTGATGACCCCAATCGAGGTGCAACAGCTGAAGCAGCCATGTTAACTTTGCGCCAAGGTAAGCGTTCAGTAGCCGAATATGCCCTGGATTTCAGGAGATGGGCTCTTGATACCACTTGGGACACTTCCGCTAAAAAATCTATTTTTCGGAAAGGCTTGTCTCCACTGATTAAGGATGAACTTGCTCGTGCCGACCCTCCCACTGCGTTAGGTGACTTTATTAACTATTGTATCCGTATTGATGCTCGTCTGACTGAACGCAGACAAGAGAGATGGTTCGAAAATAATCGCACTAACTTTTTACTACCTCCCTCCTCAGCTAAGGAACCTTTGAGTAGGATCACAAGGGAACCAGAACCTGAACCCATGCAGGTGGACTCTTTACAAAGACGGGTTAGTGATGCACGCAAAGAACATCGTATAAAGGAAAATCTATGTTTCTACTGTGGTAAGTCAGGGCACTTCATTATAAACTGCCCCAGCCGTTCTCGTAAGACTACTGCAGCAGTCATTCACTGTGAGTGTTGCGAGAGGAGCTCTGTCATGTCCGAGCCTCAGGTTCCAGAGAGATCTGCTGCAAGAGATCTTGATTTCTCGGACTTAAACTCTGTTAGTTCTGGGGACGATGACGGTATAAACGCTGCAATTTTTCAAGTTTCCTCAGCGGTGTCCCAGCTGAGTTGTAAAAGAAACAATTCTCATTGCTTCCTTTCCATCAAACTCTGGGTTGACTCAGTCTGGGTGTCTAGCTCTGCTATGATCGACTCAGGAGCAAGTGGAAATTTTATGGATATCTCCTTTGCTCTGAAACAGGGGATACGTTCAGTGAAGAAGGCTACTCCAGTACAGATGGAGACTGTGGATGGCTCTCTACTGACTTCTGGACCAGTGGATCAAGAAACAGAGCCTTTGAGGGTCCTTATGGGTAAAGATCATCAGGAGAAAATGTCTTTTATGCTTATCTCTTCTCCCCACTTTCCCATTATTCTAGGGCTACCATGGCTGCAGGCGCAGAATCCTACGATTAACTGGGAGACCAAGGAATTACACTTTCCGGAGAAACAGATGAGTCAAGGAGTTTCAGCTTGCTCTGTTCCTAAAGGAACCATGTCAGTCCCTGAACTACCAGCTGTATACCAGGACTATGTGGATTTATGTGACAAGAAGAACGCTGATCAGCTTCCTCCTCACCGTCCATATGATTGTCCAATTGAATTATTGGCTGGAGCCGAGATACCTTTTGGTAAGATCTACCCCCTAGCGGGGCCCGAGCTAAAAGCTTTGAAGGATTATATAGACGAAAATTTAGCCAAGGGCTTCATACGCCCCTCTTCATCTCCCGCAGGTGCACCCATCTTCTTTGTGAAGAAGAAAGATGGATCTCTGAGACCCTGCATAGACTATAGGGAACTCAATAAGGTTACTATTAGAAACCGTTATCCATTGCCTTTAATCCCTGAATTGTTGGAGAGAGTGCGGCATGCCAAAATTTTCTCTAAACTGGATCTCCGTGGGGCCTATAACTTGGTCCGTATTAGACCTGGGGATGTATGGAAGACTGCTTTCAGGTCACGCTATGGACACTTTGAATATCTAGTTATGCCTTTTGGTCTGAGTACCGCCCCAGCCACTTTCCAACACTTCGTGAATGATATCTTCAGGGATCTCCTAGATACATTTGTGGTGATTTATCTGGATGATATTCTAATTTTTTCTAACTCCACAGAGGAACATCATCGACATGTGAGAATGGTCTTAGAACGCCTAAGACAAAATCATCTCTACATCAAACTTGAAAAATGTGAATTCCATAGGACCGAAATTCAATTTCTGGGGTATGTACTATCTACGCAAGGGATTAGTATGGATGGAAGCAAGACCCAAGCCATCAAGGATTGGCCAATTCCTAGAAATGTGAAGGAGGTGCAGCGTTTCATCGGGTTTGCCAACTTCTATAGACGTTTCATTAAGAATTTTTCTGAGGTAGTGTCACCTATCACCCAACTTACCCGGAAACAGTCTAGGTTCTCCTGGACCCCGCAAGCTCAGGAAGCATTTTCCTGTTTAAAGGATAAATTTACCACCGCACCTATCTTAGTACATCCCAACCCCGAGCTTGCCTTCATAATAGAGGTGGATGCTTCAGACTGTGCCGTTGGAGCTATACTCTCTCAGAGAACAGGTGAGAAGAATGTCTTGCATCCCTGTGCCTTCTTTTCCCAGCAGTTGTCTTCGGCTGAGAGGAACTACGATGTGGGCAATAGAGAATTTTTGGCCATTATTGCCGCCTTCAAGGAATGGAGACACCTTCTTCAGGGGCTGCACAGCAAATAGTCGTCCTGACAGACCATCGTAACCTTGAATTTATCAGGTCGGCTAAGTGCTTGACTCCTTGCCAGGCTCGCTGGAATCTTTTCCTAAACCAATTTAATTTTGTCATTTCTTATAGACCAGGATCGCGCAATGGAAAGGCTGATGCACTCTCTAGGATTCATTCAGCAGAGACATGTCCACTTTCTCCTCCTAAGACTATTCTTCCTGACTCTAGATTCCTGGGAGTGATTCATAATCAAGACCTACTTAAGGACATCAAGGAAGCATACCATGCGGATTCTTTGTTGGCTCAACCCCAAGGGACGTAAGTCTTGTCTTTAAGAATGGTGTGTGGATTCAGGGACAACGTCTGTATATACCTGAAACAGTCAGATTGAAAGTATTGCAACTCATCCACGATTCCAAGATAGCCGGGCATAGGGGAATTCTAAAGACACAAGAATTTCTTTCTCGTTTCTTTTGGTGGCCCACTTACAGGAAAGATGTCTTAAACTATGTCACTTCATGTGAAGTCTGTGCAAGATGCAAAACACCTCGCTCCTCACCAACTGGTCTGTTGCAACCTCTTCCCACCCCGTCCCGCCCGTGGGGATCCATTTCTATGGACTTCATTGTGGAGTTACCAACCTCTCAAGGGAAGAACACCATTCTAGTGGTGGTTGACCGTCTAACAAAGGCAGCTCATTTTATCCCTTGTGTCGGCTTACCCACTGCAAAACAGACATCAGACTTGATGATTAAGAATGTGTTTCGCTTACATGGAGTACCGGATGAGGTCATTTCGGATCGAGGGGTGCAATTCACTTCAAGGTTTTGGCAAAATTTCTGTGCAGCATTGGACATTAAAGTAAACCTTTCTTCTGCTTTTCATCCCCAGACTAATGGACAGACAGAACGAACCAATCAGACCCTGGAGCAGTATCTCCGCTGTTTTATCTGCCACCTACAGGATGATTGGGTGGATCTACTTCCACTGGCTGAGTTCTCTTATAACAACTCACAGAGCGCCTCCACTAAGCAGTCTCCTTTTTACTCCAATCTAGGTTATCATCCTAACATTCTTCCTCGATTTCCATAGATACGCCCTTGCCGGCAGTGGCTGAAAGAATCACTTCTTTACAAAAGAATATGGATCTTCTAAAGGAAAATCTAGAATTGGCTCAGGAAAGGTACAAGAAAGCAGCAGATACATTTCGTAAACCTGCACCAGCTTTCAAGGTAGGAGATTTGGTCTGGCTGTCAACCAGAAATCTTAAATTAAAGATTCCATCGTCTAAATTGGGACATAAGTACATTGGACCTTATAAGATCAGTAAGATTATAAGTGCTGTTGCTTGTCGTCTTCAACTGCCCAGAACTATGAGAATCCACCCTGTCTTTCATGTATCCCTACTAAAGGCTGCAACACCCAATACGTTTCCTGGACGTTCTCCTTGCCCTGACCCAGTGCTGGTCAATGGTCAGGAAGAATTTATGGTGGAAAGTATTCTAGATTTCAGGTTGTACAGAAATCAGTTGCAATATTTGATTAAATGGCAGGGCTACCCAGTGGAGGACAACTCATGGGAACCAGTCAATAATGTAAATGCTCCTCGCCTGCTCCGCCAGTTTCATCAGAGGTACCCTGACAAGCCTGGTCTGAGGTCATCCGGAGGTTGTCCCTAAGGGGGGAGTAATGTAAGGTTCTTTGTCTCTGTTGACATGTTCCTTGAAACTCAGTTTTCCGTCGGCCATTTTGCTTTCTGTCTTTCTGCAGCTCTTGCCCTCAGTTAATATGGAGTTTCCAGTTTTCATGTTCCCGCCCTGATTGTTCCCTCTTGCTTCTTAAGCAGCCTCAGCTGAACAATCAGTGCTCCTGAATCAAGCCTCAGTCAGTCTGTGACCTGACTCCTGGAAGCCTTGGACTTGTACTCCAGCTATTCCCTACTGAGGAACCTTGGAACACTTTTGGACTCTGGAAACCTGCTGTTTGGTGAATCCATGTTTGCAGAGGAATTACGGTACAGAGAAGAGATCCTGAACCTGCTTTGGAGATTTATTGTAGTGCTTGAAGTTACTCTGGCCTGCTGTGTCTCCTGTCGCTGTTCCTGCAAACTGTGTGAACTTTTCAGCATGCTTGTATGAAGTAATACAAGTCATTTCATTTCAACCTATGTCTCCTGTGTTTTCCTCGCACCCAAGCACAAGACGCTATAGGAACTGTACACTATACATGACATTCAGTCTGCTGGTGATTTGAGACTGAGACTGAGTTTCACTTTCCAACAAAAAATGACTCAAAACACGAAAAATGCCAAGGGGTTGAATACTTTGGCAAGCCACTGTACGATCAACCATCCTAAGCTGTCTATATGGACATGTAGGTCATAGGACGTTGAATTAAATGATATCTTGATATTTGCAATGCAATGTCTTTTCCAGAGATATCCACATTTAACTAACACAGAACAGTAGTACTGTACTTTGTCTTCTTAGAAACACATTTACTGCAGCTCTCACACCTCTGCTGTATTGCAACGATATTACAACCTTCTCTATCTGTGATACAGAAGCTGAAGCACTGAGAGGAACCTGAAGATGTGTCAGTTATAATCACACACAACTCTGCAGTGAAATCAGGATAGCAGAGAGCAGCCATTACACATCACACTAGTAATTTCCTTTTTATTTAAAATAAGCTCTGGAGGCAGATCTTCATCTGAGTTTCAATCAGTTCATTTACACATAAGAAAAACATGAATTTCTCTGGAAAAATACATCAAATCTCAGATATCAAGGTATCATTTTATTCTGCCTCGAGATGAAGGTGCTAGAGCGCCGTTTGCTATCTTCACCAAGTGACATTATGAATAAGACCCAAGAAGGGTCGAAGCGTTAACAATATTTTTATATTGCATATTCCTGCACCAGTCATGTATGTGGTCTGTGCAAAACAACAAAACAACAGAGCAAAATTTGTAAAACATCTTGTTTTATTCAGTATCAAGTATGAGCTACATGCGCAGAAATACACTCAAATAAAAAAGGCAGCACTCTGTAGCGCCATAGCATGCAAATATGAAATATGAAAATTGAATTGCATTACTGCATTAGAAATATGAAAAATTGGGAAAGTCTAGCGCATAAATTGACCAATTCATGTGTACCTGGAAGCCACGGTAAGGCGACTCTCATTTCCAGGACCTAGCTTGATGCCAATCCTCTCTTAGACAAAAGTCTTCATCTGCATGGGAACCTAATGTGAATCCTCTCTTAAGGTACTGCCACACTAAACAATCCCGCTAGCGATCACTATAACGACACATACTAATGCGATCGCTAGCGGGATTGTTTCTATATCGCTAAATGCGGCCACATTTAGCGATATAGTTAACGACGCTATCGCCGTTAGCGATCTTCTTAACGACTTTAGCGGTACAAAAGTACCGCTAAATCGCTAAGAAAAGGTGCCACACAGCGATAAGATACTTACCCAGCGGGAGCGCCAGCGATGAAATAGGGTCCGGAACGATTCCAGCGACGAGCGAGATCACAGCAGGAAGCTCGTCGCTGGAAGCTGCCGCACTGAACAATATCGCTAACGGGATCGCTAAATAGTGACGTTTTTTAGCGATCCCGTTAGCGATATTGTTTAGTGTGGCATACCCTTTAGACAGAAATCTACAGTATATCTCTGTGGAGGGGTAGTGGTCCTGCTGTGATTAAAAGTGCCTGAGGCTAAGAGGCGGAGTGCTCAGTCAGAAGGCTAATGAATACAAATTTAAAAAAACTGACTTTCACATCCAAACATAAACTAAGTGTGAACAGGTGCTTACCTAGAGTCACCAATTCATATACACTCAAACAAAAAAGGCATCACTCTGTAGCACCGTAGCATGCAAATATGAAATATGAAAATTGAATTGCATTACTGCATTATAAATATGAAAAATTGAGAATTCTTAGCACATAAATTGGCCAATTCATGTGTACCTGGAAGCCACGTTAAGGCGACTCTCGTTTCCAGGACCTAAACTAATGCCAATCCTCACTTAAACAAAAGTCTTCATCTGCATGGGAACTTAACGTGAATCCTCTCTTAGACTGAGATCTATATCTCTGTGGAGGGGTAGTGGCCCTGCTGTGATTAAAAATGCCTGAGGCTAAGAGGCGGAGTGCTCAGTCAGAAGGCTAATGAATACAGATGAAGGTGCTAGAGCGCCGTTTGCTATCTTCACCAAGTGACATTATGAATAAGACCCAAGAAGGGTCAAAGCGTTAACAATATTTTTATATTGCATATTCCTGCACCAGTCATGTCAGTATTCTTTGCAAAACAACAGAACAACCGAGAAAAATTTGTAAAACATCTTGTTTTATTCAGTATCAAGTATGAGCAACATGTGCAGAAATACAGACACTTAAGCACCTTGGTTGCTATAAATGAGGTTATTCATGATTGTCTGAGAAATGCTCTGCCATCTTAAATGTACTTGGGCACGCAATTCATCATGGCATGCTGCTGGCAAATTCCGAAGCAAGTGCTCACCAATGATATCCCAGTAACTCTTGAAGGGATAACAAGTCTGGAAATGCTGGAGGCCATGACAGTAGGTTTAGTCATGTGTAAATAGAAAATTGGCACAGCTCTAGTTCAGAGGTGCTCCAGTAGGTTCCCAAACCATGCAGTATATCAAAAAGACTGGGCACACTCCTGGTATGTGTAGAAGTAAGTTTAATACGTACACTTGGTCACAACACAGACGTTTCGGTCTACTTAGACCTTCATCAGTGTACTGTAATAATAAGTGATCAATCAATGTTACAAAAAATGAAATAAAGTATATACACATTGGTATGTTGGGTCAGTAATATGACATAGTCAATCTCAATCAGATCTCTGAGTTTAGCTAAACAACAACATGCTATCAAAAGTACTCAGTATAATGCAAGGTAAAGAGAGATATATAAGTATTAAACGTACCTAGTGACCAGATGCAATCAGAAAAAAAGTTGTATATCTATAGATAGATGCATGAGATAAGAATAAGTTCCCAATCACATATATAAGTGATATCATAAGGTGAGTGGCTGATGTGACCATACCGTTTAGTATGAGACGTATTGATAGGCTGTTACAGTGAAAGAAAAGACAGTGAATGTCCGAACAACATTGTATTATGCCAACAGTCAAATTAAAGAAAAGAAAGGTGAGTGATGTCATACCGCTAATAGCTCCTTCTGGTTTATTAAGGTTGATGTATTTGCACTGTGAGAATTAAGTGACAGGCGCAGAATGTGAGCGCTGATTAAAAGTAAAGGACATAGCCTTAATCCAATATGTTATAATGTGACTCAGTCTCGTGCACTTACCCTGTGTGTCGAGCAGAGAGAGAAAGAGGATGGGGGACATCCACGGACGCGGCATCCACCGCTTGTCATGTGGTGAGAGGTAAGGTATCTGACCGTGTTTTATAATCGTGCACGATAGACCGGAAGTGCCGTGACCGGAAGTGACGTTGGCGCTTATAGTGGAAACGGTAGAGGTAACTTTGTGCGTTCCACTAAGACTATTTGCGTTCCAGGTGCAGAGCACATGCTCATGAGAGCAGGAAAGGGGAGTGTAAAGTGGTTGAACGTGATCATCCAGTGTGGAGGCATATTAATAGCGGTTCTGTAAGAGAGAAAATAAACATCAGTTTCATAGAAAATTGCAAGTTGTTCTCAATTTCTGGTAATGATAATATGACTAGTGTTGAGCGATAGTGCTCGATATCTAAAAATATCGTATCGAAATTGTATCGCCGATAGCACTAAATATCATCGATATCCGATTTCGATAGCGGAAGTCCCATGTAAGTCTATGGGAACAAAATATCGCAACAAAAAAAACCCTTTCTTACGTTGTAAACACAAAATATACACACATAGAATACATATATATATATATATATATACATGTCATTGTGACATATATATACATATATTTATAGTTTATACACTTCTACATAGTAAAATAGACTCTGATTCAATTGCCGGGTAAAGCCGTGACATACCCCACAGAAGTCGACGGGCTCGGTGCCGAGTACCCCCAAAACCTCTGGCTCTGTGCGACTCAACTTGGGCGTCACAAACAGGATTCTGTAGCTCGCTATAAGCGAGTCCTGTGTGCCTGAATTGAACTGGTTTTGTGCTTGAGAATTGCTAAAATCATCAGAGAATGTATTTGCCATTTTTCAGCCATATCTGCGTCACGACGAGGCACTGGTGAAGAAGAAGGGCGTGCTCTTCGTGGGTGTACACTCACTCAGTGGCGCGAAAACGATGGCCGACCACTGTAAATGGTACTGCAATGTAACATCGTGCCCCACAGCTCTTCAGTTCCGCCTCCTCATCCTCCTCAGTGTGTGGAAACTAACACGAAGGTCCCGCCTCCCTACAAAAGAGGGGCCCTCTCCAGATGCTAATGACACATGTGACTTGGCAGAGATGGCTAATGGACACGAGCAGAAGTGTGAAGGGATGGAGCAGTCAGAGCTCTCCCCCCACGGAAGCGACCCGATCGCCACGGAATCACCGTTGGGCACCCGGCCTGGAAACCCTCCTACGCTGCAAGAAGCGGCGGATACCCTAAGAGGCCTGGCCCGGCACCGGGAGGAGGTCGCCAGGATGGAAGCGAGCTGGCGTGCCCTAAAACTAAACTTGGAGCGGCGCCAATCCCTCTTACCTGAAGTGTCTGTACCGGAAGGTGAGGCACCCGTTCTAGTAGAGGAGTCCTTGCAATGTGATCCGGTTGACGTTGTCGCAGTGGAGGCACCCGTTCCTGCAAAAACCGCAGCACCGTCAGCACCCCAGATCCCGCTGTCTGCCCCCGTCGCTGAGACAGAAGAAGCGACACCCGTCCTCATGGAGGAGGCCGCGCAGGCACCAGAGCACTACCTGCCTGTACCGGAGCCCCAACTGTCATCTGATTTAGAGCCGTCTGCTTCCTCCGCAGGGGAGCGCCGCCAGGACTGGGGGGCGACAGGAGAGCTGCCGCAAACCGGACACTGTAAGCTGCAGTGGAGTGGTGGAGACATGGAGCAGCTGGTGGAGGAGAATTACAACCGGCGTCAGGAGGAAGAGTGGAGACGTTGGGAGCGGGAAGCAGAGCGACAAAGGGAGCAGCGAGAAACCCTAAAACTTTGCCAACGTCACCTGGAGAAGGACCGGGCAGATAAGGACCGGATGAGAAAGGATAAAGGAACCCTGTGTGAGCCGCGGCGTAAGGGTGCAGTACGGAGCTTTAAATTGAAAGGTGGGTGGGGCTTCATCAATGAGCCTGGACTTTATTTAGAAGTCTTTGTGAACCGGCGGGACGTGGAGTCTCACCTCCCAGAAGGACACCCGGGGAGGGACCTGTTGCCAGGAGACTTGGTGACTTACACCCGACACTGGGGTTACAATGGATGGTACGCCCTAAATGTTACCAGGTGCGACCCCTACTCCCCAGTGTGTCAGGAACCTGTGAGACCCTCGGAGCCTTCAGCCTCCCACATCCAGGCCTCTGCAAAAGTGCCCACCCCACGCCGTAAATCTCCCAAGCCTCCCTCAGTGGTCTCCTCAGCAGCCCCAGCTATGGACATGATAAGTAAAGCTGGCCCATACCCGGCGCCTGTTAGGCCCCTGGGGTTCGTTCAGTCCGGGACATAGGGTTCCAGACCGGAGGGAGATGAAAGAGGTGGCCACACAGACCCAGATAGCGGGTCACGACTTGACTGTACAGGCCACACGACGTCATCAGGTCCTGGTGGTCCTTGGTGCCTCGGATGTTTGGCAAGCATCAGAAGAGTACCAGGTGGTACCTGGAACACCCCTGCCAAAGAAGTATAAATAACCCGGACAGGGTCCCTGTATGTAAATAGTTAAATTGTTGATAAATAGTTAAATTGTTTATGTACCCGGACGGGTGAATGTTTATAAAAAAGTTTTTTAATTTAATAAAAAAAAACAAAACACAGTTTTCATTACTTTTATTACAGTCTCATCCTGCGACGCCATCGATCTCCTGTAAAAAAATGAAAAAAAAAAAAAAGTATACCACTGACCGACGCAGTCCATAGTAACGAGTGTCCCACGACGATCCAGCTCTGCTACCATCAGACTGGCGGTGACGTCATCAGACTGGTTTACGGCCGGGATTACCCTGCAGTCACTGCAGTTATCGCGAAAAAACTGCATGTGACCGCCAGGGAGAAGATAATGGCGGCCATCAAGCAGTCCAGGACGTGACCGCCGGAGATCTTCTGCCAGGTAAGTGCCGCTGACTCCTGACAGACCCGACCGACGGACACTCACAGTGACAGTGACAAATCCGATTCCGGTATTCGATAAGACGAAAATATCGAAACGAATTATCGAAAGGCCGATAGAGCTAATATCGGCCGATAGCCGATATTTGCATTATCGTATCGCTCAACACTAAATATGACATAAAGTAGTTAATCACAGGAAAGAATATAAATCATATTCCCTGTTTAACCCCTTAGGGTACAGGGTATTTAACTGGTGAATCCAGTATGCCTCTCTTTTTTTCAGCTGTGTTATACGATCCCCACCCCGTCTGGGTTGGGGTACGTGTTCCAGTACTTGGTAGCGTAATTGTGCCACATTATGTCCTGCTGCAACAAAATGTTGTGTAATAGGGAGAAGTGTATTTTTGCATCTTATCGTGGACTTGTGTTTGGATATCCTATCTTTCACACATTGTGTGGTTTCTCCGATGTATAGTAAACCACAGGGACATTTTATTAAGTAAACCACGTAGTTGGAATTGCAAGTGAAGTATTCTTGTATAGAGTATTTTTTACCCGTATAAGGGTGGTGTATGTGTTACCCTTAATGATGTTGTTACATTGTTGACAGGATAGGCAAGGAAAAGTACCCATTTTTGGGGTTTGTAAAAATCTTTGGGTTATATTGGGTCTTTTTGGGCCTATGTCTGCTCTAACAAGGCTATCTCTGAGGTTGCGTGGTCTCCTGAAACATGGCATAAAAGGCTGTTGGAAAGACTCCACTTCAGGGTGGGCGGTTTGTAAAATATGCCAATGCTTTCGTATAGCGGTATGAATTTTGTATGCTGCCGGATGGTAGTCATGTACAAATGGTATTCTAGTGCCTCTATTCATACATGTGGTCCTGTCATTGGTCTGTATCTGAACTGTGGATGGAGGATAACCCCTATTGAGGAATTTGGATTGCATTTCACTGATTCTAGTTTGTTGTATTAGGGGGTCAGATACAATACGGGTAACCCTTTGTAGTTGGGACTGTGGGATTGAACACTTCATTCTGTGGGGATGAAAACTGGTAAAATGAAGGAGGCTGTTCCTATCTGTTGGCTTAGAGTAGATGTCAGTGGTCAAATTGCCATTGGAGTCTTTGATCACTAGGGTGTCCAAAAACTTATTTGACGATTATCGTGAGTCATTGTAAAGTCAAGGCCTGGCCAGGATGTTTTGAGAAAAGAAAAGAAGGTTTGTAGCGAATTTAGGTCTCCAACCCACACACAAAATATGTCATCTATGTATCTTTTCCAAACCAAGGCATGGTGTTGGAAAAGATGATTTTGATAGATAAGGGTTTCTTCATAGTGTGCCATATAGGCATTAGCATATGGGGGCGGACATTACTACCCATCGCAGTGCCCTTGATCTGTAAGTAAAAATCATCTTCAAAAAGAAAAAATTTTTTGGTAAGTACTGTTGACAATAGCTCACTGCACAGATCTATTTGGTCAGGATGCATGCCAGAGGTGGTAAGTAGATGTCTTGTGGATGATATACCCTCTATGTGGGGGATTGATGTATACAAGTCCCGTACATCAAATGAGACCAGGAAAGCATCAGATGGTACGGGGGTGACATTTCGTATAACGTTGAGGAAAGAGCCAGTATCCAGGAGAAATGAGGTGGTGTTCTTGATAAGAGGAGTAATTATTTTTTCGAGATAGATCGACAGTGGTGACAGAATGGACTCCGTGGATGCAACAATCGGGCGACCTGGTGGATTGTGAAGATCTTTATGTATTTTAGGTAGGGTATAGAAAACCGGTATGATGGGGTGTTTTTTTGTTAGGAAATCACATGTTTTGCTGTCAACTATGCCTCTAAGTTGGTATTTTTCCAGTATCTCCCTAATTAACGTTTGGATATTGGTTGTGGGATTACCTGGTAATTTAGTGTAGACCGTGGTATCACTTAATTGTCGTTGAATTTCACCGATGTATGTTGCTTTGTCCATTACTACTATTGCTCCCCCTTTGTCTGCCGGCTTGATGACAATATCTTTGTCATCTTGTAGTGAATGCAAAGCCTGTCTATCAAGTGGGGAGCAATTGAAAGGGAAATGTATATCACCATGTTCAGTATCAAGACGGAGTTTAAGAAACAATTGTTGACAAATTGGATAAACGTTTCCAACGCATGGGAACCCATAGGCGGGCGGTATGAGCTTTTAGACCGTAGCTTCAAACTGGCCGCTGTCAGGCAGTTAGGTGGAAGTATCTTGGGTGTATGGATATTGGCAGGATCAGAGAAGTGCAATTTCAATCTTAGTGTCCTGTAGAATCTCTGTAAATCCATGTCCATTTTAAATGTGTCATTTTTATGACTAGGGCAAAAAGACAGTCCTGTTGTGAATGGGTTTGAGATGAGTTCTGAGCAGAGGCTCCCTCTGGTGGTTACAAGCGGTGCTAGTGAAGATTGTGAGGACTGGGAATCAGGTGTTACTGACTGGTCTTATATAAGGGAGTCATTTTCCATCGGGGTTGCCGGTGATCAATTGTTCTGGTCTGAATCCTTCATTCCAGTTTCCCTTGTGGCCTGCTGTGTCGTGTCTGCATCTCCTGCTTACAGATAAGACTTTTGCTTCTTTTGTGTTTTTGCTATATTTTTGCATTTTGTCCTGCACTTCTTTGGGGGCCTTCAGGGTCCCCTCCGGGGGCTTCTGCCCTCTCAGTTTAGTTCAGCCACTGAGTTATGTTCTTTTGCTTTTTTCAGTTTTTTCAGTGGCTGCTGTTTTGATTTTGTTACACCAGAGAACTAATTTAGGTGGTAGAGGTCGTGTGATCTCAGGTGATTTTGAAATTAGTAGTGTTGGTGCTTTTCAGGGTTTTCTGGGATTGCAGTAAGTACCCTTCCTATCCTTTTCTATTTAGATAGTTTGGGCCCCAGCGTTTGCTCATACTATTTTCTTTCTGTGTCTGTATTTCCTCTTGTCTAACCGCCATTACATGTTTGGGGGCTTTCTATTATCTTTGGGGTTCTGCTCCGGGGCAGATAGCTTTCCTATTTCTATCTTTAGGTGTAGTTAGTTTCTCAGGCTGTGACGAGGCGTCTAGGACCAACGTAGGAACGCTCCACGGCTGCCTCTAGTTGTGGTGGTTAGTCAGGGTACTGCAATCTCATAGATTCCAACTGCTCTGGTGTATTGCCTTTTTGCCTGCTCTCCTCAGCTAAAGAAACATAACAGTATCACCGGCCTAAACTGAAAATTATATTGTACTCTCAGAAGGGAAAAATATTTTGAAAGAAAAAAGTTGTCAGAGTTGTCAGAGATTTTTTTTTCTGTTTGTTGCATTTTTTTTTTTTTTCCCTCTGTATCTCTGGGTGCTGAGGAGGATTTTTTTTTTTTTTTCTCTCAATGGAGTTTGCACAGTTGTCTGGCCGTGTGGATCAGCTTGCCACTGAAGTTCGGAGTATTGCTACCTATCTTGCTAGGTTGCCTGTTGTGGAACCTAGGATTCCCATGCCAGATTTGTTTTTAGGGGATCGAGCTAAGTTTCTGAATTTCAAAAATAACTGTAAATTGTTTTTTGCCTTAAAATCTAAGTCCTCAGGAACGCAGCGCAGCAGGTTCAAACTGTCATCTCTCTCCTGCGCGGCAACCCTCAGGATTGGGCTTTTTCCCTGACACCTGGGGATCCTGTTTTGAGTGATGTTGATGCGTTTTTTCATGCTTTGGGGTTATTGTACGATGAGCCTAATGTCACTGATCAGGCTGAAAAAACTTTGTTGGCATTAAGTCAGGGGCTTGAGGACGCTGAGTTATACTGTCAGAGATTCCGTAGGTGGGCAGTCCTGACCAAAAGGAATGACGACGCTTTGGCGGCCCTTTTCCGGAAGGGTCTGTCAGATAATGTAAAGGATGTTATGGTGGGATTCCCTGTCCCCTCTGGTCTCAATGATTCTATGTCATTAGCGATTCAAATTGACAGACGTTTGCGTGAGCGGAGAAGTATGCGTGGAATGGTGTTGCCTTTTGAACCAGCTTCTGAACCCATGCAGTGTGATAGAGTGGTGTCTGGGGCACAGCGTCATGAGTTTCGAAAGTGCAATGGGTTATGTTTCTACTGTGGTGATGCCTCTCATGCTATTTCAGTCTGCCCTAAGCGGGGAAGACGTTTTGCACGCTCAGTTGTCTTGGGTAGTGTTCAGACTAAGTTTTTATTAACTGTCACTCTGATATGCTCTCTGTCTTCATTTTCTGCTCAGGCTTTCGTTGATTCTGGAGCAGCTATTAACCTGATGGATTATGATTTTGCTAAACGTTGTGGGTTTCCCTTGATACCCCTACAGAAGTCTATTCCCCTACTGGGGATCGATTCTACCCCTTTGGCTGAGAATAAACCCCAGTTTTCTACTCAGGTGATAATGAGGGTTGAACCTGATCACCAGGAGTGCTGCAAATTTTTGGTTCTATATAATCTGCATGACATTATCGTGCTGGGTTTCCCTTGGTTACAGTCTCATAATCCTGTTTTGGATTGGAAATCTGTGTCTGTAACCAGTTGGGGCTGCCAATGTGTTAATACCAACACTCCTGTTTTTTCTGCCTTCCCCCAGGCTCAGGATGTTCCTGACTTTTTGTTTGATTTTTCTGATGTGTTTAGCGAAAGTAAATCTGCATCCTTGCCTCCCCATAGGAGCTATGACTGCGCTATTGAATTAGTGCCGGGTAGTAAATTCCCTAAAGGTCGCCTTTTTAACTTGTCTGTACCTGAACATGACGCTATGCGGTTTTATATCAAGGAATCATTGGAGAAGGGTCATATCAGACCATCCTCTTCACCCTTAGGTGCCGGTTTTTTCTTTGTGGCCAAAAAAGATGGTTCATTAAGGCCGTGTATTGATTATCGTCTCTTGAACAATATTACTGTGAAATATCAATACCCGTTACCCTTGATTTCTGACCTGTTTTCCAGGGTGAAAAACGCTACTTGGTTTACCAAGCTTGACCTCAGGGGGGCGTATAACCTTATTCGCATTAAGCACGGGGATGAATGGAAGACGGCATTCAATACCCCTGAAGGGCATTTTGAGTACCTAGTGATGCCCTTTGGGCTCACTAATGCTCCTTCCGTCTTCCAGTCCTTCATGAATGACATTTTCAGGGATTTTGTGGATAAATTTCTGATTGTTTATTTGGATGATATCTTGATTTTTTCTAATGACTGGGACTCTCATGTGAAACATGTTCGAACTGTATTCCAGATTTTGAGAGAGAATGCTCTGTATGTGAAGGGATCAAAGTGTCTTTTTGGCGTACAGAGGATCTCATTTCTGGGATTCATTTTGTCCCATCTGTTATTGAAATGGACCGGTCAAGGTTCAGGATATCTGTGATTGGGTCCAACCTACTTCATTAAAGGCTCTTCAGAGATTTTTGGGTTTTGCCAATTTTTATCGTAAATTTATTGGTAATTTCTCGGTTATTGTTAAACCATTAACTGATTTGACCAGAAAGGGTTCTGATGTGGTGAATTGGCCTCCTGAGGCAGTCTCTGCATTTCAGGAACTTAAGCAGAGATTCACTTCTGCTCCTGTTCTACGGCAGCCTGATGTTTCTCTGCCATTTCAGGTGGAGGTTGATGCCTCTGAAATTGGGGCAGGTGCCGTTTTGTCCCAAAAAGATCCAGAGACCTCTAAAAGTAACCCTTGTGCCTTTTTCTCTCGAAAATTTTCTCCTACTGAACGTAATTATGACGTGGGTAATCGGGAGTTATTGGCCATGAAGTGGGCTTTTGAAGAGTGGAGACATTGGCTGGAGGGAGCCAAACATCAGGTGGTGGTCCTTACGGACCATAAGAATCTGGTCTATCTGGAATCTGCCAAGCGACTCAATCCTAGACAGGCCAGGTGGGCCTTGTTTTTCACACGTTTTAATTTTGTGGTTTCCTTTCTTCCTGGCACTAAGAATGTTAAGGCGGATGCCCTCTCGAGGAGTTTCCTTGCGGACTCTCCTGAGTTATCCGATCCTTCTGTTATTTTGAAAGAGGGTGTAGTTCTTTCCGCCATCTCGCCCAATTTGAGACTTGCTCTGGAGGGGTGTCAGGAGGATAGGCCCGAGCGCTGTCCTGTTGGAAAATTGTTTGTCCCGGACCAGTGGAAAAAGAGTGTGATGTCTGAGATTCATTGTTCCGCATTGGCTGGGCATCCCGGAATTTTTGGTACCAGAGACTTGGTTAGTCGGTCCTTTTGGTGGCCTACCTTGTCTCGTGATGTCAGGGAATTTGTGCAGTCCTGCGGGACTTGCTCTCGCTCCAAGCCTTGCTCTCGCTCTAGTGGTTTGTTGATGCCATTGCCTGTGCCCAAGAGACCATGGACCCATATCTCTATGGATTTCATTTCCGATCTTCCTGTTTCTCAGAGAATGACCACCATCTGGGTAATTTGTGATAGGTTTTCCAAAATGATACATCTTGTGCCATTACCTAAGTTGCCTTCCTCCTCTGAATTGGTGCCGTTGTTCCTTCAGCACGTGGTTCGTTTACACGGCATTCCTGAGAACATTGTGTCTGACAGAGGAGTCCAGTTTGTTTCCAGATTTTGGAGGACTTTTTGTTCTAAACTGGGTGTTCAATTGTCTTTCTCCTCGGCATTTCATCCTCAGACCAATGGTCAAACTGAGAGAACAAACCAGACATTGGAGACTTATCTAAGATGCTTTGTGTCTGCTGATCAGGATGACTGGGTCTCTTTTTTGCCTTTGGCTGAGTTTGCTCTTAATAATAGGGCTAGCTCTGCCACTTTGATGTCTCCGTTTTTCTGTAATTCTGGGTTTCACCCTCGATTTTCTTCAGGACAGATGGAGGCTTCTGTCTGTCCAGGTGTTGACTCTGTTGTGGAGCGTATGCAACAGATTTGGGACCAGGTAGTGGAGAGGTTGTCCCTCTCTCAGGAGAAGGCCCAGCGGTTTGCTAACCGGCATAGGACTGATGGTCCTCGGTTTAAAGTGGGGGACTTGGTCTGGTTGTCCTCAAAGAATATTCCTATGAGAGTAGCATCTCCTAAATTTAAGCCTAGGTTCATTGGACCTTATAAGATCATGGAGATTATTAATCCTGTTTCTTTTCGTTTGCTTCTTCCAGGGACATTTAAGATCCATAACGTGTTCCACAAGTCCTTGTTGAAGAGGTTTGTTGAGCCAGTGGTTCCTGCTGCTGTGCCTCCTGACCCTGTTTTGGTTGAGGGCAATCTGGAGTATGTGGTTGAGAAAATATTGGATTCTCGTTTTTCTAGACGGAAACTCCAGTATTTGGTTAAATGGAGAGGTTATGGTCAGGAGGACAATTCTTGGGTGTTTGCTTCGGACATCCATGCTAGGAGACTTATCCGTGCGTATCATAGAACTCATCCTGACCGACCTGGTTGCTCAAATGAGGGTTCGGTGACCCCTCCTCAAGGGGGGGTACTGTTGTGAATGGGTTTGAGATGAGTTCTGAGCAGAGGCTCCCTCTGGTGGTTACAAGCGGTGCTAGTGAAGATTGTGAGGACTGGGAATCAGGTGTTACTGACTGGTCTTATATAAGGGAGTCATTTTCCCATCGGGGTTGCCGGTGATCAATTGTTCTGGTCTGAATCCTTCATTCCAGTTTCCCTTGTGGCCTGCTGTGTCGTGTCTGCATCTCCTGCTTACAGATAAGACTTTTGCTTCTTTTGTGTTTTTGCTATATTTTTGCATTTTGTCCTGCACTTCTTTGGGGGCCTTCAGGGTCCCCTCCGGGGGCTTCTGCCCTCTCAGTTTAGTTCAGCCACTGAGTTTTGTTCTTTTGCTTTTTTCAGTTTTTTCAGTGGCTGCTGTTTTGATTTTGTTACACCAGAGAACTAATTTAGGTGGTAGAGATCGTGTGATCTCAGGTGATTTTGAAATTAGTAGTGTTGGTGCTTTTCAGGGTTTTTGGGATTGCAGTAAGTACCCTTCCTATCCTTTTCTATTTAGATAGTTTGGGCCCCAGCGTTTGCTCATACTATTTTCTTTCTGTGTCTGTATTTCCTCTTGTCTAACCGCCATTACATGTTTGGGGGCTTTCTATTATCTTTGGGGTTCTGCTCCGGGGCAGATAGCTTTCCTATTTCTATCTTTAGGTGTAGTTAGTTTCTCAGGCTGTGACGAGGCGTCTAGGACCAACGTAGGAACGCTCCACGGCTGCCTCTAGTTGTGGTGGTTAGTCAGGGTACTGCAATCTCATAGATTCCAACTGCTCTGGTGTATTGCCTTTTTGCCTGCTCTCCTCAGCTACCGAAACATAACACAGTCCCCTTTGGAGTAGTCTATGTTCCGCTATGCCTAGGGATTTGGATGAAATATTCACCACAAGTGATTGATTACCTGAGAACGTGTCAGTCGGGTTGTGTCCATGGTTCGTTGATTGTCGCTTCCCCCTCCTGGGCCTCTTCTTCTTTGGGCACGTCGTTGGCGGCCTAAAAAACGTTCCTGGTAAGATGATCTCTCAGGCCTTTCAAGATCAGAGACGGAAGTAGAAACTTCTGGGGAAGACCGATAGTTGGATCTGGTGGGATATTGTCTAGAGGTAGGTCTGTCTCGCCACCTGTAGACTCTGTCTTGGTCGTAGTCCTCCTGGTCCCGTTGAAATTTGACCCGTTTTCGTTGTTCGATATCGCGACGATGTTGTACGATATTAGTCTCGATTTTGGATCTGAGGGAGTTAAATTCTTCCGTGGAGGTGGTTGCCTTCAGTTGATCTTCTATGTTCTTGATCTTGTCTGCACAGGATGAAATTTCCTTGTGTAGGTGCTCCAGGGTTAGTACCATAAGATCAAAAGAACATTTATTTAAAATAAGTTCAAACTTAGAACAAAAAACAGACAAGTCACTAAATAATGTGGGGCGGAGTGATACCCTGATACCTCGTGGTATCCTCTGTGCTTTTAAATATTCGGTTAAGGTGGCCCCATGTAGTTCCAAATTAGTATGGTGCCGTAGTTCCCTCTCCCAATCTCGGCCCCTTGTTTCACTTGGGGGAGTTTTAAGAAAGTCGCTGGGTACTTTAGATAGAGCTATGATGTTGGAAGCCTCCTCAGAGTTGTAGGAGAAGGTCAGTGAGGACATGACCCACAGATGAGCGTGCTCAATGTAGGGGTTAATGATGTGTAAATAGAAAATTGGCACAGCTTAGTTCAGAGGTGCTCCAGTAGGTTCCCAAACCATGCAGTATATCAAAAAGACTGGGCACACTCCTGGTATGTGTAGAAGTAAGTTTAATACGTACACTTGGTCACAACACAGACGTTTCGGTCTACTTAGACCTTCATCAGTGTACTGTAATAATAAGTGATCAATCAATGTTACAAAAAATGAAATAAAGTATATACACATTGGTATGTTGGGTCAGTAATATGACATAGTCAATCTCAATCAGATCTCTGAGTTTAGCTAAACAACAACATGCTATCAAAAGTACTCAGTATAATGCAAGGTAAAGAGAGATATATAAGTATTAAACGTACCTAGTGACCAGATGCAATCAGAAAAAAAGTTGTATATCTATAGATAGATGCATGAGATAAGAATAAGTTCCCAATCACATATATAAGTGATATCATAAGGTGAGTGGCTGATGTGACCATACCGTTTAGTATGAGACGTATTGATAGGCTGTTACAGTGAAAGAAAAGACAGTGAATGTCCGAACAACATTGTATTATGCCAACAGTCAAATTAAAGAAAAGAAAGGTGAGTGATGTCATACCGCTAATAGCTCCTTCTGGTTTATTAAGGTTGATGTATTTGCACTGTGAGAATTAAGTGACAGGCGCAGAATGTGAGCGCTGATCAAAAGTAAAGGACATAGCCTTAATCCAATATGTTATAATGTGACTCAGTCTCGTGCACTTACCCTGTGTGTCGAGCAGAGAGAGAAAGAGGATGGGGGACATCCACGGACGCGGCATCCACCGCTTGTCATGTGGTGAGAGGTAAGGTATCTGACCGTGTTTTATAATCGTGCACGATAGACCGGAAGTGCCGTGACCGGAAGTGACGTTGGCGCTTATAGTGGAAACGGTAGAGGTAACTTTGTGCATTCCACTAAGACTATTTGCGTTCCAGGTGCAGAGCGCATGCTCATGAGAGCAGGAAAGGGGAGTGTAAAGTGGTGGAACGTGATCATCCAGTGTGGAGGCATATTAATAGCGGTTCTGTAAGAGAGAAAATAAACATCAGTTTCATAGAAAATTGCAAGTTGTTCTCAATTTCTGGTAATGATAATATGACATAAAGTAGTTAATCACAGGAAAGAATATAAATCATATTCCCTGTTTAACCCCTTAGGGTACAGGGTATTTAACTGGTGAATCCAGTATGCCTCTCTTTTTTTCAGCTGTGTTATACGATCCCCACCCTGTCTGGGTTGGGGTACGTGTTCCAATACTTGGTAGCGTAATTGTGCCACATTATGTCCTGCTGCAACAAAATGTTGTGGGATAGGGAGAAGTGTATTTTTGCATCTTATCGTGGACTTGTGTTTGGATATCCTATCTTTCACACATTGTGTGGTTTCTCCGATGTATAGTAAACCGCAGGGACATTTTATTAAGTAAACCACGTAGTTGGAATTGCAAGTGAAGTATTCTTGTATAGAGTATTTTTTACCCGTATAAGGGTGGTGTATGGTGTTACCCTTAATGATGTTGTTACATTGTTGACAGGATAGGCAAGGAAAAGTACCCATTTTTGGGGTTTGTAAAAATCTTTGGGTTATATTGGGTCTTTTTGGGCCTATGTCTGCTCTAACAAGGCTATCTCTGAGGTTGCGTGGTCTCCTGAAACATGGCATAAAAGGCTGTTGGAAAGACTCCACTTCTGCGCCTGTCACTTAATTCTCACAGTGCAAATACATCAACCTTAATAAACCAGAAGGAGCTATTAGCGGTATGACATCACTCACCTTTCTTTTCTTTAATTTGACTGTTGGCATAATACAATGTTGTTCGGACATTCACTGTCTTTTCTTTCACTGTAACAGCCTATCAATACGTCTCATACTAAACGGTATGGTCACATCAGCCACTCACCTTATGATATCACTTATATATGTGATTGGGAACTTATTCTTATCTCATGCATCTATCTATAGATATACAACTTTTTTTCTGATTGCATCTGGTCACTAGGTACGTTTAATACTTATATATCTCTCTTTACCTTGCATTATACTGAGTACTTTTGATAGCATGTTGTTGTTTAGCTAAACTCAGAGATCTGATTGAGATTGACTATGTCATATTACTGACCCAACATACCAATGTGTATATACTTTATTTCATTTTTTGTAACATTGATTGATCACTTATTATTACAGTACACTGATGAAGGTCTAAGTAGACCGAAACGTCTGTGTTGTGACCAAGTGTACGTATTAAACTTACTTCTACACATACCAGGAGTGTGCCCAGTCTTTTTGATATACAGTAGGTTTAGTCCACAGAGACAGCTCACAGAAGCAGGAGCAACATACGACTCAGCATTGTTGCACTTTGAGACCATTGTGATAAAGCACAATAGAAAATGTTTTCATTATTGTTGAAATGTACCACTTTTTCCACAACAAAATTAATGTAACACTGAGCTTTTAGCTTACATCTATCCTGCTGTATTTGAAAAACAATTACATTTTTTTTTCTTAATTCATAGTGCACTAGAGCAGAACAAGGGCTCAACTGTAGATACCCATCAATGGGAAACTACATAAACATAATGCCAGTCTCAAAAAGTGGGAGGCCATGCCCTTGTTTGCACTGAATGCAAAAAGCTAACGCAAAACTGAAAGAAATGAACTGGAATAAAAGTTGGCATGCATGCAACATGTAGAAGCATGTTCACACTGGCCATTAAACTCCATTTTTTTGGAGCAGGGCTTTACAATTATGTAGTTTTCCATTGCTGGGTATCCACAGTTGAGCCCTGGTCTTGCTCAGTGCTAGTAGAATGACTTTTACTCTTTTTTTTAGATCAAAACAGTATTTATTAAGTACCCAGTGTTATTTATATGCACTATTGCTTTTTGCTTACTGATAGCAGGGTATATGTTCATATTATTTCTATCTTAGGATTTGTCTGTTTAATGGTCAGTGTGAATAAGTTCCTACACAGTAGTGTAGTTATTAGGGGGGCAGAGGGTGCGGTCGGCCTGGGTCCTATGCTCATAAGGGCCCACCTGAAGCTACTTTTAAGGCCGGGATCACACATATAAGGAATACGGCCGAGTCTCGCATGTTAATTCCCGACACTGCTGCAGGACTTGGGAGTGGAGCGTGCGGCTGCATAGCAATACATGGAGCCGCACGTTCCACTCCTGAGGCTGGCGGCAGTGCCGGGAATTAACATGCGAGACTCGACCATATTCCTCACATGTGTGATCCCGGCCTAATAGTTAAGCTCTGCGGTAGAGCAAGGAGACATGACCTCCATGCACTACCACTATCTGCTCTGCAGACCCAGGGGCGGGCTGAGCGGGGGGGGGCAGAGGGACATACAGCATGCCCTCAGGACGCTGGGTGCCAGCACAATACTTATATGCTGACTCCGTAATACTGCAGACATGCCCAAATTGAACACTGTGGCTGTATCTGCTGAAGAGATGTCAGGACGTCAATTATTCCCATGATAGAGGAATAGGACAGAGGACAGGTTGGTGCAGTAAGTTACAGTTCAGGCTTCTACCTGCACATGGGGCCGAAGGTGTCTACACTGTGCAGTGAGAAGTTGTTATGACGCTGCCCATCTGATAAGTCACAGACAATTTTTTGTCATATACAGTGGGTTCGGAAAGTATTCAGACTTCTTTAAATTTTTCACTATTTGTTTCATTGCAGCCATTTGATAAATGCAAAAAAGTTCATTTTTTTCTCATTAATGTACACTCTGCACCCAATCTTAACAGATAAAAACCAGAAATGTAGAACTTTTGCAAATGTATTAAAAAAGAAAAACTGAAATATCACATGGTCTTAAGTATTCAGACCCTTTGCTCAGACACTCATATTTATGTCACAAACTGTCCATTTCCTTGTTGTAATCCTTGAGAAGGTTCTACTCCTTCATTGGAGTCCAGCTGTGTTTAATTAAACTGATAGGACTTGATTTGTAAAGGCACACCCCTGTCTATATAAGACCTCACAGCTCACAGTGCATGTCAAACCAAATGAGAATCATGAGGTCAAAGGAATTGGCCAAGGAGCTCAGAGACAGAATTGTGGCAAGGCACACATCTGGCCAAGGTTACAAAAGAATTTCTGCAGTACTTAAGGTTCTTAAGAGCACATTGGCCTCCATAATCCTTAAATAGAAGAAGTTTGGAACCACCAGAATTCTTCCTAGACCTGGCCGTCCAGCCAATCTGAGCAATCATGGGAGAAGAGACTTGGTGAGAGAGGTAAAGAAGAACCCCAAGATCACTGTGGCTGAGCTCCACAGATGTAGTAGGAAGATGGAAGAAAGTTCCACAAAGTCAACTATCACTGCAGCCTTCCACAAGTCAAGCCTTTATAGCGGAGTGGCCCGACAGAAGCCTCTCCTCAGTGTAAGACATATGAAAGCCTGCATAGAGTTTGCTAAAAAAAACACATGTAGGACTCCCAGACTATGGGAAATAAGATTCTCTTGTCTGATGAGATGAAGATAGACCTTTTTGGTGATAATTTGAATCGGTGTGTGTGGAGAAAACCAGGTACTGCTCATCACCTGCCCAATACAATCCCAACAGTGAAACATGGTGGTGGCAGCATCATGCTAGGGGGGTGGTTTTCAGCTCCAGGGACAGGACGACTGGTTGCAATTCAAGTAAACATGAATGAGGCCAAGTACAGAGATATCATGGATGAAAACTCTTCCAGAGTGCTCTGGACCTCAGACTTGACTGAAGGTTATCTTCCAACAAGACAATGACTCCAAGCGCACGGCTAAAACAACAAAGGAGTGGCTTCAGATCAACTCTGTGACCATTCTTGATTGGTTCAGCCAAAGTCCTGACCTAAACCCAATTGAGTATCTCTGGAGAGAGCTGAAAATGGATGTCCACTAACGTTCACCATCCAACCTGACGGAACTGGAGAGGATCTTCAAGGAGGAATAGCAGAGGATCCCCAAATCCAGCTGTGAAAAACTTGTTTCATCATTCCCAAGTAAGACTCATGGCTGTACTAGTTCAAGAGGGTGTTTCTAGTCAATACTGAGCAAAGGGTCTGAATACTTATGACCATGTGATATTTCAGTTTTTCTTTTTTAATAAATTTGCACAAATTTGTCCATTTCTGTTTTTTCAGTAAACATGGGGTGCAAAGTGTACTTTAACCCCTTCACCCCCAAGGGTGGTTTGCACGTTAATGACCGGGCCAATTTTTACAATTCTGACCACTGTCTCTTTATGAGGTTATAACTCTGGAACGCTTCAACGGATCTTCGCGATTCTGAGATTGTTTTCTCGTGACATATTGTACTTCATGTTAGTGGTAAAATTTCTTCGATATAACTTGAATTTATTTTTGAAAAAACGCAAATATGGCGAAAATTTTTAAAATTTTGCAATTTTCAAACTTTGAATTTTTATTCCCTTAAAACAGAGAAATATATCACACAAAATAGTTAAGAAATAACATTTCCCACATGTCTACTTTACATCAGCACAATTTTGGAACCAAAATTTTTTTTTGTTAGGAAGTTATAAGGGTTAAAAGTTGACCAGCGATTTCTCATTTTTACAGCAAAATTTAAAAGCCATTTTTTTAGGGACCACCTCACATTTGAAGTCACTTTGAGGGGTCTATATGGCAGAAAATACCCAAAAGTGACACCATTCTAAAATCTGCACCCCTCAAGGTACTCAAAACCACATTCAAGAAGTTTATTAACCCTTCAGGTGCTTCACAGTAACTAAAGCAACGTGGAAGGAAAAAATGAATATTTTACTTTTTAGCCACAAAAATTATCTTTTACAAACTTTTTTTTTATTTTCAAAAGGGTGAAAGGAGAAAATGGACAGATAAGGTTGTTATGCAATTTCTCCTGAGTACGCCAATACCCCACATGTGGGGGAAAACCACTGTTTGGGCACACGGCAGAGCTCGTAAGGGAAGGAGCGACGTTTGACTTTTTCAAACTAAAATTGGCTGGAATTTAGATTGGATGCCATGTCGTGTTTGGAGAGCCCCTGATGCGCCTAAACAGTGGAAATCCCCCACAAGTGACACCATTTTGGAAACTAGACCCCCTAAGGTACTTATCTAGATCTGTTGTGAGCACTTTGAACCCTCAAGTGTTTCACAAAAGTTTATAAAGCTTGGGTGTGAAAAAAAAAAAATCAATTTTCCACAAAAATGATTTTTTAGTCCCAAATTTTTGAATTTTCCCAAGGAAATTGGCCCCCAAAAGTTGTTGTCCAATTTGTCCTGAGTACGCTGATACCCCATATGTGGGGGGGGGAAACTGTTTGGGCGCACAGCAGGGCTTGGAAAGGAAGTAGTAACGTTTTGGAATGCAGATGTTAATGGGGGTCATGTTCCGTTTGCAGTGCCCCAGATGAGCCTAAACAGTGGAAACCCCCCACAAGTGACCCCATTTTAGAAACTAGACCCCCTAAGGAACTTATCTAGATCTTTGGTGAGCACTTTGAACCCCCAAGTGCTTCACACAAGTTTATAATGCCCGGGCATGAAAATAAAAAATCCTATTTTTTTCCCACAAAAATTATCTTTTAGTCACTAATTTTTTATTTTCCCAAGGGTAACAGGAGAAATTGGACCACAAAAGTTGTTGTCCAATTTGTCCTGAGTACGCTGATACCCGATATGTGGGGGGGAACCACTGTTTGGGCGCACGGCAGAGCTCGGAATGGAAGGAGCACCATTTGACTTTTTCCAACCAAAATTGGCTGGAATTGAGTTTGGATGCCATGTTGCATTTGGAGAGCCCCTGATGTGCCTAAACAGTGGAAACCCCCCACAAATGACCCCATTTGGGAAACTAGACCCCCTAAGGAACTTATCTAGATTTTTGATGAGCAATTTGAACCCCCAAGTGCTTCACACAAGTTTATAACGTTGAGCCGTAAAATTTAAAAATTATATTTTTTCCACAAAAATGATCTTTTCACCCCAATTTTTATTTTTCCAAGGGTAACAAGACTCCAAAAGTTATTTTGCAATTTGTCCTGAGTGCGCTGATACCCCATATGTGGGGGTAAACCACTGTTTGGGTGCATGGCATAGTTTGGAAGGGAAGGAGCGCTGTCTGACTTTTTCAACGCAGAATTGGCTGGACGCCATGTCGTGTTTGGAGAGCTCCTGATCTGCCTAAACAGTGGAAACCCCCATAAATGACACTATTTTGGAAACTAGACCCCTCAAGGAACTTATCTAGATGTGTGGTGAGAACTTTGAACCCCCAGGTGTTTCACTAAAGTTTATAACGTACAGTCGTAAAATAAAAAATCTTTTTTTTTTTTTTTACAAAAATGATTTTTTCGCCTCCAATATTTTATTTTCACAAGGGTAACAGAAGAAATTGGAACCCAAAAGTTGTTGTCCAATTTGTCCTGAGTACACTGATACCCAATATGTGGGCGAAAACTACTGTATGGGCACACGTCGGGGCTCGGAAGGGAAGTAGTGACGTTTTGGATTGCAGACTTTGATGGAATGGTCTGGGGGCGTCATGTCGCATTTGGAGAGCCCCTGATGCGCCTAAACAGTGGAAACCCCCCACAAGTGACCCCATTTTGGAAAATAGACCCCACAAGGAACTTATCTAGATGTGTGGTGAGCACTTTGAACCCCGAAGTGCTTCACAGAAGTTTATAACGCACAGCCGTAAAAATAAAAAATCTTTTTTTTTTTACAAAAATGATTTTTTCGCCCCCAATATTTTATTTTCACAAGGGTAACCTGAGAAATTGGACCCCAAAAGTTGTTGTCCAATTTGTCCTGAGTACGCTGATACCCAATATGTGGGACAAAACTACTGTATGGGCGCACGTCAGGGCTCGGAAGGGAAGTAGTGACGTTTTGGATTGCAGACTTTGATGGAATGGTCTGGGTGCGTCATGTCGCATTTGGAGAGCCCCTGATGCGCCTAAACAGTGGAAACCCCCCACAAGTGACCCCATTTTGGAAAATAGACCCCACAAGGAACTTATCTAGATGTGTGGTGAGCACTTTGAACCCCGAAGTGCTTCACAGAAGTTTATAACGCACAGCCGTAAAAATAAAAAATCTTTTTTTTTTTTTGCAAAAATGATTTTTTCGCCCCAATATTTTATTTTTACAAGGGTAACAGGAGAAATTGGACCCCAAAAGTTGTTGCCCAATTTGTCCTGAGTACGCTGATACCCAATATGTGGGAGAAAACTACTGTATGGGTACACGTTGGGGCTCGGAAGGGAAGTAGTGACGTTTTGGATTGCAGAATTTGATGGAATGGTCTGGGGGCGTCATGTCGCATTTGGAGAGCCCCTGATGCGCCTAAACAGTGGAAATCCCAACAAGTGACCCCATTTTGGAAAATAGACCCCACAAGGAACTTATCTAGGTGTGTGGTGAGCGCTATGAAGCCCCAAGTGCTTCACAGAAGTTTATAATGTACAGCCGTAAAAACAAAAAAATATTTTTTTTTGTACAAAAATGATATTTTCGCCCCCAGTTTTTTATTTTCCCAAGGGTAACAGAAGAAATAGGACAAATTGCACAATAACTCTTGGGGTCCAGAGTACGCTGATACCCCATATATGGGGATAAACTACTGTTTGGACGCATGGCAGAGCTCAGAAGTGAAGGAGCACCGTTTGACTTTTTCAACGCAGAATTGGCTGGAATTGAGATCAGACGCCATGTCACATTTGGAGAGCCCCTGATGTGCCTAAACAGCGGAAACCCCCCAATTCTAACTCCAACCCTAACCCCAACACACCCCTAACCCTAGTCCCAACCCTAACCACAAACCTAACCCTAACACACCCCTAATCCCAACCCTAACCCTAATCCTAACTTTAGCGCCAACCCTAACCCTAACTTTAGCCGCAACCCTAACCCTAACCCTAATGGGAAAATGGAAATAAATACATTTTTTTAATTTTATTATTTTTCCCTAACTAAGGGGGTGATAAAGGGGGTTTGATTTACTATTTATAGCGGGTTTTTATGATTGTCAGCTGTCACGCTAAAAGACGCTTTTTATTGCAAAAATAGTTTTTTGCATCGCCACATTTTGAGAGCTATAATTTTTGCATATTTTGGCCCACAGAGTCATGTGAGGTCTTATTTTTTGTGGTACGAGTTGACGTTTTTATTTGTACCATTTTTGAGCAGGTGACATTTTTTGATCGCTTTTTATTTCGATTTTTGGGAGGTTAGAATGAACAAAAATCAGCAATTCATGAATTTCTTTTGGGGGAGGCGTTTTTATTGTTCCGCGTGTGGTAAAATTGATAAATCAGTTTTATTCTTCGGGTCAGTACGATTATGGCGATACCTCATTTATATCATTTTTTTATGTTTTGGCGCTTTTATAGAATAAAAACAATTTTATATAAAAAATAATTATTTTTGCATCGCTTTATTCTGCGAGCTATAACTTTTTTATTTTTTCGCTGATGATGCTGTATTGCGGCTCGTTTTTTGCGGGACCAGATGACGTTTTCAGCGGTACCATGTTTATTTATATCGGTCTTTTTGATCGCGCGTTATTCCACTTTTTGTTCGGCGGTATGATGATAAAGCATTGATTTTTTGCTTCGTTTTTTTTTTTAAGGGGTTCACTAAAGGGGTTAACTAGTGGGACAGTTTTATAGGGGGGTCGTTACGGATGCGGCGATACCAAATATGTGTACTTTTATTGTTTTGTTTTTTTTATTTACAGGAAGAAATGAATTTATTGGGGAATATTTTTTTTTTATTATTTATTTTGGATTTTTTTTTATAACATGTTTATTTTTATTTTTTTAACTTTTTTACTTTGTCCCAGGGTGGGACATCACTGTATTTTATCAAATCGCTGGTGCCTCCCTCCAGGACCCCGGCGCCTTCTTGGATCCGGGTCCTGGGAGGGAGGAAGCCCTCAGAACAGCGCGATCACATCGCGCTGGTCTGAGGGTCTCAGGGGGGCGCGCAGGGAGCCCCCACCCTGCGCGATCCTCCCCTGTGCCCCCAGTACACCGCGATCATGTTTTATCGTGGTGTGCTAGGGGTTAATGTGCCGGGAGCGGTCCGTGACCGCTCCTGACACACAGTCACGGGTGTCAGCTGTGATAATCAGCTGACACCCGGCAGCGATTAGCTGCGCTCCCCTCAGGAGCGCAGTTGATCGCCTATGACGTACTATCCCGTCCATGGGCAGAATGGCACGGGTTTTATGGACGGGATAGTACGTCTAATGTCAGAGAGGGGTTAATGAGACAAAAAATTAACTTTTTTGCATTTTCCAAATGGCTGCAATGAAACAAAGAGTGAAAAATGTAAAGGGGTCTGAATACTTTCCAAACCCACTGTATCTGCGTTCTTGCTATCTGAGACACAGTAGATTTATAGCAGCTGCTTGAACTTTTAAACAGATCAATGTCTCTATCATTGCGAGATGCCCGAGCAACACCCAATCTGTAAAAGGCTTTAAAGCTGCTGCCATAAATCTCATGGTGCCTAAGATAGAGCGACAGATATAAGTGGTCAGTAGCAGTATCATTATACAGCATGGGAGCTAATGCGGGGGCCATTATACAGCATGGGAACTGATGTGGGGCCATTATACAGCATGGGAGTTAATGCGGGGGCCATTATACAGCATGGGAACTAATGTGGGGCCATTATACAGCATGGGAGCTAATGTAGGAACCATTGTACAGTATGGGAGCTAATATGGGGCCATTATACAGTGTGATAGCTATTGCACGGGCCATTATACAGCTTGGGGGCTACTGCAGGGGCCATTACACAACGTGGGAGCTAATGTGGGGCCATTTTACAGCGTCGTAACTAATGCGTGGGCCATTATATAGCGTGGAGCTAATGTGGGAGCCATTATAAAGAGTGATAGCTATTGCACAGGCCATTACACAGTGTTAACGCTAATGTGAGGGACATTATACAGTTTGAAGGTTACTGTGGGGGCCATCATACAGTGTAGGGGCCTATATACAGTGTGGTAGCTACTTTGGGGGTCATTATACAGCATGAGAGCTAATGCGGAGGCCATTACATAGCGTGGGAACTAATGTGGGGCCATTATACAGCATGGGAGCTAATGAGGGGACCATTATAAAGTATGGTAGCTAATGTGGGGCCATTATACAGCATGATAGCTATTGCACGGGCCATTATTCAGCTTGGGGGCTAATGCGGGGGCCATTATACAATGTGGGAGCTAATGTGGGGCCATTTTACAGTGTGGTAACTATTGTGTGGGTGATTATACAATGTGGGAGCTAATGTGGGGCCATTATACAGCATGGGAGCTAATGCGGGGCCATTGTACAATGTGGGAGCTAATGTGGGGCCATTTTACAGTGTGGTAACTATTGTGTGGGTGATTATACAATGTGGGAGCTAATGTGGGGCCATTATACAGAGTGAGAGCTAATGTGGGGTACATTATACAGCATGGGAGTTAATTCGTGGGCCATTATAAAGCATGATAGCTATTGCAGAGGCCATTATACAGTGTTGGAGCTAATGTGAGGGACATTATACAGTTTGAAGGCTACTGTGGGGGAAATCATACAGTCAGGGGCGGAACTATCGTGGAAGCAGGGGAAGCAGCTGCCATAGGGCCCGGGCTAGCAGGGGGCCCGTCCCTGCTGCAGCTGTCTCCTCTGTGTTCCGCCGCCCATGGCCTGAGAGTCGGCGGTTCCCTGTGCTGGCTGTCATGCTGACAGCCGGCGCAGAGAAGATGCTGCGTGCCGTCTCCCAGGAATCAATTGCACTGGTGTCTATACAGACGCCAGTACAATTGAAGCTCTGACCGCCGGGTCAGAGCGACGTCTGCAGCGTGATAATGTCATGTGATCACGCTGCTGACGTCACTCGTCGGCGGCGCCCAGAAGGGTGAAGACTGGTGGTGAGTGTGCTCCACTGTGGAGCTGAAGATACCACCGAAGATTAACGGGGGCACATACTGTGTGAGTGATAACTCTGCATTCTTGGCTGCATTACTACTTGAGGGGCACATTACTACTGATGGGAGAATAAGAGGGCTTATTACTAGTTATGGGGGCATAATGTGCCTGCATTAATAGTTATGCGGGACATGGTTACTAGTAATGGTAGCATAAGGGGGCTGCATTGCTACCAGTCCATTATATTATATTGTGTTTCCATAATGTCTGCTTTAAATACAGCTCTGATTTGGGCAAAAAGCTGGCCGTTATGAGACTGAAGAGTATTTTTTGGGCCTAGAGAATTGCTGTGATTTGCTCCGCCCACTGCTATTGGCTCCGCCCATTATCAGAACCCCGCCCCCCCGCCGCCCGTTTGGGAGAGGGGGCCCCGTTCAAAATTTTGCTGTGGGGCCCCGCCATTTCTAGTTACGCCACTGCATACAGTGTAGGGGCCTATATACAGTGTGGTAGCAATTTTGGGGTCATAAACTCTGGGGAACATTATACAGTAAGAGGACTTCTGTGGGGACCATTAAAGAGGTGGGGGATAATGTGAGGGCACAAAGGAGACATTTTACTATGTTGGTAGCGCAGTTGTGGCATTCATTTGTGAGATAGTATGTGGATCTTTGCTTTTGTACCACACAGTAGATACAATAATAGACACGCATACGGCAATACGGCAGCAGCAGAAGCTCAGCATTGGGGTATCAGCAGGATGAGGAGTTTGTGCAGGTTGGGAATAGATGGGGACAGTGCAGGAAATCTGAGAACTCAAATATATCTGCTGTAATCTCGCAGATGAGTCCTGGATGGGAGAAGTTGTCATGTCAACCTGGACCAGATGAAAAAGAGACAGGAAAAATGAATGACTCCACCAGAAAGAATGTCAGTTGTAAGTCACTATCTGTAAGTGTAACTGTAATCCTTTACATGTTCTGCAGGACTGGTATCTACCACGATGGTCACTATATGCCGTAATATCAGTGTTGATCTTTGTGGAGATTTTTATCAGTTACAGCATAGTCATCTGCAGAGGTTTTCCTACATCCACTATTAGGGTGCACTAATATAGTTGTACTCAGGGGTTAGGGGCCCATTCAGATGTTTCGTCCTCATAAGTTGAACTCCTAGCTGCTACTACACATTGCATGTAATATTCCAGTTCATTTTTTCGGTTTTGCTTATTATTATTATTCAAGAAGAGGATGCATAACCCTATCCATGTAGGCAGAAACTTGTCCATGTCCTTCAGATCTTTTAAGGCCCACATACACATTATAATAACTTTGTCTTCACTTGCCAATATCAGCAGCATTGGCTGACAGTCTAATGTTTATGGAAGCCCCTCAACTCTCCTGACAGATGATTATGGGGGAGATTGAGCAGATAATCTTCTATCACAAGTGTCTTACTGTGGCTTTTCCCCACAAGCTTGCGCAGCCGAACCAAATGTCCACATGTATGATAGAGTCGGGAGATACAGCCTTTAGCCTTTGCGCTGAACAATGAAAACAACATCTTTTGTGTTTGTCCTAATTCAACAATTCTCATCAAAAATGTAAAGCCTTACAGGATTTAAGTTACGTTTTATTGTTTTGGCTATTTCACTATTATTACTATTCAACCTGACATATTTTATACTGCAATTTGGCATATAAATTCAGTATATTAAAATAATATATTCTACTTTGAACTACCATGATGCATTGAATCTTTTCCGAGAAAACGGTTATAATAAGAACTTTTACTTACAAAAGCAATTAGATCAGGAAAGTACCACAGCAATATCTTGGAGCAGCGGTAAAGCACCTTGAAGCCATGAGAACTAAGAAATGGAGAGCATCAGTCAATAGACTATGGACAGTATTAAGCAAGAAAGAAGTCATAAGGAGCAGACAGCAAAGGTCATGAAACACTAGAGAGCAATTAAAGCAGACAGACTGGAACACAATGGCAGAACTCTATTGATCTGGTAACCCACAATTTGTATTTTTATGTAACCCAATTGGTGTTTGAAATAGGATAATTTAATACATCTCTGATATTCAAATAGTCATATGCTCTATTTCTTTTATCCTTCTTTGTACCTTGATTTCTTCAATGGGTACTGTTTGGAAATACTGAATGTATCATAAAATTTTCAACACTTTAATATTGCCAAAGTACAACTTACATTTAAAAAATGAATTTCTTACAAAATCATTCCAATGTATTATATTAATGTAGGAATAATCACAATGGAGCAAAAATTACAATATTTTTGCAATATACATCAGAAAGCTAAACATTAATTAGAATATATCACAAAACATAACTTGCCACGCATTTATAATATGGGTGCCAAAACGTTACAGTCTCATCTAATTTCCATTTATTTATTTTTAATATTTATGATTACATTTAAAGGCTGTGTTTAATTTTTTGGTTTTCCTTATCACTTTTTATAAAAAAATCTAAAATATTGCAGTTTTCACTTTGGTCACTAAACAGAAATAGCGTGTTTTGTAGAAATCACTTTAAAGCAGCAGGCATACTGGATTATGTCATGAAAAAATTTAAAAGATTGAAGTGATCGGTCATAACTTTATTCTAAAGCTGCTGGCAGACGACACATTATACTTTATATTTTTGACTAAAGATGGTGGACAGAGCTCAGCTCCCTCTTCCTATCTGTACAAAGTGACCCCAAGGACATGCTCACAAAACTTTTCCATAGAACTTTATGTTTGAGTATTTTGATCAGTAAACCAATTAGGTCATACAATTTTGAAGATCATACAAGATATTTGTGGCTTCAATAAATTAACAGTTTGTTCCCCTTGATAACCGGATCATTTACGTTGTTATCTTCTTAATACCGAGTAAGTTCTCTGATTCCTTCGTTAACAATGAACCACATCTTAGTAGTTTAAAGTGTTATAGTTCGTGATGATCAAACCACTTTGAGGTTAATATAAACAGCAAACAAAAAGGCAGCAACACTCACCTGCCCAGATCTCAGAACAAATGCACTACAGGATGCAGCCAGCCCATAAAGCAAGATATTAGCAGCACAGTTGCAAAATATCAGATTAAACAGCCACTCTCCACATACCCATTTAAGGAGGGGGTGACTGCCCAGCATACAATTGCACAATAGAGCCCGCATAGGGTGCCGTTCACACATGGATACTGCACAGTGTCTGGTTCACAGCCTATTAGTCACGCCCCTACTATTCGACTAGGCGGGCTGGCCAGTACACTCTCAATGCGCACCAGTGTGAACACCCCTCATGCGAGACCAGACGTGCCTGGGCCTGGCTGCATCCCGAAAAATAAAGTGCAAAAATACAAAAATAGTGGGGTATTAGTTAATATTTTGGCCAAAATACGTAATCTTGTGACCTGCGCCAAAGGTCCCCACGCTTACAAGTCCTACACTACACTATCCAGCAAAGCCACTAAAGGAGACTCAAGGTCTCCAAAAATTCAATATAAACAGCAAACAAAAAGGCAGCAACACTCACCTGCCCAGATCTCAGAACAAATGCACTACAGGATGCAGCCAGCCCATAAAGCAAGATTTAGCAGCACAGTTGCAAAATACCAGATTAAACAGCCACTCTCCACATACCCATTCAAGGAGGGGGTGACTGCCCAGCATACAATTGCAAATAGAGGCCCGCATAGGGTGCCGTTCACACAAGGATACTGCACAGTGTCTGGTTCACAGCCTATTAGTCACGCCCCTACTATTCGACTAGGCGGGCTGGCCAGTACACTCTCAATGCGCACCAGTGTGAACACCCCTCATGCGAGACCAGACATGCCTGGGCCTGGCTGCACTCCGAGAAATAAAGTGCGCATTGAGAGTGTACTGGCCAGCCCGCCTAGTCGAATAGTAGGGGCGTGACTAATAAGCTGTGAACCAGACACTGTGCAGTATCCTTGTGTGAACGGCACCTATGCGGGCCTCAATTGTGCAATTGTATGCTGGGCAGTCACCCCCTCCTTGAATGGGTATGTGGAGAGTGGCTGTTTAATCTGGTATTTTGCACCTGTGCTGCTAACATCTTGCTTTATGGGCTGGCTGCATCCTGTAGTGCATTTGTTCTGAGATCTGGGCAGGTGAGTGTTGCTGCCTTTTTGTTTGCTGTTTATATTGAATTTTTGGAGACCTTGAGTCTCCTTTAGTGGCTTTGCTGGATAGTGTAGTGTAGGACTTGTAAGCGTGGGGACCTTTGGCGCAGGTTACAAGCTTACGTATGTTGGCCAAAATATTAACTAATACCCCGCTATTTTTGTATTTTTTGCACTTTATTTTTTTGGGTGCAGCCAGGCCCAGGCACGTCTGGTCTCGCATGAGGGGTGTTCACACTGGTGCGCATTGAGAGTGTACTGGCCAGCCCACCTAGTCGAATAGTAGGGGGTGACTAATAGGCTGTGAACCAGACACTGTGCAGTATCCTTGTGTGAACGAAACCCTATGCGGGCCTCTATTGTGCAATTGTATGCTGGGCAGTCACCCCCTCCTTGAATGGGTATGTGGAGAGTGGCTGTTTAATCTGGTATTTTGCACCTGTGCTGCTAACATCTTGCTTTATGGGCTGGCTGATCCTGTAGTGCATTTGCTCTGAGATCTGGACAGGTGATTGTTGCTGCCTTTTTGTTTGCTGTTTATATTGAATTTTTGGAGACCTTGAGTCTCCTTTAGTGGCTTTACTGGATAGTGCACATTGAGGTTAATCAAACTTACATATTTGGATTTGAGTTGAACATTATTTTTCTTGCAATTCTGTTTCATGCCCATTGCGCAAAATTACGCCATTTTGCTTGACTCTTTTAAGGGCCAGGAGGTATTTTTTTAAAAAATTATTCTTTCCCCTTGCCTGTCATGGTGTCACAGGTACCTGTCGTGTCTTATGTAGACTCACTTGTTCCCTCTTTCCAGTTTTCTCTTATGTCTTCATATACACTCTTTGGTGATATAATAATGTGGCACCTCTGAGGGTCCAGTTGCCACAGAAGTACTGCACCTCAGCTAGAGGTGTGGTACTCAGCTCTCAGGTAAGGAGGGGCACTACCTGGTACTTGCACACTAGCATCCAAGACAGCACCTCTTTATGCCAGGGAAGCTGGGTGGGCCCACTCAGGCTGAGGGGGTATGGGTGGAGGAAGTAGATAGGAGTAGGAGACATGGAGGTAGAGTGACGGTTGGAGAGAAAGTTGACAGTTGGTGGTGGAGAGTGGTCTTAGGAACGGGAGTCAGTTGGTAGGAGTGGTGGTGAAGAAAGGAGCTCCTGAGGGAAAAAGCGTCCTAGGGGCCAGGGAAATGAGGAATCCACCCGTGGCGCCTGAATCCAGGCCAACCGTAGTGTGGGGAGCGGCCCCCAGACTGTGGAGAGATTGCAGGACTCAGCTAGCAAACCGGAGGCTGTGGTAGCTGTATGTGCGACAGCAAAATCCATATACATTCGCTAAAAAGGCAGCCACATAGGGTCATGGGTATCAGGAGGATGTCACCCGACCGGACCTGAGGCTGCTGGCTTGGGATGCTGTGTGTGAGGTGCAGGGCAGGAAGGGGGTGAGCCTACCCAGAGAGAGGCGATCTGAGAAGGCACACAAGAAGGGGGTCTTGGTAAAGTGTACCCCAAACTACCCGAGCTGGCTGGACCACCGACCTGGAGGACACAGCACCCGGCTGGTGATTGTAACCGAAAGACTGTGAGTAAAGTGTGAAGACTGCACCCAGCTGTGTCCTCAGATTGATTCACTGCGTCACCTGCCCTGTACTACAACAGTTACCATCATGAAATTAACTCTATGACTGCCCTGGTTCTTAGCTCTACCCGTGGAAAGCTGTAAGATCTCTGCTGCGTCATCAACCACCCCAGTGGACCTGAATCGCAGCGTTGGCCATCTATTGCCGAATACCACGGGTGGCGTCACGACTTAATCCCCTATAAACTTTTCCTCATTTTATTGTATGCCCAGGGCCACGGACCGGGTCATTGCTGCCATGACCTCCCCCCCAAAGAACTGTCTGACCCTGACCGAGTACCCAATGGCCCTGGTTGGTGTCGCAATAACATTGCTTTAGGCATAATCTGTGCTGGAGTCACTGACCAAAGGGTGAGGGCAAGTGAACCAACAGAAGACAAGGAGGTAACTGGTGTTGCCAGAACACTTGAGGGGTGAGATGAGTATTGTGGTATTTTTTTTTAATTATTTAAATCCTTCTTTTAGTATTTGCTTGGGGTCTGCAGAGACAAGAAAGCACAAAAAAACTATTTTAACTGACAATCTGATTAGCATTGAATCCGTTCGATGTCAATTAAATTTCCAAGCCTAATTCAATAAAATTTGGTGAATTCGAACCTTGGAAGATTCGCTCTTCTTTAACAATACTCTGATAAAAAAAGGATTTCAGACAATAAAGCTTTATCAAGGAAAACTAACACTGAATTACATATAAAATATGAATTAGTTTTTTTCAAGATCTATGCAGTTTGTCCCTCTATGGATTTTAAACATCACATGTACATCAGATGAGACACTTCATTATGTCTACCTAAAATGTCTTAAAATTATATGGGGAAAATTCTTTTTTGATAAGTTTTCTCAACAACTAAAGCTTTATTTTGGCAAAGACTTGGCATTAATCCCTTCACGACATATGATGTATTTTACGTCCCTGCCTAGCCCACTACTTTCCCAGCACATGACAACTGATTTAATCAGCCGACATGTGCTTTTAACAGTCTGGGGCAGAGCTGTGCTCTTCCTGCATGCACGTCACATGAACGCGGGGTGCCGATGGTTTGTCATGATGGCCGGGGGTCTGCTGTTGATCCCTGTGTCTGTTGATGATCACTCTGCCTGTATTCATGATTCTCCTGTGAATTTCAGCCCATGGCTGGCGTTCAAAGGAGACCATGTCTTCTGCTATACATAGCAGTGTTGTTGCACTGCTATGAAAAGCACAAGCAATTGTATGATTCCAGCTTCAAGTCCCCTAAGGTACTTACAAATGCTGTAAAAAGTGAAAAAAAAGTTTTTAAAAATATGAAAATAATAAAAAAAATAAAAGTTCAAATCACCCCCATATTGTCTCGTTGAAAATAAAACAATTAAAAAGAAATAAAAAATACACATATTTGGTATAACTACCTTCAGAAGGGTCTCATCTATTAACATATAAAATATATTAATCAGATCGGTAAACAGCATAATGAAAAAGAAAATCAAAACACCATAATGATGTTTTTTTAGCCACCGCAATATTGTAATAAAATGCAAGAGGCGATCAATACATCATATCTACCCCAAAATAGAATCAGTAAAAGTGTCAGCTCAGGGTGCAAAAAAATAAGCTTTCAAACAGCCCCAGATCCCAAAAATGAAAATGTTGCTGATCTCGGAAAATGGCAACAAAAGCAAAAATATTTTTAATACATACAGTATGTCCGAAAAAATTTTTTTCACAGCTTAAATAAAAAACTTGTTTGGCATCTGCATACTTGTATCTGGAGAATCATATTGCCCACTCAGTTTTATCATATAGTGAACATGGTAAATAAAAAACCCAAAAAACAATTGTGGAATTGCACTTTTTTTGCAATTTCATTTCACTTAGAATTTTTTTCCCGTTTTCCAGTACACTATATGGTAAAATGAATGCAAAAGTAATACTCGTCCCGCAAAACACAAGTCCTCATATTGTTATATTGACGGAAAAATAAAAAAGTTATGGCTCTGGGAAGAAGGAGAGGAAGAAATAAAAATAAAGAAATAGAAATGATCAAGGGTGTTAAGGTTAATAATAGGATTTCGACTTCTTCCCACAATGGATCCAATAGTTATTAATTCCGGAAAAGCCTCAAAGGTAAAAGCAGGTGGAAACATTTGTTTGCATTCATGAAGTTTGCACTGTAAATGACTGTCCTTGTGTTGTAACTAGAGATGAGCGACTTTGCCTCCGGGAGGGTCGAGTCAGGTTTCGGACCACCCGACTTTCACAAAAGTCGAGTCGAACGAAATCGGCCGACTATCGGAAAAAGTCGAAGGTTCGACTGAAACACGAAACGCAATGCAAGTCAATGGGGAAGCAAAGTCGGCATCGAGTGGAGGACAGTAAACACACCTATAGTGCCCATTTCAATGCCAACAACATCAATTCTTATTACTTAAGCTTGTCAACCTTAATTTACTTTATAATAAAAGTTACGCATTGAAAACTGGGGATTATTTGGCTAAAGTTGTGGGGGGGGTAGGACTGGCTTCAGGTTTTTGTGTGCCCCGTGCGAAAGAGTGTCAGTGGGCCCCTTTAACACATACTACAATTCATGATGCTCCGATACGGCAGAGAAATATATGTATAGTACAATGCCAAATACTTCACTTCTTACATTACATGACTGATATCTATTTTAAATTCTACAATAGCTCAAAAACCGGACAGTATAGTCCTCAATACAGTATTATGGCCACTAGGGTTGAGCATTCCGATACTGCAAATATCGGGTATCGGCCGATATTGGCTGTATCGGAATTCCGATTCCGAGTACCGATATTTTCGTCATATCGGATACCGGAATCGGAATGTCACTGTCACTGTCAGTGTCCGTCTGTCGGGTCTGTCAGGAGTCAGCGGCACTTACCCGGCAGAAGATCTCCGGCGGTCACATCCCGGACTGCTTAATGGCCGCCATCCTCTTCTCCCGGCGGTCACATGCAGTTTCTCGCGATAACTGCAGTGACTGCTGGGTAATCGCGGCCGTAAAGCAGTCCGATGACGTCACCGCCGGGGAAACAGGTAATCAGCTGTGCTGCGCCGGGATGTCAGGCTCTGCCTGTCATTCCGATGTAGCAGAGCTGGATCGTCGTGGGACTGTCGTTATGGACTGCGTCGGACAGGTGGTATACTGTTGGTTTGTTTTTTTATTTTTTTACAGGAGATCGATGGCGTCGCAGGAATGAGAGAGTAATAAAAAAAATGAAAACTGTGTTGTCTCTTTTATTTCATTAAAAGACTTTTTTCTTGCTGTGTCTTTTTTTTACACATTTAAAAACTTTGGGATTAATAATGGATCGGTGTCTTACTGACACCTCTCCATTATTAACCGGGCTTATTGTCACCGAGCAATCAACGGTGACATTAACCCCTTATTACCCCGCTTGCCACCGCTACAGGGCAAGTGGGAAGAGCCGGGTAAAGTGCCACAATTGGCACATCTTTTGATGCGCCAAATGTGGGGCTGCTGTAGCCTGGTATTATCAGGCTGTTGAGGGCCAAAATCCATGGGCCTTGACAGTCTTTTAATACCAGGCCGCAGCAGTCTGCATTTTACTTGGCTGGTTAACAAAAATAGGGGGACCCCTACGCCGTTTTTTTTTCGAGGGGATCCCCTATTTTTGTTAACCAGCCAAGCTAAGCAGACTGCTGTGGCCTGGTATTATCAAGCTTGCAAGGTCCATGGATATTGGATCCTTACCAGCCTGAAAAACCAGGCCTCAGCGGTCTGCTTCATCTGGCTGGTTAACAAAATAGGGGGACCCCACGCCAATTTTTTTCGAGGCGATCCCCTATTTTTGTTAATCAGCCAAGATATGCAGACTGCTGTGGCCTGGTATTATCAGGCTGGCAAGGTCCATGGATCTTGGCTCCTTAACAGCCTGAAAATCCAGGCCTCAGCGGTCTGCTTCATCTGGCTGGTTAACAAAAATAGGGGGGACCCCACGCCAATTTTTTTCGAGGGGATCCCCTATTTTTGTTAATCAGCCAAGATATGCAGACTGCTGTGGCCTGGTATTATCAGGCTGGCAAGGTCCATGGATCTTGGCTCCTTAACAGCCTGAAAATCCAGGCCTCAGCGGTCTGCTTCATCTGGCTGGTTAACAAAAATAGGGGGGACCCCACGCCAATTTTTTTCGAGGGGATCCCCTATTTTTGTTAATCAGCCAAGATATGCAGACTGCTGTGGCCTGGTATTATCAGGCTGGCAAGGTCCATGGATCTTGGCTCCTTAACAGCCTGAAAATCCAGGCCTCAGCGGTCTGCTTCATCTGGCTGGTTAACAAAAATAGGGGGGACCCCACGCCATTTTTTTTTCGAAGGGAACCCTATTTTTGTTAATCAGTTCCCTCTGACGTCACTGATGGTGTCCCTGGCTGACCTGAAGTGAAAGTGGAAAGCAATCAATTAAGCTTTCACTTCCTCTCCTGTCAGCCAGGAGAGGAGCTCATTCATTTGGGGGTTTACTGTGAGGCTGCAGCATTAGCTGCGGTCCCTGCAGTAAACATTAACCCTTTCTGAAGGATTACACCGTGGGACCTGACTGTGCATCGGATTGGTAAGAATAATTTTGCTTTATTATTTTATTTTTATTACAGGAAATGGTTTTAGCAGGTAAATAAAATATGGTCAAAAACTGTGTGATTATTTCATTAAACTTCTTTTTTATTAAAGTGTGTGTGTTTGATTTTTCTTTCATACAATAGGATTAATAATTGATAGTTGTCTAATTGACAGCTCTCAATTATTAACCTGGCTTAAAGTGACCTTTCAATTGCAAGGTCATTTTAACCCCTTATTAACCCATTCGCCACCGCTACAGGGCAATGGGAATAGACGGTGTTGTGAATTGGTTTGAGATGAGTTCTGAGCAGAGGCTCCCTCTGGTGGTTACAAGCGGTGCTAGTGAAGATTGTGAGGACTGGGAATCAGGTGTTACTGACTGGTCTTATATAAGGGAGTCATTTTCCCATCAGGGTTGCCGGTGATCAATTGTTCTGGTCTGAATCCTTCATTCCAGTTTCCCTTGTAGCCTGCTGTGTCGTGTCTGCATCTCCTGCTTACAGATAAGACTTTTGCTTCTTTTGTGTTTGTGCTATATTTTTGCATTTTGTACTGCACTTCTTTGGGGGCCTTCAGGGTCCCCTCCGGGGGCTTCTGCCCTCTCAGTTTAGTTCAGCCACTGAGTTTTGTTCTTTTGCTTTTTCCAGTTTTTTCAGTGGCTGCTGTTTTGATTTTGTTACACCAGAGAACTAATTTAGGTGGTAGAGGTCGTGTGATCTCAGGTGATTTTGAAATTAGTAGAGTTGGTGCTTTTCAGGGTTTTCTGGGATTGCAGTAAGTACCCTTCCTATCCTTTTCTATTTAGATAGTTTGGGCCCCAGCGTTTGCTCATACTATTTTCTTT
>JARQOD010000007.1:166201674-166229178 GCA_033576555.1 Oophaga sylvatica | reverse complement strand
AAATGACCCCATGCACCCGTCTTATAATGCACCCCCATATGCAGCCGTATTATAAGACCCATTGCAGCCTATTATAATGCCCCCCCATATCAGCCGACTTAAAATTTTACTCTTTGCAGCCGATTTAAATGCCCCCAAAATTTGCACCCGTACTTATAATGCCCCCATATGCAGCCGTATTTAAAATTCACCCCCATTGCACCCGTACTTTAATGTACTCCATATGCGCCTTATTTAAAAGCACCCCCATATCAGCCATTATAATGACCCATATGCAGCCGTACTTATAATGCCCCTCCCCTTGCAGCCGTACTTAAAATGACCCCATATGCAGCTGTACTTATAATGCACCCATATGCAGCCGTACTTATAATGACCCATATGCAGCCGTTACTTATAATGCACCCCCATATGCAGCCGTATTTTATAATGCACCCCATATGCAGCCGTACTTATAATGCACCCCATTGCAGCCGTACTTATAAGCACCCCATATCAGCCGTACTTATAATGCACCCCATATGCAGCCGTACTTATTACCCATAGGGCAGCCTACTTATAATGCACCCCCATATGCAGCCGTACTTATAATGACCTCCATATGCAGCCGTACTTATAATGCCCCCCCATATGCAGCCGTACTTATATGACCCATATGCACCTTACTTATAATGCACCCCCATATGAAAGCCTTACTTATAATGCACCCCCATATGCAGCCGTACTTATAATGAACCCCCCATATGCAGCCGTACTTATAATGCCCCCATATGCACCCGTACTTATAATGACCCCATATGCAGCCTACTTATAATGCCCCCCATATGCACCCTTACTTATAATGCACCCCATATGCAGCCGTACTTATAATGAACTCCATATGCAGCCGTACTTATAAGGGCACCCCAATCCCACCGTACTTATAAGCCCCCATATGCAGCCTTACTTATAATGACCCCATATGCAGCCTACTTATAATGGCACCCCATATGCAGCCGTACTTTAATGTACTCCATATGCAGCCTTACTTAAATGCACCCCATATGCAGCCGTACTTAAAAATGTACTCCATAGCAGCCTACTTAAATGCCCCCCCATTGCAGCCTACTTATAATGCCCCCATATGCAGCCTTACTTATAATGTACCCATAGCAGCCTTACTTATAATGACCCCATATGCAGCCGTACTTATAATGCCCCCCCATATGAAAGCCGTACTTTAATGCCCCCCCATATGCGGGCCTACTTATAATACCCCCATATGCAGCCTACTTATAATGACCCATATGCAGCCTTACTTATAATTACCCATTGCACCCGTACTTATAATGCACCCCCATATGAAAGCCGTACTTATAATGTACTCCATATGCAGCCTTACTTATAATGCACCCCATATGCAGCCGTACTTATAATGCACCCCATATGCAGCCGTACTTATAATTCACTCCCATATGCAGCCGTACTTATAATGCACCCCTTTACAAAAATAATAAATCCTGTACTCACCTCTCTTGCTCCCGGCTCCTGCGCTACTCACTGCTCTCCCTCTCAGCGTCTGACTGCCGGCGCCGGGCAGTAACGTCATCACGCCCGCTGTCAGACGCTGAGAGGGGGATTATGGGAGAGAAGGAGCGCTTGCTCCTTCTCTCTCAATGCGGTCAGCTGTTTGGCTAGATGCTGATACAGCTGACCCTGCAATGACGGGCGGGGGACCACTGCTAGCGCCAGGCCCCCCACCGCCTGCTCAGGGGCCCCATAGCGGCCGGGCGGCAGAGCAGGGAGATTGATTCTACCTGCTCTGCCGCAGAAAGTAACTGTGTCGGCGTGCTGTGCACGCCGATACAGTTTAACGCTACTGGTGTCACCCCAAATAGAGGTGTCACCCGGTGCGGCCCGCACCCCCCACACCCGGGTCGCTACGCCACTGTTCATGTGTGGGGTTGCTTCTCAGCCAAGGGAATCGGCTCTCTCACAGTCTTACCTAAAAACACAGCCATGAATAAAGAATGGTACCAGAATGTCCTCCAAGAGCAACTTCTCCCAATCCTCAAAGAGCAGTTTGGCGATCAACAATGCCTTTTCCAGCACGATGGAGCACCTTGCCATAAAGCGAAGGTGATAACTAAATGGCTCAGGGAACAAAACATAGAGATTTTGTGTCCATGACCTGGAAACTCCCCAGATCTTAATCCCATGAGAACTTGTGGTCAATCATCAAGAGACGGGTGGACAAACAAAAACCTAAAAATTCTGACAAAATGAAAGCATTGATTGTGCAAGAATGGACTGCTATCAGTCAGGATTTGGTCCAGAAGTTGATTGAGAGCATGCCAGGGAGAATTGCAGAGGTCCTGAAGAAGAAGGGTTAACACTGCAACTATTGACTTGCTGCATTAACTCATTCTAACTGTCAATATAAGCTTTTGTTACTCATATGTTTGCAATTATTATATTTGTGTCTGTGATAAAAACATCTGTCAAGCACACATAAAAACCAGAGGGCAGCAGATCATGTGAAAATATAATATTTGTGTCATTCTCAAAACTTTTGGCCATGACTGTACAGTAAATGATGGTCCCCATAAAATGTGCCATACAGTATACGACGGTCCCCATAGAGTATAATGAGCCCCACATATGCCCATACAGTATAATGGTCGCATATAAACTCCATACAGTATATGATGGGCACCGTATATTGCTCCATCCAGAATCGCACCTCACAACCTGTGCACTTGACCCCATCCCAACCCACCTCCTCCCCAACCTCACCACCACTATTATTCCATCCCTAACCCACCTCTTCAACCTATCACTAACTTCCGGTACCTTCCCTTCTGCTTTCAAGCATGCCACAATCACGCCTATCCTTAAAAAGCCAACCCTCGACCCAACCGCTATGTCCAGCTATCTCCCAATATCGCTGCTCCCATTCGCTTCCAAACTCCTGGAGCTGCATGTCCACGCTGAGCTTTCCTACCACTTCTCTTCTAACTTGCTCTTTGACACTCTACAATCTGGTTTCCGCCCCCATCACTCCACTGAGACAGCCCTGACCAAAATTACTAATGACCTACTTACAGCCAAAGCGAACGGACAATACTCTATACTCCTGCTTCTTGACCTGTCCCTCTGCTTCTGACACAGTTGACCACTGCCTTTTACTACAGATTCTTTCCTCCTTTGGCGTCAAGGACCTCGTCCTATCCTGGATCTCCTCATACCTTTCCAACCGCACATTCAGCGTCTCCCACTCAAACACTACCTCCTCGTCCCACCCTCTCTCCGTTGGAGTCCCCCAAGGCTCTGTTCTAGGACCCCTACTCTTCTCAATCTATACACTTGGCCTGGGGCAACTCATAAAGTCCCACGGATTCCAGTACCACCTTTACGCTGATGACACTCAGATCTACCTCTCTGGCCCAGACATCACCTCTCTGCTATCCAGAATCCCGGAGTGTCTATCAGCCATATCCTCCTTCTTCTCCTCCCGCTTCCTCAAACTCAATGTGGACAAATCTGAACTCATAATCTTTCCCCCATCCCACAGATCTTCCTTACCTAACCTATCTATCACAATTAACGACATCACGCTTTCCCCCATACCAGAAGTCCGCTGCCTCGGAGTAACCTTTGACTCTGCCCTGTCCTTCAAACCGCACATCCAAGCTCTTTCTACATCCTGTCGTCTTCAGCTCAAAAATATTTCAAGAATCCGTCCTTTCCTCAACCCTCAATCTACTAAAATGATTGTGCACGCCCTCATCATCTCCCGCCTCGACTACTGCAACACCCTTTTCTCTGGCCTCCCTGCTAACACCCTCGCACCTCTCCAGTCCATCCTTAACTCTGCTGCACGACTAATTCACCTCTCTCCTCGCTACTCCTCCGCTTCTCCTCTCTGCAAATCTCTTCATTGGCTCCCATTCCCTCAGCGTATCCAGTTCAAATGACTAATACTGACCTACAAGGCCATCTATAATCTGTCTCCTCCTTATATCTCTGAACTAATCTCCCGATATCTTCCCTCACGTAATCTCCGATCCTCCCAAGACCTCCTTCTCTCCTCCACACTTATTCGCTCCTCACCCAACCGCCTCCAAGACTTCTCCCGAATATCCCCCATCCTCTGGAATTCTTTGCCCCAACACGTCCGACTATCAAACACATTGGATCCTTCAGACGGAACCTGAAAACCCATCTCTTCAGGAAAGCCTACAGCCTGCAATGACCCTGCTACCTCCTCACCACTACCGGAGATATCGCCTCAACCAACACCGGAACTGCTGCAACCCCCTGACCTACTGTCTCCTGCCTCACAATCCTGTAGAATGTAAGCCCGAAAGGGCAGGGTCCTCTCCCCTCTGTATCAGTCTGTCATTGTTAGTTTGTTTACTGTAAGTGATACCTGTAATTTGTATGTAACCCCTTCTCATGTACAGCACCATGGAATCAATGGTGCTATAGAAATAAATAATAATAATAATAATAATTGGCTCCATATAATTCTTCATACAGAATAGGCACCATATGTGCTCCATATGAGACTCCATACCTTATATGATGCCCCATAAATAATGAACCCCATATGATGCTCCAGTAAATGATGGGCCCCATGGATGATGCTCCAGTGTATGATGGGCCTATATAATGCTCCATATATAATGGTCCCCATTTATAATGCTCCAGTGTATAATGCTCCCCATCTATTGCTCCAAACATTAAAAAAAATGAAATTCCTCTCGTCGCTGGGCACTGCTCTACTCTGGACTCCTCAGCATCGCCATCTTCCAGCTCTCTGCACTTGGAATGTTCAGGCAGAGGGTGTACAGACGTGATGTCATCGCGCTCTCTGACCTGAATGTCACTGTCAGGAAACGCGGAAGATGTCACAGTGGTGGAGCAGGGAGAGGTAATTATTGCAAGTGCTTGGGCCCTGAGCAAGTAGGGTTGGGCCCACTCGTGGGTGATGGCACTGGCACAGGGCCCCTCATAGTACGCCGGTGTCTCTGACTGTGAGTGGGCCTCCACACCGTCAGAGACACCGGCGTACTATGAGGGACCCTGTGCCAGTGCCGTCGCCCACGAATGGGCCCCCCCACCTGCTCAGGGCACCGGCACTTGCCTGGGTGTGCCAGGTGCTGACGCCGGCCCTGGAGGGGTACAGCCCAGTTAGGGAGGTGGAAAAACTGGCATATGTTGAGGTGTAGGCTGGACGTTCAGCAGCTGAAAATGGAGGAATTGGAGAAGTCGGAGGAAGAGGAGGACAAAGCGAGTCATTTTGCTGGCAACCTATGTGTCATCAGGGGAAGGTGGTACAAAATCCTTTGAAACCCAGGCATGGTTCATTTTAATGAAGGTGAGATCCCCAACATTTTGGGTCGACAGCCAGGTCCTTCTTTCTGTCAGGATTGATTCAGCAGCACTGAAGACTCTTTCTGATAGCACACTACCAGCAGCGCAAGCGAGCTCCTGTAAGGCATATTGTGCCAATTCAGGCCAGGTGTCCAGTTAACAGGCCAGTAGTCAAAGGGGAATGAACTGTGAGGGAGAACATCGATAGGGGAGGAGAGGTAATTTTGAACCATAGTTGACAACTGCTGTCTCCTGTCTGTTGCAATCAATTCAGTATTAACAGTAGTGTGAGCGGTACTTGAGAAATCAGTCCACAACATGGTCATGAAACCCCTGTCTACAACGCCACTTCGGCTGTGTGCACCACGAACACCTCTTCCATGTTGCCCAGTACAGCTCGTGGTAGAACCTGCACCGCTGCTCTGCGCTGGGAATGCCTCTAGCAAACGGTTTACCAGAGTTGTTTGTTTGTTCGCCAATATTAGCTCTAGGTTCTCCTGTGGCATGATGTTCTGTAATATGCCTTTATAGCGTGGATCGAGGATGCTGGCCAACCAGTAGTCGTCATCCTTCATAATTTTGGCAGTGCGGGGGTCCCTTTTTAGGATCCGCAAGACATAATCACACATGTGGGCCAATGTTCCAGGTTTCAATGATGCACTGCCAGTGGTGGGTGGAGGAGCACTTTCTGCCAAATCCACATCCCTCCATTCACGCACAAACCCTGTACCTGACCTTGGCAAGCCAACATTTTCTCTTGCCCCTGAGAAGCATCCTCCTCCCCAAAATAATCACGCCCCTCATCCTCCTCCTACTCTTCCTCTTCTTCCTCCACCTCATCCAGGACAGTTCCCTGAGCAGACAATGGCTGACTGTCATCAAGGTTTCCCTTCTCCTCCTACTCTTCCTCCTCCGCCGCAGACACCTGATCCTTAATGTGCATCAAAGTTTGCATGAGCAGACGCATAAGTGGGATGCTCATGCTTATGATGGCGTCGTCTGCACTTACCAGCCGTGTGCATTCCTCAAAACACTGAAGGACTTTACAGAGGTCTTTCAGCTTTGACCACTGCACACCCAACAACTCCATGTCTGCCCTCAAACTGCCTGCCCGTGTATCCTCCCACAAATGCATTGCAGCCTGCCTCTGTTCACACAACCTCTCAACCATGTGCATGGTGGAGCTCCACCTTGTTGCAATGTCTATGATTAGGCGGTGCTTGGGGAGGTGGAGCGATCGCTGCAGCCTCTGCATACGATTGGAGTCTACGGGCGAGTGACAGATGTGCTAGCACAGTCTTCGCACCTTATGGAGCAGGGCTGTTAACTCCGGATAATTATTTAGGAAGCACTGCACCACCAGGTTCAAGGTGTGAGCCAGGCAAGGTATGTGTCTGAGTTTTGCCAGGGCTATGGCCGCCACAAAATTATGGCCGTTATCACTGACTACCTTGCCTGGCTCAAGTGTAGACTGCCCAGCCATGACTCAGTTTCTCGCTGCAAAAGTTGGCCAGTACCTCCGCGGTGTGTCTGTTATAGCCCAAAAACATCATCTTTAAAACAGCCTGCTGACGCTTACCACTAGCTGTTATATAGTGGGACACCTCGTGTGCAACACTGGCAGCTGCGGTGGAGTGCTCGTGCGACTGCACTCTGTCGATGAGCTTTTGCTTCTGGAGGAGGAGGAGGAGGGTCGAACGCCTACAGCCAACTGTTGCCTATACCGTGGGCTAGGCAGCACTGTCCCACCACCGCTGTCCCCTGTGGATCCTGCATCCACCACGTTAACCCAGTGCGCAGTGATGGACACGTAACAGCCCTAGCCATGCCTACTGGCCCATGCATCTGTTGTGAGGTGTGTTGTGAATGTGCTAGAAATGAATTCTGAGCAGAATCTCCCTCTGTTGGTTACAAACAGTACTGAACTATCCAATGAAGATTGTGAAGATTGGCGATCAGGTGTTACTGACTGGTCTTATATAAGGGAGGTTCCCTCCCATCAGGGTTGCCGGTGATCAATTGTTCTGGTCTCATCTTTGATTCCTGTTCACTTTGTAGCTTGCTGTTTCGTGCCTGCATCTTCTGCTAACAGATAAGACATTTTCTTCTTTTAGTTTTTTGTGCTTGCTTTTTGCATTTTGTCCTGCACTTCTGTGGGGGTCTGCCGGGTCCCCTCCGGGGGCTTGTGCTCCTCTCAGTTTAGTTCAGCCACTGTTGTTTGTTCATTTGCCTTTTCCAGTTTTTTCAGTGGCTGCTGTTTAGTCTTGTTACATCAGAGAACTAATTTAGGTGGTAGAGGTCGTGTGATCTCAGGTGTTTTTGTAATTAGTAGAGTTGGTACTTTTCAGGGTTTTTTGGGATTGCAGTAAGTGTCCTTCCTATCCTTTTCTATTTAGGAAGTTTGGGCCCCAACATTTGCTCATACTATTTTCTGTCTGTGTCTGTATTTCCCCTTGTCTAACCGCCATTACATGTTTGGGGGCTTTCTATGTTCTTTGGGGATCTGCTCCGGGGCAGATAGTTTTCCTCTTTCTGTCTTTAGGTGTAGTTAGCTTCTCAGGCTGTGACGTGGCGTCTAGGACCAACGTAGGTACGCTCCACGGCTGCCTTTAGTTGTGGTGGTTAGTCAGGGTACTGCAATCCCATAGATTCCAACCTCTCTGGTGTATTTCCTTTTTTGCCTGCTCTCCTCAGCTACCAAATCATAACAGTATCACCGGCCCAAAAACTGATATTTGTATGGTACTCACAGAAGGGAAAAATAGTGTTAAAGAAAGAAGATTGTCAGAGTTGTCAGAGATTTTTTATTTTTTTTCCCTCTGTTTCTCTGAATGCTGATGAGGATTTTTTTTTCTCTCAATGGAGTTTGCACAGTTGTCTGGCCGTGTGGATCAGCTTGCCACTGAAGTTCGGAGTATTGCTACCTATCTTGCAGGGTTGCCTGTTGTGGAACCTAGGATTCCCATGGCAGATTTGTTTTTAGGGGATCGAGCTAAATTTCTGAATTTCAAAAATAATAAGTTGTTTTTTGCCTTGAAATGTAAGTCCTCAGGGAACGCAGCACAGCAGGTTCAAATTGTCATCTCTCTCCTGCGCGGCGATCCTCAGGATTGGGCTTTCTCCCTGACACCTGGGGATCCTGTTTTGAGTAATGTTGATGCATTTTTTCAGGCTCTGGGTGGTGTTTTATTGTTAGTCCGGCATTTTGTAGGTCCTTTTAATGTTTATCACCTTTAATAAAGCGCAGAAAAACGCATGTTTATAGCATTAAATCAGGGGCTTGAGGATGCTGAGTTATACTGTCAGAGATTCCGAAGGTGGGCAGTTCTGACCAAATGGAATGACAATGCTTTGGCAGCCCTTTTTCGGAAGGGTCTGTCAGAGAATGTAAAGGATGTTATGGTGGGATTCCCTGTCCCCTCTGGTCTCAATGATTCTATGTCATTAGTGATTCAAATTGACAGACGTTTGCGTGAGCGTAGAGGTATGCGTGGAACAGTGTTGCCTTGTGAACCAGCTTCTGAACCCATGCAGTGTGATAGAGTGGCTTCTGGGGCACAGCGTCATGAGTTTCGAAAACGCAATGGGTTATGTTTCTACTGTGGTGATGCCTCTCATGCTATTTCAGTCTGCCCTAAGCGGGGAAGACGTTTTGCACGTTCAGTTGTCTTGGGTAGTGTTCAGACTAAATTTTTGTTGACTGTTACCCTGATTTGCTCCCTGTCCACATTTTCTGCTCAGGATTTTGTTGATTCGGGAGCAGCTATTAACCTGATGGATTTTGATTTTGCTAAACGTTGTGGGTTTCCCTTGATACCCCTACGGAAGTCTATTCCCCTACTGGGGATCGATTCTACCCCTTTGGCTGAGAATAAACCTCAGTTCTCTACTCAGGTGATAATGAGGGTTGAACCTGATCATCAGGAGAGTTGAAAATTTTTGGTGCTGTATAATCTGCATGACATTATCGTACTGGGTTTCCCTTGGTTACAGTCTCATAATCCTGTTTTGGATTGGAAATCTGTGTCTGTAACCAGTTGGGGCTGCCAATGTGTTAATACCAACACTCCTGTTTTTTCTGCCTCCCCCCAGGCTCAGGATGTTCCTGACTTTTTGACTGATTTTTCTGATGTGTTTAGCGAAAGTAAATCTGCATCCTTGCCCCCCATAGGAGCTATGACTGCGCTATTGAATTAGTGCCTGGTAGTAAATTCCCTAAAGGTCGCCTTTTTAACTTGTCTGTACCTGAACATGACACTATGCGGTCTTATATCAAGGAGTCATTGGAGAAGGGTCATATCAGACCATCCTCTTCAGCCTTGGGTGCCGGTTTTTTCTTTGTGGCCAAAAAGGATGGTTCATTAAGGCCGTGTATTGATTATCGTCTCTTGAACAATATCACTGTGAAATATCAATATCCGTTACCCTTGATTTCTGACCTGTTTTCCAGGGTGAAAAGTGCTACTTGGTTTACCAAGCTTGACCTCAGGGGGGCATATAACCTTATTCGCATTAAGCACGGGGATGAATGGAAGACGGCATTTAATACCCCAGAGGGGCATTTTGAGTACCTAGTGATGCCCTTTGGGCTCACTAATTCTCCTTCTGTCTTCCAGTCCTTCATGAATGACATTTTCAGGGATTTTGTGGATAAATTTCTGATTGTTTATTTGGATGATATCTTGATTTTTTCCAATGACTGGGACTCTCATGTGAAACATGTTCGGACTGTGTTCCAGATTTTGAGAGAGAATGCTCTGTATGTGAAGGGATCAAAGTGTCTTTTTGGCGTACAGAGGATCTCATTTCTGGGATTCATTTTGTCCCCATCTGTTATTGAAATGGACCCGGTCAAGGTTCAGGCCATCTGTGATTGGGTCCAACCTACTTCATTAAAGGCTCTTCAAAGATTCTTGGGTTTTGCCAATTTTTATCGTAAATTTATTGGTAATTTCTCTGTTATTGTTAAACCATTGACTGATTTGACCAAAAAGGGTTCTGATGTGGTGAATTGGCCTCCTGAGGCAGTCTCTGCGTTTCAGGAACTTAAGCAGAGATTCACTTCTGCTCCTGTTCTACGGCAGCCTGATGTTTCTCTGCCATTTCAGGTGGAGGTTGATGCCTCTGAAATTGGGGCAGGTGCCGTTTTGTCCCAAAGAGATCCAGAGACCTCTAAAAGTAACCCTTGTGCCTTTTTCTCTCGAAAATTTTCTCCAACTGAACGTAATTATGACGTGGGTAATCGGGAGTTATTGGCCATGAAGTGGGCTTTTGAAGAGTGGAGACATTGGCTGGAGGGAGCCAAACATCAGGTGGTGGTCCTCACGGACCATAAGAATCTGGTTTATCTGGAATCAGCCAAGCGACTTAATCCTAGACAGGCCAGGTGGGCCTTGTTTTTCACACGTTTTAATTTTGTGGTTTCCTTTCTTCCTGGCACTAAGAATGTTAAGGCGGATGCCCTCTCGAGGAGTTTCCTTGCGACTCTCCTGAGTTATCTGATCCTGCTGTTATTTTGAAAGAGGGTGTAGTTCTTTCCGCCATCTCGCCCAATTTGAGACTGGCTCTGGAAGGGTGTCAGGAGGATAAACCCGAGCGCTGCCCTATTGGGAAATTGTTTGTCCCAGACCGTGGAAAAAGAGTGTGATGTCTGAGATTCATTGTTCCGCGTTGGCCGGTCATCCCGGAATTTTTGGTACCAGAGACTTGGTTAGTCGGTCCTTTTGGTGGCCTACTTTGTCTCGTGACGTCAGGGAATTTGTGCAGTCCTGCGGGACTTGCTCTCGCTCCAAGCCTTGCTCTCGCTCTAGTGGTTTGTTGATGCCATTGCCTGTGCCCAAGAGACCATGGACCCATATCTCTATGGATTTCATTTCCGACCTCCCTGTTTCTCAGAGAATGACCGTTATCTGGGTGATTTGCGATAGGTTTTCCAAAATGATACATCTTGTGCCATTACCTAAGATGCCTTCCTCCTCTGAATTGGTGCCTTTGTTCCTTCAGCACGTGGTTCGGTTACACGGCATTCCTGAGAACATTGTGTCTGACAGGGGAGTCCAGTTTGTTTCCAGATTTTGGAGGACTTTTTGTTCTAAACTTGTGTTCAATTGTCTTTCTCCTCGGCTTTTCATCCTCAGACCAATGGACAAACTGAGAGAACAAAGCAGACATTGGAGATTTATCTGAGATGCTTTGTGTCTGCTGATCAGGATGACTGGGTCTCTTTTTTGCTTTTGGCTGAGTTTGCTCTTAATAATAGGGCTAGCTCTGCCACTTTGATGTCTCCATTTTTCTGCAATTTTGGGTTTCACCCTCGATTTTCTTCAGGACAACGGAGACTTCTGTCTGTCCAGGTGTTGACTCTGTTTGGAGCGTATGCAGCAGATTTGGGACCAGGTAGTGGAGAGGTTGTCCCTCTCTCAGGAGAGGGCCCAGCGGTTTGCCAACCGGCATAGGACTGATGGTCCTCGGTTTGAAGTGGGGGACTTGGTCTGGTTGTCCTCAAGAAATATCCCTATGAGAGTTGCATCTCCTAAGTTTAAGCCTAGGTTCATTGGACCTTATAAGATCATGGAGATTCTTAATCCTGTTTCCTTTCGTTTACTTCTTCCAGGGACATTTAAGATCCATAACGTGTTCCACAAGTCCTTATTGAAGAGGTTTGTCGAGCCAGTGGTTCCTATGGCTGTGCCTCCTGACCCTGTTTTGGTTGAGGGCAATCTGGAGTATGTGGTTGAGAAAATATTGAATTCTCGTTTTTCTAGACGGAAACTCCAGTATTTGGTTAAGTGGAGAGGTTATGGTCAGGAGGACAATTCTTGGGTGTTTGCTTCGGACATCCATGCTAGGAGACTCATCCGTGCATATCACAGAGCTCATCCTGACCGACCTGGTTGCTCAAATGAGGGTTCGGTGACCCCTCCTCAAGGGGGGGGTACTGTTGTGAATGTGCTAGAAATGAATTCTGAGCAGAAGCTCCCTCTGGTGGTTACAAACAGTACTGAACTATCCAATGAAGATTGTGAAGATTGGCGATCAGGTGTTACTGACTGGTCTTATATAAGGGAGGTTCCCTCCCATCAGGGTTGCCGGTGATCAATTGTTCTGGTCTCATCTTTGATTCCTGTTCACTTTGTAGCTTGCTGTTTCGTGCCTGCATCTTCTGCTAACAGATAAGACATTTTCTTCTTTTAGTTTTTTGTGCTTGCTGTTTGCATTTTGTCCTGCACTTCTGTGGGGGTCTGCCGGGTCCCCTCCGGGGGCTTGTGCTCCTCTCAGTTTAGTTCAGCCACTGTTATTTGTTCATTTGCCTTTTCCAGTTTTTTCAGTGGCTGCTGTTTAGTTTTGTTACATCAGAGAACCAATTTAGGTGGTAGAGGTCGTGTGATCTCAGGTGTTTTTGTAATTAGTAGAGTTGGTACTTTTCAGGGTTTTTTGGGATTGCAGTAAGTGTCCTTCCTATCCTTTTCTATTTAGGAAGTTTGGGCCCCAACGTTTGCTCATACTATTTTCTGTCTGTGTCTGTATTTCCCCTTGTCTAACCGCCATTACATGTTTGGGGGCTTTCTATGTTCTTTGGGGATCTGCTCCGGGGCAGATAGTTTTCCTCTTTCTGTCTTTAGGTGTAGTTAGCTTCTCAGGCTGTGACGTGGCGTCTAGGACCAACGTAGGTACGCTCCACGGCTGCCTTTAGTTGTGGTGGTTAGTCAGGGTACTGCAATCCCATAGATTCCAACCTCTCTGGTGTATTTCCTTTTTTGCCTGCTCTCCTCAGCTACCAAATCATAACAGTGGTGCATCTTTCCACTCACTGATTGTTTGAGTGCATGGACAATGCGGTCTTTCACATGCAGGTGGAGGGCAGAGATGGTTTTTCTAGAAAAGAAGTGCCGACTGGGTAGGTCATAGTGTGGGACAGCGTAGGCCATGAGCTCTCGGAACGCTGCGCTTTGAACCAAACGGAAGGGCATCATCTCTAATGAGATCAGTTTGGCAATGTAGGCGTTCAGTGTACGCGGATGAGAGGATGAGTACTTTCTTGTCCTACTCAGAGGGTCTGCTAGGGTGAGATGGACTTGAGAGCTGCATATGGGGGAACTAGCGGTGGACATGATGGACTGAGAGGGGATTGGTGATGGTGGTGGTGGTGGTCATGGCCTAGATTCAGTCTTTCGTTGCAAAAACATTGTGATTCACTGACTGCTCTGGCCTTGCGACGACACCTCAAAAGTTCTTGCTGGTGGTTTGCTAACCAGTGGGCTTACAGTGGGGGAAGCGATGTAGTGTTGCTGGCTACCTTCAGTTGGAGCGAGTGCACGTGTGCTACCTGAGATATTGTAGTCCGTCCACGCTTGCAAGTGCATGGTGTTTAAATGTCTAAGCATGCAACTGGTATTCAAATTTCGGAGATTTTTCCCTCCGGTAAAGGTCCTTCCGCACTTCTTACAGATAACCTTTGCCCCATCAATCGGATTTTGGACAAAAAAGTGCCACACTGTGGTTTCTGGTCAGAGGTGACCAAGCCTGCGGTGCAGATCCTCTGGGACAGATGGTGAGATGCAGCAGAGTTGGTAAAGCCTCCCACAAGTGAGGCTATGTTATCCCTGGGCAGGAAGATGTAGTTGATGGTAATGGTGCTGAGCAATGTAGCAGAGTGGAGTGTGTGCTACAGTAAGAACTTGAGGAGACAGTCAGTTGCAGTTTCCAAGGCTTTACTCACAGTTCAGGTGCTAACAGTACAGGTGCCCGCTTGGTACTGTGTCCTCCAGGTGAGGAGCTCAGCAAACTCCCAGGTAGTTTGGGAAACACCTTTCCATGACTCCTTTCTATATATGTGTTTCTTTCACTGGCCATCTCACTGTGCTGATTTCCTCACCTTCTACCTTTTCAGCACCTTCACAAAGAGTGTCCCAGATCAGTGCCTGCGAATCCTGTTTGATAACTTCTTATCTCTGTGTTTCCTTGATTCTATATAGCTACCTCTCCGGCGAAGATGAATGTGGTTGTTGTCTGTGATCCCTAAAGTTACCACAGCAGTTGGCTTGCTAGTTGAGTCATAAAGTTCTCCACTAGGCTAAGGGGCCGAGTCCCCTCTGCGACCTGGTCCCTCTGCAAACAGATCGGGCCCCACGGAAGGATCTCACTCTCTCCGTGTCCCTAGGACCCCTTCTCTCCCTCCTGAAGCTTCTCTCCTTTTCTGCTTCTCTCTCCTTCACCTTCCACGTCTGGGGCCGAGCTCTTCCCAGCTCAAGGCCCCCTCTAAGTCTGTCTCTAGACTCCTTTCCTCTGCAGCTCCTCCTGACAGGGAGCTGCTTCACCACACGTCTGTCTCCTTCCACTTCCTCCTCACATTTCTCTCGACTCTGTTCCTTGCTTCCTCAAGCTTCACTCCCCCTCGTACTTACTAGCTCCACCAACCCATACACTCTTTACTACCCAGCCGGGGATGAGACCATCCTCCCGTAGGGTACGTCCAGGGTGTCCGGCTGCTATAGTCTGTGTTGGGTGCAGGTGTTAGAGTCCTGAGTGGTGCTCCCTCCTTAACTGAGAGTGGGGTATCACACCTCTGGATGAGGTGCAATACCTCTGTGGCGACTGAACCCTCAGGGACGCCACACACTCTTCCTACTATGGGATAAATTTTTAGGGCTAGAACGCTGTGCTTATTTGACCATCTGGCCAAGCTGTCCTGCAACTCTTTTTGTTTTTTTAACATGTTTTTGGACTGCTACGGGCCTGCCAGATAACCACTGCTGCGATGTCGATGCCTGCTGTGGATCCTTCTCCTCTTCTGAGCTATTGCCAGCGGCACCCTGTTCCACCAATGGATGCCAATCCGGGTTAACAACTGTTTAATCCATCACCTCCTCTTCAATTTCATCTGCACCTTCCTCTGTGTCACCGTGTAAGGTGGTATAGTATGCGGTAAGGGGTACCTGAGTTTAATCAGGGTCATATTCTGGCTCAGTAGATTGCGAGGGCAGTGTAGTGCTCTGGATGAATGTACCAGTAGAATCATCTACCAGTGGCTGTGCATCAGTGCACTCCATGTCAGATTCATCTTGGACATAGGAATTCAGGATTTTGACTTGATAACCCAGGCATGGTATGTGAAAAGAGCTCCATGGAGTAATCGGAAGTGTGGCCTGCCGCATCCTTCACTTTGGTGGGGGTGAAGGACACAAGGAAAGGTATTGTTCCTGACCAGGAGCCTGCACTGACGACTCAGTGCTTGCATTTTTTGAAACTTCAAAAGAGGAGGCAATAGAGCTGGATGCTGTTTCGGCAATGTAAGCCAAAACCTGTTCCTGATGCTCCGGCTTAAAAGCGGTTTACCTGCTCCCAGAAAAGAGAGCCTTCTAGGCCTTCTGGAGCCAGACGATGACGCAGGCTCAACACCTCCTGCCTTAGGTGCTATTGTGCTTTTGGCACTACCAGCAGATGCACCACCACCACCATCAGTACCAGCTTGCCCCCCACGCCCACATCCGCGTCCTCTTCCACCATACTTCCTCATGTTTGGGAAAATGTACCAAAAATACCAGCAGATATATGGTACTGTATCAGAAGCGTACAGCTGTATATGGTGAAGGGGAAAATTGTAAATCTCCGTATATATTTCCGGAGTCACACACCGGTGCTCTCAGGCTCAGGATGGATTAGACCAGAATATAAAAAGCAGAAAAAGGGTACTGTATCAGAAGATACCAGGTGTATATAGTATAGGGGAAAATTGTAAATCTCCGTATATATTTCCGGGAGTAACAGACAGACGCTCACAGGCTTAGTATGGATTAGACCAGAATTTAAAAAGCAGAAAAACGGTACTGTATGAGAAGCTACAGCTGTATACAGTGTAGGGGTAATTGTAAATCTCCGTATATATTTCAGGAGTCACACACAGACGCTCTCAGGCTCAGTATGGATTAGACCAGAATGTAAAAAGCAGAAAAAGGGTACTGGATCAGAAGATACCAGGTGTATACAGTGTAGGGGTAATTGTAAATCTCCGTATATATTTCCTGAGTCACACACAGATGCTCACAGACTCAGTATGGATTAGACCAGAATATAAAAAGCAGAAAAAACGGTGCTGTATGAGAAGCGTACAGCTGTATACAGTGTAGGGGTAATTGTAAATCTCCGTATATATTTCAGGAGTCACACACAGACGCTCTCAGGCTCAGTATGGATTAGACCAGAATATAAAAAGTATTAAAAGGGTACTGTATCAGAAGATACCAGGTGTATATAGTATAGGGGAAAATTGTAAATCGCCGTATATATTTCAGGAGTCACACACAGACGCTCTCAGGCTCAGTATGGATTAGACCAGAATATAAAAAGCATAAAAAGGGTACTGTGTTACTATTATTATTATTTATTTATATAGCGCCATTGATTCCATAGTGCTGTACATGAGAAGGGGTTACATACAGATTACAGATATCACTTTCGCTAAACAAACTAACAATGACAGACTGATATAGAGGGGAGAGAGGACCCTGCCCTTGCGGGCTTACATTCCACAGGATGGTGGGGAAGGAGACAGTAGGTTGGGGAGTTGCAGCAGCTCCAATGATGGTGAGGCGGTAGCTCCAGTAGTGGTGAGAAGGCAGCGGGGATTATTACAGGCTGTAACTTTCCTGAAGAGGTGGGTTTTCAGGTTCCGTCTGAAGGATCCGAGTGTGGTTGATAGTCGGACGTGTTGGGGCAAAGAATTCCAGAGGATGGGGGCTATTCAGGAGAAGTCTTGGAGGTGGTTAGGTGACGAGCGAATAAGTGTGGAAGAGAGAAGGAGGTCTTGGGAGGATGGGAGATTACGTGAGGGAAGATATCGGGAGATTAGTTCAGAGATATATGGAGGAGACAGGTTATAGATGGCCTTGTAGGTCAGTATGAGTAATTTGAATTGGATACGCTGAGGAAGTTTGAAGCCAGTGGAGAGATTTGCAGAGTGGAGAAGCGGAGGAGTAGCGAGGAGAGCGATGAATTAGTCGGGCAGCTGAGTTAAGGATGGACTGGAGAGGTGCGAGGGTGTTAGCAGGGAGGCCACAGAAAAGTATGTTGCAGTAGTCGAGACGGGAGATGATGAGGGCGTGCACAAGCATTTTAGTAGAGTGAGGGTTAAGGAAGGGACAGATTCTGGAAATATTTTTGAGCTGGAGGCGGCAGGATGTGGAGAGAGCTTGGATGTGCGGTTTGAAGGGCAGTGCAGAGTCAAGGGTTTCTCCAAGGCAGCGGACCACCAGTACGGGGGAAAGAGTGATGTTGTCAATTGTTATAGATAGGTCAGGTAAGGAAGATCTGTGAGATGGAGGAAAGATGATCAGTTCAGATTTGTCCACATTCAGTTTGAGGAAGCATGGAGGAGAAGAAAGAGGATATGGCTGATAGATCGCCAGGATTTTGGAGAGCTGAGAGGTAACATCTGGGCCAGAGAGGTAGATCTGAGTATGATCGGCATAAAGGTGGTACTGGAATCCGTGGGACTTTATGAGTTGCCCCAGGCCAAGTGTATAGATTGAGAAGAGTAGGGGTCCTAGAACCAAGCCTTGGGGGACTCCAACAGAGAGAGGGTGGGATGAGGAGGTAGTGTGTGAGTGGGAGACGCTGAATGTGCGGTTGGAGAGGTATGATTTGATCCAGGACAGGGCGAGGCCTTTGATGCCAAAGGAAGAGAGGATCTGTAGTAGTAGGGAGTGGTCAACTGTGTCGAAAGCAGAGGACAGGTCTAGAAGGAGGAGTACAGAGTATTGTCTGTTCGCTTTGGCTGTAAGTAGGTCATTAGTAATTTTGGTCAGGTCTGTCTCAGTGGAGTGATGGGGGCGGAAACCAGATTGTAGATTGTCAAAGAGCACGTTAGATGAGAGATGGGAGGAATTTTCAGCGTGGACGTGCTGCTCCAGGAGTTTGGAAGCGATTGGGAGCAGCGATATTGGGAGATGGCTGGACATAGCGGTTGGGTCGAGGATTGGCTTTTTGAGGATAGGCGTGACTGTGGCATGTTTGAAAGCAGAAGGGAAGGTACCGGAAGTTAGTGATAGGTTGAAGAGGTGGGTTAGTGATGGGATAAGAGTGGTGGCGCGATTGGGGAGGAGGTAGGATGGGATGGGGTCGAGTGCACAAGTGGTGAGGTGTGATTTGGAGAGAAGATGAGCAAGCTCCCCTTCCGTGATGTTGGATAAGGAGGTTATGGGGTTTGGGCATTGGTCAGGTATACAAAGGGGTTGTGGTGGTTGACTAATAAAGACTTGCTGTGTTTGTTCTATCTTGTTTTTGAAGTGCATGTCGAAGTCCTCAGCAGAGATGAGGGAGGTAGGAGGGGGCAGTGGTGGGCCGAGAAGGGAGTTAAAAGTATTGAACAACTGTTTGTGGTTGTGGGATAAGGAAGATATAAGGGATGTAAAGTAGGCCTGTTTAGCAGAGGTGAGAGCTGATTTGAATTCAAGTGTTGCTTGTTTGAGTGCAGTGAAGTCATCTTGTGAATGCGTTTTCTTCCAGTGCCGTTCAGCAATTCTAGATGCTTGCCGAAGCTTTTTAGTGGTGTTATTGTGCCAGGGTTGTCTATTGATTTTTCGCACTCTGTTATGCATGACCGGGGCGACCGAGTTGATGGCTGATGCAAGAGTGGCATTGTAGAAAATAGTGGCAGTGTCTGTGTCGTGGAGTCAAGATATGGAGGACAGTGGTAGGATAGAGTCAGAGAGTGTATGAGTGTCTAGGTGTGCAAGGTTTCTGCGGGGGTGCGCGTGTTGCTGGACATGGGTGACAAGTGAGGAGGACAGGGATGAGAAAGAGAGTAGATGATGGTCAGATAGAGGGAGAGGGGAGGTTGTGAAGTTAGATAGGGAGCAGAGGCAGGTGAAGACCAGGTCTAATGTGTGTCCGTCTGTGTGGGTGGCTGAAGAGGACCACTGTGTAAGTCCAAAGGATGAAGTAAGGGCCAGGAGTTTAGAAGCTGCCGACTGGTGGGTGTCAATGGGGATGTTGAAGTCACCCATGATGATGGTGGGAATAATATAGGAGATAACCTCAAGCACTCAATTTGGAGAAAAATGAAAATGGAAAAACTGAAAAAATAGAAAAATTCACAATGCTGAATATATTTCATGCTTTTTTGTGTATCCTCATACGGTGGGCATGTCAGCAGAGAGAAAGTGAAGGAGCCATGTAGAGAATTGGCCCATGAAGGCAGTGGTTGGGCCTGGAGGTCGGTATATGACAGCCACTTGGAGGTTGTAGGGAGAGTAGATGCGGACAGAGTGGACTTCAAAAGAGGGGAGGAAAAGGGAGGGAAAAGGTGGGATTGGGTTGAAGGTGCAGTTGGGAGAAAGGAGAAGGCCCACTCCTCCACCATGTCTATTGCCAGGGCGAGGAGTGTGGGTGAAGTGGAGGCCGACATAGCATAACGCAGAAGTGGAGGCGGTGTTGGAGGGTGTCAGCCATGTTTCAGTGAGGCCAAGGGAGGAAAAATTTTGAGAGGTAAAGAGGTCGTGAATCACTTGGGGTTTATTGCAGACCGAGCAGGTATTCCAGAATGATCCAGAGAGAGGGAGCTGAGTGGTGGGCGTCAAGGGCACATATTTGAGGTTGGACAGATTTTGGGTGTTTATATTGGATTGGGAGCGATAGAAGGGGTAATAATGAGAGGTATAAGCTGTGGGGGTCCCGGATTGGGAGATATGTCGCCAGCAGTGAGGAGAAGCAGAAAGAGGCAGAGCAGGTGGGAGAAGGAGAGTGGGCGATTTGTTTTTTGTGTTATTAGGAGAGATCTGAGGTTGAGGAGCAGGTCAGCGGAGGAGGTCAGGTGGGGGGGCAAGAGGAAAGGGGAGATTATTACTTGGTTAGAGAGTGCTGGGGTCTGTGGATAGCGAAGGAGAGTTAGGAGTAATGGAGGCAAAACCATTAGAGCATGTCAGGATGGTAAAAGTAATTGTGGAGTTAACAAAAAAATTTAGTAAATTTAAGCAGAGTTTAGGCGTACCTTCTGGTCACTTCTGGCTCATTTCTGGCATATTTCTATAGTTATCCTTATAAGTAGTGTTGAGCGATACGATACTGCAAATATCGGCTATCGGCCGATATTAGCTCTATCGGCCTTTCGATAATTCGTTTTGATATTTTCGTCTTATCGAATACCGGAATCGGATTTGTCACTGTCACTGTGAGTGTCCGTCGGTCGGGTCTGTCAGGAGTCAGCGGCACTTACCTGGCAGAAGATCTCCGGCGGTCACGTCCTGGACTGCTTGATGGCTGCCATTATCTTCTCCCTGGCGGTCACATGCAGTTTTTCGCGATAACTGCAGTGACTGCTGGGTAATCCCGGCCGTAAAGCAGTCAGTCCGATGACGTCACCGCCGGGGAAGCAGGTAATCAGCTGTGCTGCGCAGGGATGACAGGCTCTGCCTGTCATTCTGATGTAGCAGAGCTGGATCGTCGTGGGACACTCGTTACTATGGACTGCGTCGGTCAGGTGGTATACTTTTTTTTTTTTTTTTCATTTTTTACAGGAGATCGATGGCGTGCAGGATGAGACTGTAATAAAAGTAATGAAAACTGTGTTTTTTTTTTTTTATTAATTAAAAACTTTTTTATGAACATTCACCCGTCCGGGTACATAAACAATTTAACTATTTACATACAGGGACCTGTCCGGGTTATTTTAATTCTTTGGCAGGGTGTTCCAGGTACCACCTGGTACTCTTCTGATGCTTGCCAAACATCCGAGGACCAAGGACCACCAGACTGATGACGTCGTGTGGCTGTACAGTCAAGTCGTGACCGCTACTGGGTCTGTGTGGTCACCTCTTTCATCTCCCTCGGTCTGGAACCCTATGTCCCGACTGAACGAACCAGGGCCTAACAGGCGCCGGTAGGGCCAGCTTACTTATCATGTCCATAGCTGGGGCTGCTGAGGAGACCACTGAGGAGCTTGGGAGATTACGGCGTGGGGTGGGCACTTTTGCAGAGGCCTGGATGTGGAGGCTGAAGGCTCCGAGGGTCTCACAGGTTCTGACACTTGGAGTAGGGTCGCACCTGGTAACATTTAGGGCGTACCATCCATTGTAACCCAGTGTCGGGTGTAAGTCACCAAGTCTCCTGGCAACAGGTCCCTCCCGGTGTCCTTTGGGAGGTGAGCCTCCACTCCCGCCGGTTCACAAACTTCTAATAAAGTCCAGGCTCTGGATGAAGCCCCAACCACCTTTCAATTTAAAGCTCCGTACTGCACCCTTACGCCGCGGCTCCACAGGGTTCCTTTATCTTTCTCATCCGGTCCTTATCTGCTCGGTCCTTCTCCAGTTACGTTGCCGAAGCTTTTGGTTTCTCGCTGCTCCCTTGTCGCTCTGCTTCCCGCTCCCAACGTCTCCATCTTCCTCCTACGCCGGTTGAAATCTCCTCCACAGAGCTCCATGTCTCCACCATCAAATGCAGCTTACAGTGTCCGGTTTGCGCAGCTCTCCTGGCGCCCCAGTCCTGGCGCGCTCACTGCGGAGGAAGCAGCCGGCTCTGGAACAGATGACAGTCGGCTCCGGTACAGGCAGTAGTGCTCTGGTGCCTGCGCGGCCTCCTCCATGAGGACGGGTGTCGCTTCTTCTGTCTCAGCGACGGGGCAAGACGAACGGGTTTGGGGTTGCTGCCGGTGCAGAGTTTTTTTGCACGAACGGTGCCTCCACTGCGACAACGTCAACCGGATCATTGCAAGGGCTCCTCTTAGAAGGGTCTCGCACCTTCGTACAGACACTTCAGGTAAAGGATTGGGCGCCGCTCCAAGTTTAGTTTTAGGGCACGCCAGCTCGCTTCCATCCTGGCGACCTCCTCCCGGTGCCGGGCCAGGCCTCTTAGGGTATCCTCCGCTTCTTGCAGCGTAGGAGGGTTTCCAGGCCGCGTGCCCAACGGTGGTTCCGTGGCGATGGGTCGTTCCGTGGGGGGAGAGCTCTGACTGCTCCATCCCTTCACACTTCTGCTCGTGTCCATTAGCCATCTCTGCCAAGTCACATGTGTCATTAGCATCTGGAGAGGGCCCCTCTTTTGTAGGGAGGCGGGACCTTCGTGTTAGTTTCCGCACACTGAGGAGGATGAGGAGGCGGAACTGAAGAGCTGTGGGCCACGATCTTACATTGCAGTACCATTTAGAGCCATCGTTTTCGCGTCACTGACTGAGTGTACACCCATGAAGAGCACGCCCTTCTTCTTCACCAGTGCCTCGTCGTGACGCAGATATGGCGGAAAAATGGCAAATACATTCTCTGATGATTTTAGCAATTCTCAAGCACAAAACCAGTTCAATTCAGGCACACAGGACTCGCTTATAGCGAGTTACAGAATCCTGTTCGTGACGCCCAAGTTGAGTCGCACAGAGCCAGAGGTTTTGGGGGTACTCGGCACCGAGCCCGTCGACTTCTATGGGGTATGTCACGGCTTTACCCGGCAATTGAATCAGAGTCTATTTTACTATGTAGAAGTGTATAAACTATAATAATTATATTATATATATATATGTCACAATGACATGTATATATATATATAATGTATTCTATGTGTGTATATTTTGTGTTTACAACGAAAGAAAGGGTTTTTTTGTTGCAATATTTTGTTCCCATAGACTTACATGGGACTTCCGGTATCACAATCGGATATCGACGATATTTAGTGCTATCGGCGATACAATTTCGATACGATATTTTTAGATATCGAGCATTATCGCTCAACACTACTTATAAGACATCCTTATAATGACAGACCAAGGTCAGAAAGACCAGTGGCTCTGAATGTATCAGAAAATACCAGGTGTATATAGTATAGGGGAAAATTGTAAATCTCCATATATATTTCAGGAGTCACACACAGACTCAGTATGGATTAGACCAGAATATAAAAAGCAGAAAAATGGTACTGTATCAGAAGCGTACAGCGGTATACAGTGTAGGAGTAATTGTAAATCTCCGTATATATTTCCGGAGTCACACACAGACGCTCTCAGGCTCAGTATGGATTAGACCATAATATAAAAAGCAGAAAAAGGGTACTGTATCAGAAGCGTACAGCTGTATACAGTGTAGAGGTAATTGTAAAATCTCCGTATATATTTCCGGAGTCACACACACGCTCTCTCAGTATGGATTTGACCATAATACAAAAGGCAGAAAATAAGTACTGTATCAGAAGATACCAGGTGTATATAGTGTAGGGGAAAATTTCAGTCTCCGTATATATTTCCGGAGTCACACACAGATAGTCAGCATGTATTTGTCCGTGATACCAGCCGGTACACAGTAGTGTGTGAGGGGCGTACAGCTCTATAGGGTGTGGGAAAAAATGAACGCTCGGTAACTGTGCAGAAAAAAAGAATAAAAGTATTAGTGCTGTGTAAAAAGCAGTCTGCACAGCAGTATACACACAGCAATACAGTTAGCAGGCAGCCTATTAACCAGCGCTGCTGCACACAAGAAAATCCTCCCCTGTCACTGGCAGGCAGCCTAATAACCAGCACTGCTGCACGCAAGAAAATCCTCTCCTGTCACTGCACACTAACTGTACAGCACAATTGCTATCAGCATAAGCACATAAGAACTTCTCTTTCCAGCCCTAACTCTCTCTCTACTGATAAACAGCGTCAGCAACCTCTCCCTACTGTTAAGATCGGCAGAAGTAAAATGGTGGTCGGCGGTCAGAGCTTTTATAGACACTATGACGCCAGCAAAGCAAGCCAATCACTGCAATGTCCTTCTCTAAGATGGTGGTGGCCGCTGCCATGTCATCTCGTTGCCCACAGTGTACGTCCTTGCTCATTAGCTGAAAAAAGGGCCTGCAAGCATTATAGGAAAACCGACTTTGGCGCTCGGGTCGACGACCACATGGCCGACTTCACGCTATGGTCGGGTTTTGCTCTGCGAAACCTGACTTTGGCGAAAGTCGGTGACTTTTGAATCTGACCGACCTATTTCGCTCAACTCTAGTTGTAACCTATTACATCTATACCATATTCACTCTCATACATTTACATATATATTACATAGACATATAGTCGTTAATGCTATTAGAGGCAGTAGAGAACAAGATGGAAAAATGTATAGAGGTTATACAGGACGCGTAGATTGAACAGTTCTTACACAATGTGAAAAATGTAACGCCAGTCTTACAAAAAGGTTTAACTTTCAGTATATTTTAAATGAAAGTAAATCTAGAACATATAAGATCTGATCAGAAAAACAGTATAAAAGAATGCGAAACCTTTTAATATCCACATGCTAAAAAGATTACTCAGAGGCAACAGATACATTTGGGCAGATTTATTAATACTGTCTTTAGTTTAGACAGTTTGGAAGAACACTTGATGAGTAGTGTTGAGCGATACTGCTCGATATCTAAAAATATCGGATCGGAATGGTATCGCCGATATCACTAAATATCGGCGATATCCGATTCCGATACCGGAAGTCCCATGTAAGTCTATGGGAACAAAATATCGCAACAAAAAAAACCTTTATTTCCTTGTAAACACTAAATATACACACATAGAATACATATATATATATATATATATACATGTCATTGTGACATATATATATACATATATGTATAGTTTATACACTTCTACATAGTAAAATATCCTCTGATTCAATTGCCGGGTAAAGCCGGCTTCTGTGAAAAGACAGAAGCACCGACATGAAATGACACTTGGTGTACATAGGGTTAACCATGTCTTTTCATGTCCTTTGCTATCTGATTTGCACAAACAATTACATCAGTCTATGTGTGCAAAATTTCACACCTGTAGGGGTTAATTAAAGGTGTAAATTCGTTGTAAAAAAAACGGACTTTTTTGCTACGAATTTACACCTTTAATTAACCCCTACAGGTGTGAAATTTTGCACACATAGACTGATGTAATTGTTTGTGCAAATCAGATAGCAAAGGACATGAAAAGACATGGTTAACCCTATGTACACCAAGTGTCATTTCATGTCAGGTTCTGCATTTTCACAAAAGCCGTCAATTGAATTAGCGGCTATTATACTATGTAGAAGTGTATGAACTATAAATATAAATATATATATATGTGTCACAAATTCAATGACATATATATATATATATATATATATGAGGTGTAAAATTGTTTAAAAAAAATGCGTGGGCTCCCGCCCTATTTTCGCAACCAGACAGACAAAGCCAGCGAATGGGGGCAGATAATAATAGCCCAGAGAGGGACCATTATTTTTGGCCCCCCTGGCTACTAACATCTGCCCCCAGACACCCCAGAAAAGACAAATCTATAATTAGATTCGCCCTTTCTGGCACTTTCCCGTCTATTCCCATTGCCCTGTAGCGGTGGCGAATGGGTTAATATGGGGTTAAAGCCACATTGCAATTGAAAGGTGACCTTAAGCCAGGTTAATAATTGAGAGCTGTCAATTAGACAACTATCAATTATTAATCCTATTGCATGAAATAAAAATAAAACACACACACTTTAATTAAAAATCATTTTAATGAAATAAAGACACATGTTTTTGACCATCTTTTATTTGACTGCAAAAACCATTTCCTGTAATAAAAATAAAATAAAAAAGCAAAATTATTCTTACCATGCACAGTCAGGTCCCACGGTGTAATCCTTCAGAAAGGGTTAATGTTTACTGCAGGGACCGCAGCTAATGCTGCAGCCTCACAGTAAACCCCCAAATGAATGAGTACCTCTCCTGGCTGACAGGAGAGGAAGTGGAAAGATTAATTGATTCTTTCACTTTCACTTCAGGTCAGCAGGGACACAATCAGTGACGTCAGAGGAACTGATTAACAAATAGGGTTCCTTCGAATAAAAAATGGCGTCGGGTCCCTTATTTGTTAACCAGCCAGATGAAGCAGACCGCTGAGGCCTGGATTTAGGCGTTAAGAGCCAAGATCCAGGACTTGCAGCCTGATAATACAGGCCACAGCAGTCTGTATATCTTGGCTGATTAACAAAAATAGGGGTCCCTCGAAAAAAATGGCGTGGGGTCCCCCTATTTTTGTTAACCAGCCAGATGAAGCAGACCGCTGAGGCCTGGATTTTCAGGCTGTTAAGGAGCCAAGATCCATGGACCTTGCCAGCCTGATAATACCAGGCCACAGCAGTCTGTATATCCTGGCTGATTAACAAAAATAGGGGATCCCCTCGAAAAAAATTGGCGTGGGGTCCCCCCTATTTTTGTTAACCAGCCAGATGAAGCAGACCGCTGAGGCCTGGATTTTCAGGCTGTTAAGGAGCCAAGATCCATGGACCTTGCCAGCCTGATAATACCAGGCCACAGCAGTCTGCATATCTTGGCTGATTAACAAAAATAGGGGATCCCCTCGAAAAAAATTGGCGTGGGGTCCCCCCTATTTTTGTTAACCAGCCAGATGAAGCAGACCGCTGAGGCCTGGTTTTTCAGGCTGGTAAGGATCCAATATCCATGGACCTTGCAAGCCTGATAATACCAGGCCACAGCAGTCTGCTTAGCTTGGCTGGTTAACAAAAATAGGGGATCCCCTCGAAAAAAAAAACGGCGTAGGGGTCCCCCTATTTTTGTTAACCAGCCAAGTAAAATGCAGACTGCTGCGGCCTGGTATTAAAAGACTGTCAAGGCCCATGGATTTTGGCCCTCAACAGCCTGATAATACCAGGCTACAGCAGCCCCACATTTGGCGCATCAAAAGATGTGCCAATTGTGGCACTTTACCCGGCTCTTCCACTGCCCTGTAGCGGTGGCAAGTGGGGTAATAAGGGGTTAATGTCACCGTTAATTGCACGGTGACAATAAGCCCGGTTTAATAATGGAGAGGTGTCAATAAGACACCGATCCATTATTAATCCCAAAGTTTTTAAATGTATAAAAAAAAAGACACAGCAAGAAAAAAGTATTTTACTGAAATGAAAGAGACAACACAGTTTTCATTAATTTTATTATACACTCATTCCTGCGACGCCATCGATCTGTAAAAAAAGAAAAAAAACAAACCAACAGTATACCACCTGTCCGACGCAGTCCATAGTAACGACAGTCCCACGACGATCCAGCTCTGCTACATCGCAATGACAGGCAGAGCCTGTCATCGCAACGCAGCACAGCTGATTACCTGCTTCCCCGGCGGTGACGTCATCGGACTGACTGCTTTACGGCC
>JARQOD010000007.1:166161863-166201574 GCA_033576555.1 Oophaga sylvatica | reverse complement strand
ATGAGACTGTAATAAAAGTAATGAAAACTGTGTTTTTTTTTTTTTTTAAAAAAAAAAATTTTTTTTGAACATTCACCGTCCGGGTAAATAAACAATTTAATTTTTACATCGGGCCCCCTGTCGGGTTTTTATAATTCTTTGGGGGGGGGGTTCCGGGTCCACCGGTTTTCTCTTCTGATGCTTGCCAAACATCGGGCCCCAAGGACCGGGGGACCGATGCGTCTTTGGCCCTGTCAGTAATCGTGACCCGTTCTGGGTCTGGGGGGCCCCCCTTTTTCTCTCCCCGGGTCTGGAACCCTAGTCCCGGCGAACAAAACCCCCGGGGCCTAAAAGGGCCGGGTCGGGCAGTTTACTTTTCATCCCCATGCGGGGCTGCTGAGGAGACCACTGAGGGGGCTTGGGGATTTCGGGGGGGTGGGCACTTTTGCGGGGCCTGGATGTGGGGGAAAAAGGTCCGAGGGTCTCACAGGTTTCCTGACACTCTGGGGAGTGGGGTCGCCCTGGTAACATTTGGGGTACTCCTTGTAACCCCAGTGTCGGGTGTAAGTCACAAGTCTCCGGGAAAACAGGCCCCCTCCGGGTGTTTCTGGGGGTGAGCCTCCACGTCCGCCGGTTCACAAAAATTCTAAAAAAGTCCAGGCTCCTGGATGAAGCCCCCCACCTTTAATTTAAAGTCGTAATGACCCTTACGCCGGGGCCCCACAGGGTTCCTTTATCCTTTTAAAACCGGTTTATTGCTGGCCCCTTTTCCGGTTACGTTGCCAAGTTTTGGTTTTCCTGTCCCTTTGTCGCTCTTTGCTCCCAAAACGTTCCATCTTCCCCCTGACCCCCGGGAAAAAAATTTCCCCCCGCAGCTCCATGTTCCCCATAAACTGCAGTTTAAAAGGCCCGGTTTGCGGAGCTCTCTGGCCCCCCCACCCCCGGGGCGCTCACTGGGAGGGGGCAGCGGCTCTGGAAAAGATGACGTGGGGCTCCGGACGGGGTGTGCTCTGGTCCCTGCCGGGCCTCTCCTGGGGGGGTGTGCTTTTCTGTCCAGGCGGGGGCAGACGCGGGTCTGGGGGGTTTTCGGTGCAGAGTTTTTTCACGAGGGGCCTCCCTGGACAAGTAAAAGGATCACATTGCAAGGGCCTCTACTGAAGGGGTTTTCCTCCTTCGGTACGCACTTCGGTAAAGGGTTGGCGCCGCTCCAATTTGTTTTAGGGAAGCCAGCTCCTTCCATCCCGGCGAACCCTCCTCCCGGTGCCGGGCGGGCCTTTAGGGTTCCTCCGCTTCTTGCAGCTTTGGGGGTTTCCAGGCCCCGTGCCCAAACGGTGGTTCCGTGGCGTTGGGTCGGTTCGTGGGGGGGAGCTGATGTCATCCTTCCACTTCTGCTCGTGTCATTACCCTCTTGCCCAGTACTTGGTCTTTTAGCATTGGGGGGCCCCTCTTTTGTAGGGAGGCGGGACCTTCGTGTTAGTTTCCGCACATGAGGAGGATGAGGAGCGGAACTGAAGGCGTGGGCCCGTCTTACATTGCAGTACCATTTAGAGCCATCGTTTTCGCGTCATAAATGGTTTTACACCCATGAAGAGACGCCTTTCTTCACCAGTGCCTGTGTGACGCAAAATTTTTGGCGGAAAAAAAATGGCAAATACATTCTCTGTTGATTTTAGCAATTCTCAAGAAAAAAACCCAGTTCAATTCAGGCACACAGGACCCTTTATAGCGAGTTCAGAATCCTGTCGTGAGCCCAAGTTGGTGCACAGGCCAGAGGTTTTGGGGGTACCGGCACCGAGCGTCGACTTCTATGGGGTATGTCACGGCTTTACCCGGCAATTGAATCAGAGTCTATTTTTTTGTAGAAGTGTATAAACTTAAAAAATGTTATTTATATATATATATGCCAATGCATGTATATATATTATATGTATTCTTGTGGTTATTTTTGGTTACCAAAAAAAGGGGTTTTTTTTTTTTTTGCATTTTTGTTCCCATAGACTTTCCCTGGGACTTGGTATCACAATCGGATATCGAGATATTTAGTGTTTCGGCGATACAATTTCGATACGATTTTTTTAGATATCGGTTATCGCTCAACACTACTTATAAGACATCCTTATAATGACAGGCCAAGGTCAGAAAGACCGGGCTCTGAAGTATCAGAAAAAACCAGGTGTTATATTAGGGGAAAATTGTAAATTCCATATATTTTCAGGGTCACACACAGACTCAGTTGGATTAGACCAAATTAAAAAGCAGAAAAAAAGGTACTGTTCAGAAGGCGCGGTATACAGTGTGGAGTAATTGTAAACTCCGTATATATTTCGGAGTCCACAGACGCTTCAGGCTCAGTTGGTTAGACATAATATAAAAAACAGAAAAAGGGACGTATCAGAAAAAGGGACAGCTGTATACGGTGAGGTAATTGTAAAATCTCCGTTATATTTCCGGAGTCACACACACGCTTCTCAGTATGGATTTGACCTAAAACAAAGGGAGAAAATAAGTACTGTATCAGAATTACCAGGTGTTTATGTGTAGGGGAAAATTTCAGTCTCCGTTTATTTTTCGGAGTCACCACAGATAGTCAGCATGTTTTTGTCCCTGATACCAGCCGGGGGACACGAGTTGTGAGGGCGTACGTCTTGGGTGTGGGAAAAAATGCACGTCGGTAAGGCAGAAAAAAAGAATAAAAGTTTTAGTGCTGTGTAAAAAGCAGTTGCACAGCGTTACACACGCAATCGTTAGCAGGCAGCCCCATTACCCAGCGCTGCTGCACACAGAAATCCTCCCCTGTCCCTGGCAGGCGCCTAATAAACCCGCACTGCTGCCGCAAGAAAATCCCCCTCCGTCACTGCCCCTAACTTTTACGCACAATTGCTATAGATAGCACTGACTTCTCTTTCCAGCCCTAACTTCTCTCTATGTAAAAAAGCAGCAACCTCCCACTGTTTAGTCGGCGAAGTAAAATGGTGGTCGGCGGTCAGAGCTTTTTAGACCTATGACGCCAGCAAAGCAAGCCCCAAAACACTGCAATGTCCTTCTCTAAGATGGTGGTGGCCGCTGCCCTGTCATCTCGTTGCCCCAGTGTACGTCCTTGCTCATTGCTGAAAAAAAAAGGGGCCCGAAGCATTTAGGAAAACCCACTTTGGCGCTCGGGTCGGACCAATGGCCGACTTCACGCTAGGTGGTTTTGCTCTGCGAACTGACTTTGGCGAAAGTCGGTGACTTTTGATCTGACCGACCTATTTCGCTCAACTCTAGTTGTACCTTTACTCTATACCATATTCACTCTCATACATTTCATTTATATTAATGACAATATGCGTTAATGCTATTAGGGCAGTAGGAACAAGAGGAAAAATTATGAGGTTATAAGGACGCGTAGATTGAAACGTTCTTCACAATGTGAAAAAGTAACGCCGTTTACAAAAAGGTTTAACTTTCAGTATATTTAAATGAAAGTATTTTGAATTTAAGATCTGATCAGAAAAACAGTATAAAAGAATGCGAAACCTTTTAATATCCCCAGTAAAAAATTACTCGAGGAAACAGATAAATTTGGGCAATTTATTAAAATGTCTTTGTTTAGACGTTTGGAAAAAAACACTTGATGGTGTGTTGAGCGATACTGCTCGATATCTAAAAATATATCGGATCGGAATGGTTATCGCCGATATCACTAAATATCGGCGATATCCGATTCCGTACGGAAGTCCCATGTAAGTCTATGGGAACAAAATTCGCAACAAAAAAAACCTTTATTCCTTGTAAACACTAAATATACACACATAGATACATATATATTATTTATATATATATTACATGTCATTGTGACATATATATATACATATATGTATAGTTTATTTCACTTCTACATAGTAAAATATCCTCTGATTCAATTGCCGGGTAAAGCCGGCTTCTGTGAAAAAGACAGAAGCACCCGACATGAAATGACACTTGGTGTACATAGGGTTAACCATGTCTTTTATGTCTTTGCTATCTGATTTGCACAAACAATTACATCAGTCTATGTGTGCAAAATTTCACACCTGTAGGGGTTAATTAAAGGTGTAAATTCGTTGTAAAAAAAACCGGACTTTTTTGTACGAATTTACACCTTTAATTAACCCCTACAGGTGTGAAATTTTGCACACATAGACTGATGTAATTGTTTGTGCAAATCAGATAGCAAAGGACATGAAAAGACATGGTTAACCCTATGTACACCAAGTGTCATTTCATGTCAGGTTCTGCATTTTCACAAAAGCCGTCAATTGAATTAGCGGCTATTATACTATGTAGAAGTGTATGAACTATAAATATAAATATATATATATGTGTCACAAATTCAATGACATGTATATATTTATATATTTGAGGTGTAAAATTTGTTTAAAAAAAATGCGTGGGCTCCCGCCCTATTTTCGCAACCAGACAGACAAAGCCAGCGAATGGGGGCAGATAATAATAGCCCAGAGAGGGCCCATTATTTTTGGCCCCCCTGGCTACTAACATCTGCCCCCAGACACCCCAGAAAAGACAAATCTTTTATTGATTCGCCCTTTCTGGCACTTTGCCCGTCTATTCCCATTGCCCTGTAGCGGGTGGCGAATGGGTTAATATGGGGTTAAAGCCACATTGCAATTGAAAGGTGACCTTAAGCCAGGTTAATAATTGAGAGCTGTCAATTAGACAACTATCAATTATTAATCCTATTGCATGAAATAAAAATAAAACCACACACTTTAATTAAAAATCATTTTAATGAAATAAAGACACATGTTTTGACCATCTTTTATTTGACTGCAAAAACCATTTCCTGTAATAAAAATAAAATAAAAAAGCAAAATTATTCTACCTATCCCATGCACAGTCAGGTCCCACGGTGTAATCCTTCAGAAAGGGTTAATGTTTTACTGCAGGGGGCGCAGCTAATGCTGCAGCCTCACAGTAAACCCCCAAATGAATGAGTTTCCTCTCCTGGTGACAGGAGAGGAAGTGGAAAGATTAATTGATTGCTTTCCACTTTCAACTTCAGGTCAGCCAGGGACACAATCAGTGCGTCAGAGGGAACTGTTTAACAAAAATAGGGGTTCCCTTCGAATAAAAAATGGCGTCGGGTCCCCCTATTTTTGTTAACCCGCCAGATTTAAGCAGGACGCTGAGGCCTGGATTTTCAGGCTGTTAAGGAGCCAAGATCCATGGACCTTGCCAGCCTGATAATACCAGGCCACAGCAGTCTGTATATCCTGGCTGATTAACAAAAATAGGGGATCCCCTCGAAAAAAATTGGCGTGGGGTCCCCCCTATTTTTGTTAACCAGCCAGATGAAGCAGACCGCTGAGGCCTGGATTTTCAGGCTGTTAAGGAGCCAAGATCCATGGACCTTGCCAGCCTGATAATACCAGGCCACAGCAGTCTGCATATCTTGGCTGATTAACAAAATAGGGGATCCCCTCGAAAAAAATTGGCGTGGGGTTCCCCAACCTATTTTTTTGTGTTTTGGCCCTTAACCAGGCCAGATTTAATTTGCAAAAGACCGCTTTTTGGTAAGGCCTGGTTTTTCAGGCTGGTAAGGATCCAATATCCATGGACCTTGCAAGCCTGATAATACCAGGGCCACAGCAGTCTGCTTAGCTTGGCTGGTTAACAAAAATAGGGGATCCCCTCGAAAAAAAACGGCGTAGGGGTCCCCCTATTTTTGTTAACCAGCCAAGTAAAATGCTGACTGCTGAGGCCTGGTATTAAAAGACTGTCAAGGCCCATGGATTTTGGCCATCAACAGCCTGATAAAACAGGCTACAGCAGCCCCACATTTGGCGCATCAAAAGATGTGCCAATTGTGGCACTTTACCCGGCTCTTCCACTGCCCTGTAGCGGTGGCAAGTGGGGTTAATAAGGGGTTAATGTCACCGTTAATTGCACGGTGACAATAAGCCCGTTAATAATGGAGAGGTGTCAATAAGACACGATCCATTATTAATCCCAAAGTTTTTAAATGTATAAAAAAAAAGACACAGCAAAAAAAAGTATTTTACTGAAATAAAAGAGACAACACAGTTTTCATTAATTTTATTATACACTCATTCCTGCGACGCCATCGATCTTGTAAAAAAAAAAAAAAAACAAACCAACAGTATACCACCTGTCCCACGCAGTCCATAGTAACGACAGTCCACGGATCCAGCTCTGCTACATCGCAATGACAGGCAGAGCCTGTCATCGCAACGCAGCACAGCTGATTACCTGCTTCCCGGCGGTTGACGTCATCGGACTGACTGCTTTACGGCGGGATTACCCAGCAGTCACTGAGTTATCGCGAGGTAAAAACTGCATGTGACCGCCGGGGAAAGATGATGGCGGCCATGAAGCAGTCCGGGATGTGACCGCCCAGAGATCTTCTGCCAGGTAAGTGCCGCTGACTCCCGACAGACCCCACCGACGGACATGACAGTCCCGACCGACGGACACTGACAGTGGCAGTGACAATCCCGATTCCGGTATCCGATAAGACGAAAATATCGGAACTAAGTATCGAAAGGCCGATAGAGCTAATATCGGCCGATACCCGATACTTGCGGTATCGTATCGCTCAACACTATTGATGAGCCAAATTTATCACTCTGGTACATGTTGGATGATAGATTTGTCTAACTTTATATTACCTCTTGATTGGTTAACTTTAGACCAATTTGCTTTTCTGCTAAATTAAGCAAAGCCCCAAAAGTGACTAAAACAGACACAGCATGTAAGTCAGAATATTGAAGCTTTTTGAAAAGCAAATGTACTGCATTTTATTAAGACTAGTAAAGAAAGCAATGGAACATGACACTGTAATTCTCATTTTAGTATTCTTTAAATCATTATGTTATGAATCAACCACCTTAGTCCATGCATTAGGTACAGCACACTGTATAGGTTTATTGAAATACCGTATGTACTCATGTATAAGCCGACCCGTGTATAAGCGACCCCCCTAATTTTGCCACAAAAAAACTGGGAAAACTTATTGACTCATGTATAAGCCTAGGGTGTAAAATGCAGCAGCTACTGGTAAATTACAAAAAAAAATTAGATGCCAATAAAAGTAAAATTAATTGAGACATCAGTAGGTTAAATGTTTTTGAATATCTATATTGAATCAGGAGCCCCATATAATTCTCCATACAGTTAATGATGGCCCCATAAGATGCTCCATACAAAATACTCCCCATATAAAGTTCCATAAACGGTAATAATGGCTCCATAAAATGCTCCAGAGAATAATATGCCCCATATGCTGCTCCATAAAAGTTATGCCCCCATAAGATGCTCCATATATTTTATGCCCCATATGATGCTCCATAGATTATGCCCCCCTAAAATGCTCCATAGATTATGCTCCCCTAAGATGCTCCATAGATTATGCCCCATAGATTATGCCCCCATATGATGCTCCATAGATTATGCCCCCTAAAATGCTCCATAGATTATGTCCCATATGCTCCCTAGATTATGCCCCATATGCTCCCTAGATTATGCCCCATATGCTTCCTGGATTATGCCCCATTATGCACATAGATTATGCCCCATATGCTCCCTAGATTATGCCCCATATGCTCCCTAGATTATGCCCCATCTGCTCCCTGGATTATGCCACATATGCTCCCTAGATTATGCCCATATGCTCCCTGGATTATGCCCCATATGCTCCCTGGATTATGCCCCAAAGGTTCCATGGATTATGCCCCATAGTATAGGTCTCTTATGCTGCCGCTGCTGCAACTAAAAAAAAAATGACATACTCACCTCTAGTCGCTGGGGCCAGGTGCCAGTGTCCTGAGCAGGTGGGGACACCGGCAGCTATGGGGACAGGTGCCCGGTGTTACCGCTCGCTAGGGCCCCGGCATCTGAGTATTTACCTTTCCCGGTCCACTGCTGCGCTCCGCTGTCTTCCGGGTCCTCCAACAGTGAATGCTCAGGCAGAGGGCGCGGCGCACACTAACTACGTCATCGCGCCCTCTGACCTGAACATTCACAGCCAGAGGATGCGAGGACACAGCGGCTACCAGCGGTGGAACGGGACAGGTGAATATCTCCTATACTTACCTCCTCCTGGAGGTCTCTGCAGCCCTGCTTCTCCCGCGGTCTCCGGCGGCTCTTCCTTCCTATAGCGGTCGCATGGTACCGCTCATTAAAGCCATGAATATGTGCATATGACTCGCGTTAAAGCTGAGAGGGGGACTTTCAGACTTAAAAATTGGGCTGAAAATCTCGGCTTATACGCGAGTATATATGGTACTTCTTTATTATACTGCTATGTACCTTAATTGATAATGGATAATAATATGTCTGGATTCATTTTAAGCCTGGGAAAAGCTAAAACATCCCCATGAGTTTAATACTCCCCATATGCTCCAGTCACTCTTTGTTTTTTTTCACACCTCATGCTCTATGACTAGGCTTTTTATGCTGAGTAACAACATGACAGACATAATGATGTCACGTGAGGCCTTGTTAGTAACGTAATGATGCCATAAGGCTTGGTCAGTGCTGAAGAGCCCTGAAGAATGACCAAACCTGGAGGAAATTGCCTGGTGGAACTGGAAAAATTGTCAAGCGAATGTTTCATATATCAACAGGTTTCTGCCAGAGACCTCTGCTGGATGTCCTGATATCTCCCTGAGATGTTGCAATCATGACCTTGAGACAGTGGCTGCATTCTCATCCTCTTGCTACTTCAGTGTCCCAACAGATTTTTACATGTGATCATTGCTGCTTTCTACCACCAACACCCTACCATTCAGAATGGTTACACACTACCATTCCAACCCTTTCTTCTAAGGGGTTACCACTAAAAAAGTAAGTATTGATATACTCAATCTAGTGCTGCAATTGAATACTCCTTGATTGTTATTTTCATCAATAAAGGGTAATCATTTTGCCAATTCTTCTGTAGTTAGACAATTTTCAAGTTCCCACACAGATACTATACTTGTCACTGATACACCCACTGATCTAGAAGTTATCATGTATAAATAGTTGATAATGTCTTCTAATTGAAGTACCTTGTAAGGTTTAGATGATAGAAAGTAGGCGAATACCCTTTCATGGTCCTATAATGCATAATGCCAACAAAAGTGCCCTCCAAACACATTATGATACCTCTACAGTAAATTTTTCCACAGTACCCTCCACATGCACAGTATGATGACCCAATAGTAACCAACCTGCAAGGTATGATATCCCTACAGTGACCCCAACAAACAGCAGGATGGCTTCAATACAGCCCTTGACACATTATGGGAACCCCGCCCACCCCTCCATATAGTATGATTGCTCTCCATGCCATATAATGGCTCTCTATACAGTATAATGTCCTCCACACTGTGTAATGCCCTGCACAAAGTAAGTGGCCCTTAAATAGCCCTACAAACAATATAATTGGCCCCAACATAGTCCTCCAAACAGTATAATGACCCACACATATACTTTCAAATTGTATAACGGTCCCCGCATAGCCCTTCAAATAGTATAATAACCCCCATATAACCCTCCAAACAGTATAATGGCCCCCACAATGCACTATTGGCTTAAAAAAAATACTCACCTGCAGCGTGTGGTCTGAACCTCTGCACAGCAGGCACAATGCAGTGACATAAAAAATGCGGACACAGTTGAAAGTGTGACACTGGGCCACAATGTATAGGGCCCAGGGCCTTCCGTAGACTCATGGGCTCCATCATGGCCATCTGGATAGCTAAAGTTAGTAGTACGCCATTGCATTGCATCATCTTCTATAGGTATTTATATGAACAAGGAGTTAGCCAGTCTATATGGAGACCAAATGCTCTCTGCATGTTTAATTGCGAACAAAGAGATACTAATATATGCAAAAAATATTATTTCCCCTAGGTAGACTAAGCACTTCCAGTCCATACCAGGGATGTTACATGAAACAATGGAAATGCAATATTTCCACACTATATTGATAACTACTGTAAAAACAATTCACAGATATATCTGTAATCTGGGGACATACCATAATTTTCCCTTTATAAGACACACCTGATTATAAGACGCACCTAGATTTTAGAGGAAAATAAGAAAAAAAATTATTTTGAGCCAAATTGTTATGTTTAGGTAGCTGAGGAGAAAAAGCAAAAAACGGCAATACACCAGAGAGGCTGGAACCTATTGGATTGCAGTAACCTGAACTAACCACACAGCTAGAGGTAGCCGTGGAGCGTTCCTACATTGATCCTAGATGCCTCGTCACAGCTTGAGAGATAACTACACCTAAAGGCAGAAAGATGAAAGCTATCTGTCCCGGAGCAGATCCCCAGAGAAAATAGGAAGCCCCCAAACATGTAATGGCGGTTAGACAAGAAGAAGCACGGACACAGACAGAAAATAGAATGAGCAAACGCTGGGGCCCAATCTGTCTAGACAGAAAAGTACAGGAAAGGATTCTTACTGCAATCCAAAAAAACCCTAAAAAATACCAACTCTTCTGATTGCAAAAACACCTAAGATCACACAATCTCCACCCCCTAAATCAGATCTCTGGTGTAACAAAACTAAGCCGCAGCCACTGAAAAAACAGGAAAAAGCAAATGAACAAATAACAGTGGCTACAGATAAACTGAGAGGAGCGCAGGCCCAGGAGGGGACCTGGCTGACCTCCACAAAAGTGCAGAGAACTATGCAAAAAGCAAGTACAAAAATAAAAGCAGAAAATATCTTATCTGAAAGCAGAAGATGCAGGCAAGACTCAGCAAACTTCCAAATGAACCAGGAACCACAACTGAGACAAGAACAATTGATCACCGGCAACCATCATGGGAGGGAACCTCCCTTATATCAGACCAGTCAGCGATCCCAGATTGCCATTCCTCGCTGAAAGGTTCAGTACTGTCTGTAACCACCAGAGGGAGCCTCTACTCAGAAACCATCTCTAGCACATTCATAACAAAAATAGTGTGCAAAAACCTTTCATAAAATACAAAAATATTATCTGTGGATGACGCTCTATCATGGGGGATCTGTGACTTACAGTACACTGCCTTCAGTACCGTATATTGTGACTACTACCCCCAGGCCCAGATTGCTAATCTGCCCAACCGGGCATTTTCCCGCTGGGCCGCGATGTGTTGACTACTGTGGGCTGCTGGCTGGCAGCGCCCGCTCATCTGGCTGCTGCCGATTGCCACTGATGCTGCCACCGCCGGGCACTGGCCCGTTTTAAATTCCTGCCGCCAATCCTTTAAATCTGCGGGCACGGTGGTTTTACAGGTGCACGCAAGCATCAGTCAGCAACTTGGCAAGGCAGGCACATAGGGGGTTAAGATAAGAATGCCTGTCGTTTACACATCAGGACATTCTTTGTGGGCAGAGAGAGCTTGCTCTGCTCTCCTGCCCCAGGCTACAGCGCTGAACCCATCAGGACATCCGTCAGATTCCGGCCTTCCCGCGCGCCTGCAATAACACAGTAACCGTCCAGACCATATTATTTACTCCGGTGAGCAGTCATGAAATCTGCATCCCTCCAGCAGGCAGCAACTGTTATAGTCAGGCAAGAATTCAATATACTGCTAATGGGTGGCTAGCATGGCAGGCTAATACACTGCTAATGGAAGGCTAGCATGGCAGGCTACTGTACAGTGGCGGTCTGGGACCCGGGGCCTGGGCTGATGTATATACAGTCATGGCCAAAAGTTTTGAGAATGACACAAATATTAATTTTTACAAAGTCTACTGCTTCACTTTTTCTAATGGCAATTTGCATATACTCCAGAATGTTATTAAGAGTGATCAGCTTAACAGCAATTACTTAAAAAGTCAATATTTGGCTAGAAAATGAACTTTATCCCCCAAAACACATTTCAACATCATTGCAGCCCTGCCTTAAAAGGACCAGCTAACCTCTTTTCAGTGATTGCTCCATTAACACAGGTGTGGGTGTTGATGAGGACATGGCAGGAGATCAATCTGTCATGATTAAGTAAGAATGACACCACTGAACACTTTAAAATGAGGCTGGTGCTTGGCATCATTTTTTCTCTTCTGTTAACCATGGTTATCTCTAAAGAAACACGTGCAGTCATCATTGCAATGCACAAAAATGGCCTAACAGGGAAGAGTATCGCAGCTAGAAAGATTGCACCTCAGTCAACAATCTATCGCATCATCAAGAACTTCTAGGAGAGAGGTTCCATTGTTGCCAAAAAGGCTTCAGGGCGCCCAAGAAAGACCAGCAAGCCCCAGGACCGTCTCTTAAAAGTGTTTCAGCTGCGGGATCGGGCTACCAGCAGTGCAGAGCTTACTCAGGAATGGCAGCAGGCAGGTGTGAGTGCATCTGCACGCACTTGAGGCGGAGACTCTTGGAGCAAGGCCTGGTCTCAAGGAGGGCAGCAAAGAAGCCACTTCTCTCCAGAAAAAACATCATGGACAGACTGATATTCTGCAAAAGGTACAGGCAGTGGACTGCTGAGGACTGGGGTAAAGTTATTTTCTCTGATGAATCCCCTTTTCGATTGTTTGGGACATCAGTAAAACGCCTCATTCGGAGAAGACAAGGTGAGCGCTACCACCAGTCTTGTCTCATGCCAACTGTTAAGCATCCTGAAACCATTCATGTGTGGGGTTGCTTCTCAGCCAAGGGAATCGACTCTCTCACAGTCTTGCCTAAAAACACAGTCATGAATAAAGAATGGTACCAGAATGTACTCCAAGAGCAACTTCTCCCAACCGTCCAAGAGCAGTTTGGTGATCAACAATGCCTTTTCCAGCATGATGGAGCACCTTGCCATAAAGCAAAGGTGATAACTAAATGGCTCAGGGAACAAAACATAGAGATTTTGGGTCCATGGCCTGGAAACTCCCCAGATCTTAATCCCATTGAGAACTTGTGGTCAATCATCAAAAGACGGGTGGACAAACAAAAACCTAAAAATTCTGACAAAATGAAAGCATTGATTGTGCAAGAATGGACTGCTATCAGTCAGTATTTGGTCCAGAAGTTGATTGAGAGCATGCCAGGGAGAATTGCAGAGGTCCTGAAGAAGAAGGGTCAACACTGCAAATATTGACTTGCTGCATTAACTCATTCTAATTGTCAATATAAGCTTTTGTTACTCATATGTTTGCAATTATTATATTTCTGTCTGTGATAAAAACATCTGTCAAACACACATAAAAACCAGAGGGCAGCAGATCATGTGAAAATATAATATTTGTGTCATTCTCAAAACTTTTGGCCATGACTGTACAGATGCTGGGCTCAGTGGGCTTTGGCTGCTGATGATATATATACAGCCAGGTGATGCTGGGCTCAGTGAGCTGGTGATGAGATGTATATACAGGTGCTGGACACAGTGGGCTTTGGCTGGTGATGATATATATACAGCCAGGTGGTGCTGGGCTCATTGGGCTGGTGATGAGATGTATATACAGGTGCTGGGCACAGTGGGCTGGTGATGAGATGTATATACAGGTGCTGGGAACAGTGGGCTGGTGATGAGATGTATATACAGGTGCTGGGCTCAGTGGGCTGGTGATGAGATGTATATACAGGTGCTGGGCACAGTGGGCTTTTGCTGGTGATGATATATATACAGCCAGGTGGTGCTGGGCTCAGTGGGCTGGGGCTGGTGATGATGTGTATACAATATTTGCGGTATCACACACAATATAAAAGTGATACTACAACCATACACAGCAGTGCAGTATCAACTATATATTGTATATACAGTAGTTTCAATGTGATATATATTCAACAGTCGCGGTGTCTCCTATGTTATCTTATGTACATAAGCCTCAGTGTCTACTATATGATATATGTGTGTCTACTATGCGATGTATGCATCATAATATAGTATAATGCTGTCTTAATAATATTGTACAGTTGTCTTTATATACTATATAGTGCAGAGATGTTTATATAGTATGGCTCTGTGTATATAGTGTTGAATTCACACTATATACCCTGCCACATCTCGACACTATATAGTATATGCACCGCTCTATATTCCTTACCACTGTATATAATATGGAGCTGTGTATATAATAGATTGCAGTATATATGTAAGGTTCTTTGTATATGTTCTTGAAACTCAGTTTTTCCGTCAGCCATTTTGCTTTCTGTCTTGCTGCAGCTATCTTGCCCTCAGTCAAAATGGAGTTTTCAGCTTTCATGTTCCCGCCCTGATTCTCTCCCTCTTGCTTCTTAAGCAGCCACAGCTGAGCAATCAGTGCTTCTGAATCTAGCCTGCAGTGAACCTGTGACCTGACTCCTGGAACCTTGGACTATGTACTCCAGCTATTCCTACTGAGGAACTCTGAACACTTGTGGACTCTGGAACCCTGCTCTTTGAAAGATCCACGTTTGCATGGACTTACGGTAACAGAGAAGAAGATCCTGAACCTGTTGTGGAGAGTGATTGCTGAGCTTAAGTTACTCTGGCCTGCTGTGTCTCCTGCTTCTGTATCTGCAAACTGTGTGACTATTTTTGCCACTTGTATGAAGTAATACAAGACCTTCTATATCAAACCTGTGTCTCATGTATTTTCATCGCACCCAAGCACAAGACGCTATATGAACTGTACTACATACATTACAAGTTCAGAAGCCAAAACGTTAGTGTCTGCTGGGTCTGGGAAGGCTGTGTCTGCTGTAACTGTGGATATCAGACGTCCAGTTGTACTTTCTGTGATGACAGTGGTTGTGACTTCTCACAACCATTCCAGGTGAGCAATTCCCTTAAGTTTTTTTTTCTGCAGTGTTACCACGGGTAAACACTATTGTTTTTTTTTCTCTTCCCTCTTTTGTGTCTGCTGTAACTGTGGATATCAGATGTCCGGTTGAACTTTCTGTGATGATAGTGGTTGTGACTTCTCACAACCATTCCAGGTGAGCAGTTCCCTTAATTTTTTTTTCTCTTTGCAGTGTTACCACAGGTAAACACTATTGGTTTTTTTTTTCTTTTCTCCTCTCCTTCCAGTACTCCTGTCTTAAAAGATCTGGAAAATGGAGGCCCGCATAAAGGAACTTTGCGGAGTGACTGATAATATCCTTGCAGATTTACAGACTATAAAAACCCGTTTTACAAACCTACAAGACCTCACTAATCACAATTTACAAGTGTTTGGACAGACTGCCCAGGATTTGCGAGCCAGGATTGAGGTTCTAGAGGAGCGAGTCCAGGCTCCTGCCGTAGCCCCAAGTTCTGGGATTCCCAAGTTGCCCCCTTTTCTTTTTGGCGGTGAACGTGAAAAATTCAGGGGATTTATTAACCAATGCAATCTGTTTTTTTCTGCACATGCTTCACAATTTCCCACTGAACGATCTAAAGTGCTTACTATAATTATGTTACTTACTAACAAGGCTTTGATGTGGGCAAACCCTCTGATTGAGACTGAGGATGAATGTTTGGATCATCTTGATGCTTTCATTTCAGCCATGGGGCAGGTGTTTGATGACCCCAATCGAGGTGCAACAGCTGAAGCAGCCATGTTAACTTTGCGCCAAGGTAAGCACTCGGTAGCCGAATATGCCTTGGATTTCAGGAGATGGGCCCTTGATACCACCTGGGACAGTTCCGCCAAAAAATCTATTTTTCGAAAGGGGTTGTCTCCACTAATTAAGGATGAACTTGCTCGTGCCGACCCTCCCACTGCGTTAGGTGACTTTATTAACTACTGCATCCGTATTGATGCTCGCCTGACTGAACGCAGGCAAGAGAGATGGTTCGAAAGCAATCGCACTAACCTTTTCCTACCTTCCTCCCCAGCTAAGGAACCTTTGAGTAGGATCACACGGGAACCTGAACCTGAACCCATGCAGGTAGACTCTTTACAAAGACGGGTTAGTGATGCACGCAAGGAACATCGTTTTAAGGAAAATCTATGTTTCTATTGTGGTAAGTCAGGGCACTGCATTATAAACTGCCCCAGCCGTTCTCGTAAGACTACTGCAGCACTCATTCACTGTGAGTGTTGCGAGAGGAGATCTGTCAGGTCCGAGCCTCAGGCTCCAGAGAGATCTGCAGCAACAGATCTTGATTTCTCGGACTTAAACTCGTTACTTCTGAGGACGGTGTCCCAGCTGAGTTGTAGGAAAAACAATTCTCATTGCTTCCTTTCCATCAAACTCTGGTTAACTCAGTCTGGGTGTCTAGCTTGCTATGATCGACTCAGGGCAAGTGGGAATTTTATGGATGTCTCCTTTGCTCTGAAACAGGGGATACGTTCAGTGAAGAAGGCTACTCATTACAGATGGAAACTGTGGATGGTCCCTGCTGACCTCTGGACCAGTGGATCAGGAAACGGAGCCTTTAAGGGTCCTTATGGGTAAAGATCATCAAGACGAAACTGTCCTTTATGCTTATCTCTTCTCCCCACTTTCCCATTATTCTAGGGCTACCATGGCTGCAGGCTCAGAACCCTACCATTAACTGGGAGACCAAGGAATTACACTTTCCAGAGAAACAGATGAGTCCAAAAGTTTCAGCTTGCTCTGTTCCTAAAGGAACCATGTCAGTCCCTGAACTACCAGCTGTATACCAGGACTATGTGGATTTATGTGACAAGAAGAACGCTGACCAGCTTCCCCCTCACCGTCCATATGATTGTCCAATTGAATTATTGCCTGGAGCAGAGATACCTTTTGGTAAGATCTACCCCCTGGCGGGGCCTGAGCTACAGGCTTTAAAGGATTACATAGAGAAAATCTAGCCAAGGGCTTCATACGCCCCTCTTCATCTCCTGCAGGTGCACCCATCTTCTTTGTGAAGAAGAAAGATGGATCTCTGAGACCCTGCATAGACTATAGGGAACTCAATAAGGTTACTATTAGAAACCGTTATCCATTGCCTTTAATCCCTGAGTTATTGGAGAGAGTGCGGCATGCCAAAATTTCTCTAAATTGGATCTCCGTGGGGCCTATAACTTGGTCCGTATTAGACCTGGGGATGGTGGAAGACTGCATTCAGGTCACGCTATGGACACTTTGAATATCTAGTTATGCCTTTTGGTCTGAGTACCGCCCCAGCCACTTTCCAACACTTGGTGATGACATCTTCAGGGATCTCCTAGATACATTCGTGGTGATTTATTTGGATGATATTCTAATTTTTTCTAATTCCACAGAGGAACATCATGGACATGTGAGAATGGTCTTGGAACGTCTAAGACAAAACCATCTTTACATCAAACTTGAAAAGTGTGAATTCCATAGGACCGAAATTCAATTTCGGGGGTATGTACTGTCTACACAAGGAATTAGTATGGATGGAAGCAAGACCCAAGCCATCAAGGATTGGCCAAGTCCTAGAAATGTGAAGGAGGTGCAGCGCTTCATCGGGTTTGCCAACTTCTATAGACGTTTCATTAGGAATTTCTCTGAGGTAGTGTCACCTATCACCCAACTTACCCGGAAAGAGTCTAGGTTCTCCTGGACTCCCCAAGCCCAGGAAGCATTTTCCCGTCTGAAAGATAAATTTAAAACTGCACCTATCTTGGTACATCCCAACCCCGAACTTGCCTTCATAATAGAGGTGGATGCTTCAGATTGTGCCGTTGGAGCTATACTCTCTCAAAGAACAGGTGAGAAGAATGTCTTGCATCCCTGTGCCTTCTTTTCCCAGCAGTTGTCTTCGGCTGAGAGGAACTACGATGTGGGCAATAGAGAGTTGTTGACCATTATTGCCGCCTTCAAAGAATGGAGACACCTTCTTCAGGGAGCTGCACAACAAATAGTCGTCCTGACAGACCATCGCAACCTTGAATTTATCAGGTCGGCTAAATGCCTGACTCCTCGCCAGGCTCGCTGGAATCTTTTCTTAAACCAATTTAATTTTGTTATTTCTTATAGACCAGGATCACGCAATGGAAAGGCTGATGCACTCTCTAGGATTCATTCAGCAGAGACCCGTCCACTTCCTCCTCCTAAGACTATTCTTCCTGACTCTAATTCCTGGGAGTGATTCATAATCAAGACCTACTTAAGGACATCAAGGAAGCATACCATGCGGATTCCTTGTTGGCACAACCCCCAAGGGACGTAAGTCTTGTCTTTAAGAATGGTGTGTGGATTCTGGGACAACGTCTGTATATTCCTGAAACAGTCAGATTGAGAGTATTGCAACTTATTCACGATTCCAAGATAGCTGGGCATAGAGGAATTCTAAAAACACAGGAATTTCTTTCTCGTTTCTTTTGGTGGCCCACTTGCAGGAAGGATGTTTTAAACTATGTCACTTCATGTGAAGTCTGTGCAAGATGCAAAACACCTCGCTCCTCACCAACTGGTCTGTTGCAACCTCTTCCCACCCCGTCCCGCCCGTGGGGATCCATTTCTATGGACTTCATTGTGGAGTTACCAACCTCTCAAGGGAAGAACACCATTCTAGTGGTGGTTGACCGTCTAACAAAAGCAGCTCATTTTATTGCCTTGTGTCGGCTTACCCACTGCAAAACAGACATCAGATTTGATGATTAAAGATGTGTTTCGCTTACATGGAGTACCGGATGAGGTTATTTCGGATCGAGGGGTGCAATTCACTTCTAGATTTTGGCAAAATTTCTGTGCAGCATTGGACATTAAAGTAAACCTTTCTTCTGCTTTTCATCCCCAGACTAATGGACAGACCGAACGAACCAATCAAACCCTGGAGCAGTATCTTCGCTGCTTTATCTGCCACCTACAGGATGATTGGGTGGATCTACTTCCATTAGCTGAGTTCTCTTATAACAACTCTCAGAGTGCCTCCACTAAGCAGTCTCCTTTTTACTCCAATCTAGGTTATCATCCTAACATTCTACCACGATTTCCCATAGAAACGCCTTTACCAGCAGTGGCGGAAAGAATCACGTCTTTACAGAAGAATATGGATCTTCTAAAAGAGAATCTGGAATCGGCTCAGGAAAGGTACAAGAAAGCAGCAGATAAATTTCGTAAACCTGCACCAGCTTTCAAGGTAGGAGACCTGGTCTGGCTGTCAACCAGAAATCTTAAGTTAAGGATTCCATCATCTAAGTTGGGACATAAGTACATTGGACCCTATAAAATCAGTAAGATTATAAGTGCCGTTGCTTGTCGTCTTCAACTGCCCAGAACTATGAGAATCCACCCTGTCTTTCATGTATCCCTACTAAAGGCTGCAACACCCAATACGTTTCCTGGACGTTCTTCTCCTTGCCCTGACCCAGTGCTAGTCGATGGTCAGGAAGAATTTGTGGTGGAAAGGATTCTGGATTCCAGGTTATATAGAAATCAGTTACAATATTTGATTAAATGGCAAGGCTACCCAGTGGAGGACAACTCATGGGAACCAGTTAATAACGTTAATGCTCCTCGTTTGCTCCGCCAGTTTCATCAGAGGTACCCAGACAAGCCTGGTCTGAGGCCATCCGGAGGTTGTCCCTAAGGGGGGAGTAATGTAAGGTTCTTTGTATATGTTCTTGAAACTCAGTTTTTCCATCAGCCATTTTGCTTTCTGTCTTGCTGCAGCTATCTTGCCCTCAGTCAATATGGAGTTTTCAGCTTTCATGTTCCCGCCTGATTCTCTCCCTCTTGCTTCTTAAGCAGCCACAGCTGAGCAATCAGTGCTTCTGAATCTAGCCTGCAGTGAACCTGTGACCTGACTCCTGGAAGCCTTGGACTATGTACTCCAGCTATTCCTACTGAGGAACTCTGAACACTTGTGGACTCTGGAACCCTGCTCTTTGAAAGATCCACGTTTGCATGGACTTACGGTAACAGAGAAGAAGATCCTGAACCTGTTGTGGAGAGTGATTGCTGAGCTTAAGTTACTCTGGCCTGCTGTGTCTCCTGCTTCTGTATCTGCAAACTGTGTGACTATTTTTGCCACTTGTATGAAGTAATACAAGACCTTCTATATCAAACCTGTGTCTCATGTATTTTCATCGCACCCAAGCACAAGACGCTATATGAACTGTACTACATACATTACAATATATTATGGAGCTGTGTATACTTCCGTTCTGTGTAAATGGTGTAATTCTCAGCATCTATTCTTATTACGTATCTATGTATGTACAGTACAGACCAAAAGTTTGGACATACCTTCTCATTTAAAGATTTTTCTGTATTTTCATGACTATGAAAATTGTACATTCACACTGAAACATCAAAACTATGAATTAACCCCTTCCCGACCTGTGACACAGCGTATGCATCATGAAAGTAGGTGCCAATCCGACCTGTGACGCATACCCTGTGTCATGAAAGGATCGCGTTCCTGCAGGTCGGGTGACTGGGGTCACTGAAAGGTCACCTGACCCGCAGGCACAAGACCCTTTGTGCTTCACCACAGGGGGGTTGGCTTAACCCCCACATGGCTACGATCGCTCTGATTGGCTGTTGAGAGTGAAACAGCCAATCAGAGCAATCTGTAATATTTCACCAATGAAATTTGGTGAAATATTACAATCCAGCCATGGCCGATGCTGCAATAGCATCTGTCATGGAATATATATGTATTCCATATATTCAAAGTATATTCACATATATGTATTCACAGTTCACAGTTAGATAGATCTCACTTGCTAAAAAAACCCTGTGCTCACATATTTCTAGGCCAGCTATAATCAGTCGTTTTAAAGAAATCTGGCCTTCATAAGAGGCCTTCGTAAAGGAACAAATGCATGAAGTACAAAAAGTCCTATTAGATATCTGTTGTTTACATTATAGTTATGCAAGACAACTAGGTCACAAGAATATAAACAATAATTCTGCAACTTCAGCTCTTTTAATCATGATTATCATAATTATCATATTTACACTAGAACAGCCAATAATCTAGCAGCTTTTAATTGTATGTTAATTGACTAACCAGCCCCTTTTTGTAAATGTATAAAACCTTGAATGAATAATAAATGTATGTCTTTGACGAACTGTTATACTGACACTTGCGTTGTGGACAGTCCTCATTTCGTTCTGAGCGCTCAAAAAGACATTATATGTGAACCGGGAGAAAGTTGGAACGGTGACTGTGTTTTTGCTTGCTGATCTCTGGGGGCTGTATAGCAAAAGACAATTGCTGCATAAGTTCCCGCAGTAAACTTTCACGCACCGGGAGGCCATCCCAGTCAAATCAGACGTGAAGGGCGGGAGCTTTGTTTTGGATAAGTCCACGCAGATATTCTTCACATATTGGAGGGAAGTTATCCCAAAAAATCCAGTTGTGGAAGCGAGGGCTTTGTTTGGTTAAGTTTCTGCAGTAAATTTTCACGCACTGGGAGGCCATCCCAGTCAAATCAGACGTGAAGGGCAGGAGCTTTGTTTGGATAAGTTCTCACAATAATTGTCCACGCACCGGGAGGCCATCCCAGTCAAATCAGACGTGGATAGTGAGAATTTTGATGAAGGCTATTGCAGATTACTGTGACCGGCGCACCAGCCAGGTTGTACGGTACAGAGCGGTAGAACCTTGAGCCTCACCGCGCTCAGTGCAATTGGTGAGTTATCAGTTACCAGAGCAGCTTGTATGTGTCACAGATCATCAAAAGAGGGATTCGTATTCTCCCGGGTGTCTGTCTCACTGTCTGTATCAGGTACTGTCGCTTTAAATCACATCTCCGTGCGCTCTGTCAGTATCTCATTCAGAGCAGTGTGCTGGCTGCAGCAGCGAGAAAACCCCTTTGACCCCCCCCTCCTCTGCTAATCACGTTATCAGGCATTCTGTTTCTTGGCTTTGATTTTTATTTTTTTAAGCTAGTTTTTTGGCTACAGGTTTTAACGTGAGAATTATCAGGCATTCAGACTGAACTATATTCATTTTTTGCTATTCTGAGGAATAATAATTTTTTTTTTTTTTTTGATACGTGATTTCAGTGCCTATAGAGACAGCAAGCAGAGATATAAGGAAGGGAGGGGGGAAGCAGCCAGCTGACATTCCAGAGATTTTTAATTAGCTGTTTTAGTAACAAGGGTTGTTTTTCAGAGTTTTATGATTAATACGGTTTTTCTTTTCTCCCCTTTTTGGTGAATTTATTTCTTTATTTTTTTTCTTTTTCTAGAGTTTTTTACTAAATCTAACTTTTGTTTTTAAAATTTTTCTTTTAAGTACATTTTTAAATGATTTTGGAGAGATTTTTTTTCTCTAAGCAATTTATTTTAGAGTTTTATTTCTCCAGCCATTTTTTTTTTCCTACAAGCTTGCTTTAGAACAAGGTCACATAGATAAGGAGAATTACAGGCTGAGGGAGAAAGCAGACACAAACTACGCAGTGGTCTGAGTAGCCCCTCCCGTCGGGCATTCGGCGAGAACAAACAGAACCAGAGTGCAGAAGTTTTCAGATTTTTAAATCACCTTTGTTGAATAGGTTTTTGGAATAGACACAGTACGTAAGAATCGAAGGGCTAGGCATGTGAATAGAATGTCAGAGTACGTGAGAAGCAAATAGACAGGCAGCCTTTACGCTGCATAATGAAATGTTTTTTCTTGTTTTTTGTTATTTGAAAGGTAACGGGAAAGTTTATTAATAGGTTACCATCTGCTATAAAAGAGCAGCGGTGCATCGTGTAAAAGATACAGCAAGTTAATTTGAACGGACCAGGAAGTGATTTTTTTTTTTTTTTATGTGAATAAGTTTGAAAAGGTGTTAAATCATCTGTGAGAAAAAGATCACTGACATGTCACAAGAGCAGAATTCAGAGTCACACACATCACATGTCCATCATGTGGAGACACGGGACAGGTGTAGGCTGCTCTCATTGAGTAAGGAGCCTTGTACAGGGAAAAACGCTCCCCGCCTCTCTCCACAGGGAGAAGGCATTTTTGTTTCAACCATCCCCTCTCAAGAGTCACAGGGGGGACACCCTCTCCTTTTTCTTCTATCAGTCCCTTTCTCTTTCTTCTTCAGACTTTTCTCCTCTTTCCTCGCTGCCATCCCTCTCATTCCTTCTTTTCCCTCCATCACATCTCTAACACATCCATTTTCTTCATCTTCCTCTTCTTCTATCTTTTCCTCTCCAACTCTCAAATCTTGTTCTTCATCTTCTTCTACTTCTCCCCCTCCATCTTTCTTCTCTCTCTCTCCTCCATCTTTCTCTCTTTTCCCCCTTTCACTCTTCTCTCCCCCCTCCTTTTTCTCTCGCTCCTCCCTCACACCTCCCTTCTCTTCCTCTTTTTTCTACTTCGTCATCAACTGGGTCAATGCCCAATCCAAGCAATGTGGTGTCCCTGTATTCAGTGTTTCCAGCACAGGGCACCTTGTCTATCCCAAGCACAGTACAAACATTGCCAGTCATTACATCAGGAGAAGAAAGTGCAGATCTCCCTACACAAAACGCTACATGTAGCCCCCAGACACAACAGTCCACTGCTAGGGCTTCACAGGGGAGTGGTATAGCTACAGGGCTGCTAGCATGGAACCATGACACTGATCCACCGCAGCCTCAGCAAGGAAGTGGGAAATCCCCATGCAGCAAGACAACTTTAAAGCCCAAATCTCACCCAATGTATGCACCAAGTACACCATGTCACTTCTTATCTGATGAAGATGAAGATGCAACGTCACACATGCTGCCTAATACTAGGGAAGAAAACACACAAGCACCAATAGAGCAGGGACAGGTAGAGGCACCATCCTATGAGCCCTTCATCCCAAGCCAGGTGATCAGTATGCTGCCAGACCCAGGGATACACCCCATGCCATTTTGCCAAAAAATGCAGCAGATCCAGCGAACGTATGCAGCAGCCTGGACTGATCTCTGGACCGTAATGGAAATAAAAGCAGGTGATGCATTCTGGCCAATTATGAGAGAACACTTCAAGCTTCCAACAGAGTTAGATGCGTATGCCTGGGAGACAGGACCAAAGCTAATTGAGCAACTCAGAGAATGGGCCAAAAGCAGACTGACAGGACAAACTCTCAGCCTACATGTCACGAGTCAAGACAAGACAGAGTCTGTGGAGAAGTTCCATGACAGAGTAATGCAAGTGTTTCAAGATTTGGGCCTCATTACCCATGATCAGACACACAGACGGATGTTGGCACAGGCTTTTGTGCATGGACTGAGAGAACCAATCAGGAAACCACTGGTAGCAGCCGGGCCTGAGTACACGTCAATAGCAATGGATACCCTGCTCACAGTAGCAAAAAGGATTGAGTCCCGCCGGGACAGAAGGAATGTCAAGTGTTACAACTGTGGCTAGTTTGGTCATTTCCGGAACAAGTGCAGAACACTGACTTCACCCAGAAAAAGAAGAAACACAGAAAGCAGTGAAGAACCCCGTCCATAGGACAAGAGCACACCAAGTCCACAAGGAACCCCACCAGTGGGACCAATATCCTGAGAGTGGATGGCGTAGTCATATCTTTTCTTGTGGAACTCCGCAACCAGAATCTTCTGCTTCCTGCATGGGAATTGATGGTCAAGTCAGATATTTCCAGATTATGAAGCCCCTGAGCGTGTGGACTCAGCCAGAACACTCCATCATGTCCCAGTTTGTTGTGTAAAAAACCTGCACCCTCAACCTATTGGGAGTGGACCTACTGCAGAAGCTGAAAGCGACCAGAGTGTTCCAGGAAGATGGGACCATGACACTTTCTTCACCCCTGACCCAAGAAGAAACAGGAACCTCAAACAACCACACTGCAGACCTATCACAGGAGGTGCTGGACATAGTACCAGAAAAGCCACTCCATCACCCAGAGTCAAGATGTCTCTGACCAACTGAAGGTCTAAGTGAACTCGCCTAAGAAGACGGCCTGAGAACTTTGACATTGGCCAGGATATTCAACTCAAGAAGGACTCTACTCGCTTCATGGAATGGCAACACCTCATCCAGCTCTAACGCCAGAGGTTCATCTTTTGCAAGCACCAGGAGGTGCCCCCTGCAATCAACCAGTTCACCCAGGCCCTAGACCGGAAAAAGGCCACTCAGCTCTTCAAACTTGTGCACAAATACTGACCTGAGACCGAGCTGGAGAAAAAGAAACTACTGATGGCCCGTGCTGAGAAAAAAGCAGCCGTTTAAGGAGACGTCCCAACAAGAAGACCCCCTGTGACCAGAGCAGGTGCTAACACAGTGACTGTCTTGGTGGAGAACAAGAAAGCCAGCTGGTCGTCATCTCTCATGATGTGGATCCTAGTAGACGGCTTGTTTTCCCGCCAGCTCTGCACCAGCAGATGGGAGTCCCCTGCCGCATACTGAAGGACAAGGCCAAACTGGGCTGCCTCGCCCATCGGAATCAATCCCAGCTTTCCACAGTGAAGAAAAAGACTGTAAACCCCACTGAGTTCAGAATGGTGCAAGGCCTGGAGGCCGCGAAAGAGGCTACGGTATTTGAAACCCCAACAGTGCTGAACCATCACACTCTGCTCTCAAGAGTCCCAGTCACCGCAACGGTATTCACGGTGATCAACCTGGCCAGTACCTTCTTCAGTGTTTCCCCTCCACCTGGAGGCCTGCTTTCACTCACCAGTGCAGTGCATATGGACAGTGTTGTCTCAAGATGCTCAAAACAAGCCCTTCAAGTTTCACCAAGACAATGTCCTCCATCCTCGTCAACTGGATTGCAGAATATGCAAGAGTCACTCTTCTACAACACGTGGATGACTTTCTCTTTTGTGTGGTTGACATCGACACCTGCACAGCCTATTCCTTATCTCTCCTACTCTACCTGGAAGAACAGCAACGCAAGGTCTGGAAGAACAAAGTCCAGTGATGCAGAAGCAAGTTACATCCCTGGACACTGTATTGCCCACAGACGAAACACATGTCAAAAGACTGGGAGACCACTATGGAGAAGATGGCTCCCCCAACAACTCCAAGAATGCTGCAGGCCTTCCCTGGTCTAGTGTCATATTGCAGAACCTGGATCCCTGATGCCTCAGTCCTAATGCAGCTCTGTGCGCTTGCATCAACGCAACCCCGCTCTTTCTATCAGACGCAGCCTTCAATCCATTCAGGAGATTGGAAGAACTCCACAGTCTCAGCGCCAATACCAGGCCTACCTGACTATGAAAAGTCTTTCCGTCTACCTGATGGAAGAAAGAAGGTCATGCTACTGGAGTCCTGGCACGGATTCACGGGGGAAAACAGAGACTTTTAGGCTGCCTCTCAGCCCGCTTGGATCCAGTTGCAAGAAGAGCACCCTCCTGCCTGATGGCAGTATCTGCAGCACACACCCTCCTGGACAAGGTTGCTGAAATCACTCTTGGACAGCCACTGGAAACTCTCACTCCACATGACATCTTGGCAATCTTCAATCAAGCTCAACCAACAGTAATCTCTCCACCGCAGGCATCTTTGTGGCGCCTCTATTGCCTTTGTCTCATAATGTCACCATCTCCAGACCTACAGTCCTCAGCCGGCCACTCTACTCCCACTCCCAAGGGGGGATACTTGGATGGCTCCAGAAGAAGTTTTCAACACAGGAAGTGCAGTGACCAGCAATCAAGAAATCTGTGGTCCAGAAGTCTGTCACCTAGCCTGTCAGCCCAGGAAGCAGAACGGATAGCGCTGACGAAGGCCTGCCAGATGGCAGAAGGCAAGACTGCAAATATCTACACGGACTACAGGTACTCGCATGGCATAGCACACGACTTTAGACCCATCTGGGCTACAAGGGACTTCATCACAGCAAACGGGACAACCGTGAAACATCATGGAGCCTTCAGAGACCTGCTGGGTGTACTCCAACTTCCAAAATGGTGGCAATTTGAAAAATCAAAGTGCATGGAAAACTGAAAACAGAAGAGGCGTGAGGCAATAACATGGCGGACATGACAGCCAAAGAAGCAGCCAAAGGAAGACAACATGGAGAAGTGGGAGAGGTCGTAGAGCCGGACGGCTACTACATGACGACTGAAGACAAGAAACCTGACAAAAAGACGTCCTGGGATCTGCTCAAGAAGTTACAAGACCAAGCTCCAAAAGGAGAAGAAGAGCTGAATGCGAAAAAAACAACACGTGAAGAAGGAAGGCTATCAATAATAGACTTCAAACTCTGCCTACCACAAAGTATGCACCCTATGGTGGTCCAATGGGTACATGGACCCACATCCACATATCAAAGACACAGATGAATGATCTGATTGGTGCTTACTGGTTCGCTTCAGGGATCTCCACCCTAACAGCCAAATTCACCAGCAGCTGTCTGACCTGCGGCAAATGCAAGCCTGGACGTATGGAAGAAAGTCCCCTCACCTCATCTGGAAAGACCACTCTACCAGCTTCAAAGGATCCAGATAGACCACATCCAGATATCGCCAAGTGAAGGATTCAAATACGCCATTGTGGTCAAAAGAAGTATTTTCAAGATGAACAGAAGCTTTCCAAATCAGCAAAGACTACTGCAACGAAGCTACTTTCGGAAAATAGTGTGCAGATACGGGGTTCCAGAAATGATAGAAAGTGATCAGGGACCCGCATTCACAGCAAATCTGACACACAAGACCCGATTAGCAGTAGGGTCAGATTTAGGCTTACACACTCCTTACCACCCCAGAACAGCAGGAAGGTAGAAAACTGAACGAAACACTTAAGAATAGAATGCTGAAAAATTGCCCAAGAGACACGCAAACCATGGCATGACACACTCCTATTGCACTGTTTAGCGTAAGGCACACTCCCAGAGACCCAGAAAAGCTGTTTCGTGCCTGTATCTTCTGCTAACAGATAAGACATTTTCTTCTTTTAGTTTTTTGGTGCTGCATTTTGTCCTGCACTTCTGTGGGGGTCTGCCGGGTCCCCTTCGGGGGCTTATGCTCCTCTCAGTTTAGTTCAGCCACTGTTTGTTCATTTGCCTTTTCCAGTTTTTTTCAGTGGTTGCTGTTTAGTTTTTGTTACACCAGAGAACTAATTTAGGTGGTAGAGGTCGTGTGATCTCAGGTGTTTTTGTAATTAGTAGAGTTGGTACTTTTCAGGGTTTTTTGGGGTTGCAGTAAGTGCCTTTCCTATCCTCTTCTATCTCGACAGATTGGGCCCCAGCGTTTGCTCATTCTATTTTCTGTCTGTGTCTGTATTTCTCTTGTCTAACCGCCATTACATGTTTGGGGGCTTCCTATGTTCTTTGGGGATCTGCTCCAGGGCAGATAGCTTTCCTTTTTCTATCTTTAGGTGTAGTTAGCTTCTCAGGCTGTGACGAGGCGTCTAGGACCAACGTAGGAACGCTCCACGGCTGCCTTTAGTTGTGGTGGTTAGTCAGGGTACTGCAATCCCATAGATTCCAACCTCTCTGGTGTATTGCTTTTTTTGCCTGCTCTCCTCAGCTACCAAATCATAACACTTATGTAATTGAATTGGTCAAAAACTAATGTCCATTCTCGAGTTTTTCTCCTCACTGCCAGATTTGATGATCCTGTCCAAGAGCCCCAGATGACATCAACCTCTGTGTAACTAGAGGGAAAGCCTGTTTGGATCCACGTATCGCATTGCAAGGAAGCTCCCGTACCAGGAGAGACACCTAAGCCATGAAGGATGTCGTGGATGCTCTGACTGACTAGACAGATGACCTACTTGATGAGTTCAAGGCAGAGACCAAGTTAAAGCAGGATTTGAGTCACTATTGCCACTAGTAACTATAAACAAAAAAAAAATGTTGATTGGATAAATTACATCTATTATAACCAGCAGAATTTGTTAACTTCACCATAGATGCTGTAAAAGGTTTGACAGCACAGTTAGGCCCCACTTCCTTTATGGCATTCCAGAATAGAATGGCTTTGGATATGATTCTAGCTGAGAAAGGAGGTGTTTGCAAAATGATCAAAGACACCTGTTGCACCTACATCCCAGACAACACTGGCCCAAATGGTAAAGTCACAATGGCAATACAGAAACTTACTGAGTTATCAGAGGAACTGAAACAGAACTCAGGTGTCACTGACCCATGGGATCGATACTTTGGGTGGATGAGTGGGTGGCAGAAAATGTTGGCACAGGTTGGGACAGCCATTATGGGGGTTCTCATTTTTGCATTAATTACTGGTTGCTGTGTAATTCCTTGTATCCGCAGGATAATGGAAAAAAAAAACTGTTCAGGAGACAACCAATTTGATGCCACTCACCATCTTGGACCTCGCACCAGTCCGGATAGAACTGCCTGGCTTGACCAGATCTCCGAACTACCTCCAGACTGAGAATACACATCCTTGATGAAACATCCTATCAAATAAAGAGACTATGATTGCAAACACATAAACCCCGACAGGGACAGTCCTCCTGACCGCCCATTTGCGAAAAGTCTATATTCGGTGGGGGAGACATGCGCTAGGGGTGTCTCAACTCACAGGCAGAACAAAAGAGTTGCAGCGCTTGGGCCAGGAGCAGGTTTTTTTTAGGGCAAGTGGTATCTAAGGGGGGACTGTCATGGAAATATATATGTATTCCATATATTCAAAGTATATTCACATATATGTATTCACAGTTCACAGTTAGATAGATCTCACTTGCTAAAAAAACCCTGTGCTCACATATTTCTAGGCCAGCTATAATCAGTCGTTTTAAAGAAATCTGGCCTTCATAAGAGGCCTTCGTAAAGGAACAAATGCATGAAGTACAAAAAGTCCTATTAGATATCTGTTGTTTACATTATAGTTATGCAAGACAACTAGGTCACAAGATATAAACAATAATTCTGCAACTTCAGCTCTTTTAATCATGATTATCATAATTATCATATTTACACTAGAACAGCCAATAATCTAGCAGCTTTTAATTGTATGTTAATTGACTAACCAGCCCCTTTTTGTAAATGTATAAAACCTTGAATGAATAATAAATGTATGTCTTTGACGAACTGTTATACTGACACTTGCGTTGTGGACAGTCCTCATTTCGTTCTGAGCGCTCAAAAAGACATTATATAGAGATTTGGAGAAGCAAGCAGCAAACACGGAAGGATATTTTTATCCTAATTAAATTTCCATATCACATCGACCATGGCTGGAGACAGAGATCCGACCCCTCTACACCGAGTCACGGCGGCGATCGGCCGCCGCCACCGATAGATGGTGGCGATCGGTCACAGCCATCACTAAATGCTCCCCTCCTCCTTGCCTCCACTCCCCCCACCTTCCGATCCCTCCCTTACCTTCCGACCCCCCCTATTCACCTCTTCTGGTCCTCCGATGTCCCTGGATCCGTCCCGGAGTCCGTCCGGGATGTTTCATGGGTGCCGCCATCTTGCAAAATGGCGGGCGCATGCGCGGTGCGCCCTCCAGAGTCTAGAAATTTATTCTGATCACTGTGATAAACTCTCACAGTGGTCAAAATAAAAAAAAGGAAATAAACGCCCCATTTATCACCCCATAGGTAGGGACAAATAAAATAAAAACATATATATATATTTTTCTCTCATTAGGGTAAGGGTTTACGATTATAAGGCTGTGTTCATATTGCGCTATGGCAGTCCGTTTATAACGCGGTGTAACGCAGTCCGTTAACGCTGCCGTTCACCCCATTTGAGGGCGCATGGCGACGCATTCCGTAAAGCTACATGCGTTCGCGACGTGACTTCATTCAGTGACGGAGCCTCGGACGCAGCCTGCAGCGTCTGGGCTCCGTCACTGCTAGCGCAGATGAATCACCTGCTGATTCATCTGCGCTAGCGGGTATAGCATAACGCAATCGCGTTATACTCTACCGTTACCATCCCGTCAACGCTATGTATTGAACGGGCTGGTAAAACGCAATATGAACCCAGCCTTAGGGTTAGGGTTAGAATTAGGGTTAGGGTTAGAACTAGGGCTTGGGTTAGAACTAGGGTTAGGGTTAGCCTTAGGGTTAGCTTTAGGGTTAGGGTTAGAATTAGGGTTGGAATTAGGGTTAGGGTTGGGAGTAGGGTTAGGTTTGTGGTTAGGGTTAGAGTTAGGATAAGTGTTAGGGGTGTTTTGGGGTTAGGATTGGGATTAGGGTTAGGCTTGTGGTTAGGGTTATGGTTAGAGTTAGAGTTGGGATTAGAGTTAGGGATGTGTTGAGGTTAGGGTTATGGTTAGGATTTGGATTAGCGTTAGGGGTGTGTAGGGGTTAGGGTTGGGGTTAGAGGTGTGTTGGGGTTAGGGTTGGAGTTAGAATTGAGGGGTTTCCTCTATTTAGGCACATCAGGGGGTGTCCATACACGACATGGTGCCATGTTGTGAATGGGTTTGAGATGAGTTCTGAGCAGAGGCTCCCTCTGGTGGTTACAAGCGGTGCTAGTGAAGATTGTGAGGACTGGGAATCAGGTGTTACTGACTGGTCTTATATAAGGGAGTCATTTTCCCATCAGGGTTGCCGGTGATCAATTGTTCTGGTCTGAATCCTTCATTCCAGTTTCCCTTGTAGCCTGCTGTGTCGTGTCTGCATCTCCTGCTTACAGATAAGACTTTTGCTTCTTTTGTGTTTGTGCTATATTTTTGCATTTTGTCCTGCACTTCTTTGGGGGCCTTCAGGGTCCCTCCGGGGGCTTCTGCCCTCTCAGTTTGTTCAGCCACTGAGTTTTGTTCTTTTGCTTTTTCCAGTTTTTTCAGTGGCTGCTGTTTTGATTTTGTTACACCAGAGAAGCTAATTTAGGTGGTAGAGGTCGTGTGATCTCAGGTGATTTTGAAATTAGTAGAGTTGGTGCTTTTCAGGGTTTTCTGGGATTGCAGTAAGTACCCTTCCTATCCTTTTCTATTTAGATAGTTTGGGCCCCAGCGTTTGCTCATACTATTTTCTTTCTGTGTCAGTATTTCTCTTGTCTAACCGCCATTACATGTTTGGGGGCTTTCTATTATCTTTGGGGTTCTGCTCCGGGGCAGATAGCTTTCCTGTTTCTGTCTTTAGGTGTAGTTAGTTTCTCAGGCTGTGACGAGGCGTCTAGGACCAACGTAGGAACGCTCCACGGCTGCCTCTAGTTGTGGTGGTTAGTCAGGGTACTGCAATCTCATAGATTCCAACTGCTCTGGTGTATTGCCTTTTTGCCTGCTCTCCTCAGCTACCGAAACATAACAGTATCACCGGCCTAAAAATTGAAAATTGTATGGTACTCACAGAAGGGAAAAATATTGTGAAAGAAAAAAGGTTGTCAGAGTTGTCAGAGATATTTTTCTGTTTGTTGCATTTTTTTTTTTTTTTTCCCTCTGTATCTCTGGGTGCTGGGGAGGATCTTTTCTCCCAATGGAGTTTGCACGTTGTCTGGCCGTGTGGATCAGCTTGCCACTGAGGTTCAGAGTATTGCTGCATATCTTGCTAGGTTGCCTGTTGTGGAACCTAGGATTCCCATGCCAGATTTGTTTTTGGGGGATCGAGCTAAGTTTCAGAATTTCAAAAATAATTGTAAATTGTTTTTTGCCTTAAAATCTAAGTCCTCAGGAAACGCAGCGCAGCAGGTTCAAATTATCATCTCTCTCCTGCGCGGCGATCCTCAGGATTGGGCTTTTTCCCTGATACCTGGGGATCCTGTTTTGAGTGATGTTGATGCGTTTTTTCAGGCTTTGGGGTTATTGTACGATGAGCCTAATGTCACTGATCAAGCTGAAAAAACCTTGTTGGCATTAAATCAGGGGCTTGATGACGCTGAGTTATACTGTCAGAGATTCCGTAGGTGGGCAGTCCTGACCAAATGGAATGACGACGCTTTGGCGGCCCTTTTCGGAAGGGTCTGTCAGATAATGTAAAGGATGTTATGGTGGGATTCCCTGTCCCCTTGGTCTCAATGATTCTATGTCATTAGCGATTCAAATTGACAGACGTTTGCGTGAGCGGAGAAGTATGCGTGGAATGGTGTTGCCTTGTGAACCAGCTTCTGAACCCATGCAGTGTGATAGAGTGGTGTCTGGGGCACAGCGTCATGAGTTTCGAAAGCGCAATGGGTTATGTTTCTACTGTGGTGATGCCTCTCATGCTATTTCAGTCTGCCCTAAGCGGGGAAGACGTTTTGCACGCTCAGTTGTCTTGGGTAGTGTTCAGACTAAGTTTTTATTAACTGTCACTCTGATATGCTCTCTGTCCTCATTTTCTGCTCAGGCTTTCGTTGATTCTGGAGCAGCTATTAACCTGATGGATTATGATTTTGCTAAACGTTGTGGGTTTCCCTTGATACCCCTACAGAAGTCTATTCCCTACTGGGGATCGATTCTACCCCTTTGGCTGAGAATAAACCCCAGTTTTCTACTCAGGTGATAATGAGGGTTGAACCTGATCACCAGGAGTGCTGCAAATTTTTGGTTCTATATAATCTGCATGACATTATCGTGCTGGGTTTCCCTTGGTTACAGTCTCATAATCCTGTTTTGGATTGGAAATCTGTGTCTGTAACCAGTTGGGGCTGCCAATGTGTTAATACCAACACTCCTGTTTTTTCTGCCTCCCCCAGGCTCAGGATGTTCCTGACTTTTTGTTTGATTTTTCTGATGTGTTTAGCGAAAGTAAATCTGCATCCTTGCCTCCCCATAGGAGCTATGACTGCGCTATTGAATTAGTGCCGGGTAGTAAATTCCCTAAAGGTCGCCTTTTTAACTTGTCTGTACCTGAACATGACGCTATGCGGTCTTATATCAAGGAATCATTGGAGAAGGGTCATATCAGACCATCCTCTTCACCCTTAGGTGCCGGTTTTTTCTTTGTGGCCAAAAAAGATGGTTCATTAAGGCCGTGTATTGATTATCGTCTCTTGAACAATATTACTGTGAAATATCAATACCCGTTACCCTTGATTTCTGACCTGTTTTCCAGGGTGAAAAACGCTACTTGGTTTACCAAGCTTGACCTCAGGGGGGCGTATAACCTTATTCGCATTAAGCACGGGGATGAATGGAAGACGGCATTCAATACCCCTGAAGGGCATTTTGAGTACCTAGTGATGCCCTTTGGGCTCACTAATGCTCCTTCCGTCTTCCAGTCCTTCATGAATGACATTTTCAGGGATTTTGTGGATAAATTTCTGATTGTTTATTTGGATGATATCTTGATTTTTTCTAATGACTGGGACTCTCATGTGAAACATGTTCGAACTGTTTCCAGATTTTGAGAGAGAATGCTCTGTATGTGAAGGGATCAAAGTGTCTTTTTGGCGTACAGAGGATCTCATTTCTGGGATTCATTTTGTCCCCATCTGTTATTGAAATGGACCCGGTCAAGGTTCAGGCCATCTGTGATTGGGTCCAACCTACTTCATTAAAGGCTCTTCAGAGATTTTTGGGTTTTGCCAATTTTTATCGTAAATTTATTGGTAATTTCTCGGTTATTGTTAAACCATTAACTGATTTGACCAGAAAGGGTTCTGATGTGGTGAATTGGCCTCCTGAGGCAGTCTCTGCATTTCAGGAACTTAAGCAGAGATTCACTTCTGCTCCTGTTCTACGGCAGCCTGATGTTTCTCTGCCATTTCAGGTGGAGGTTGATGCCTCTGAAATTGGGGCAGGTGCCGTTTTGTCCCAAAAAGATCCAGAGACCTCTAAAAGTAACCCTTGTGCCTTTTTCTCTCGAAAATTTTCTCCTACTGAACGTAATTATGACGTGGGTAATCGGGAGTTGTTGGCCATGAAGTGGGCTTTTGAAGAGTGGAGACATTGGCTGGAGGGAGCCAAACATCAGGTGGTGGTCCTTACGGACCATAAGAATCTGGTCTATCTGGAATCTGCCAAGCGACTCAATCCTAGACAGGCCAGGTGGGCCTTGTTTTTCACACGTTTTAATTTTGTGGTTTCCTTTCTTCCTGGCACTAAGAATGTTAAGGCGGATGCCCTCTCGAGGAGTTTCCTTGCGGACTCTCCTGAGTTATCTGATCCTTCTGTTATTTTGAAAGAGGGTGTAGTTCTTTCCGCCATCTCGCCCAATTTGAGACTTGCTCTGGAGGGGTGTCAGGAGGATAGGCCCGAGCGCTGCCCTGTTGGAAAATTGTTTGTCCCGGACCAATGGAAAAAGAGTGTGATGTCTGAGATTCATTGTTCCGCATTGGCTGGGCATCCCGGAATTTTTGGTACCAGAGACTTGGTTAGTCGGTCCTTTTGGTGGCCTACCTTGTCTCGTGATGTCAGGGAATTTGTGCAGTCCTGCGGGACTTGCTCTCGCTCCAAGCCTTGCTCTCGCTCTAGTGGTTTGTTGATGCCATTGCCTGTGCCCAAGAGACCATGGACCATATCTCTATGGATTTCATTTCCGATCTTCCTGTTTCTCAGAGAATGACCACCATCTGGGTAATTTGTGATAGGTTTTCCAAAATGATACATCTTGTGCCATTACCTAAGTTGCCTTCCTCCTCTGAATTGGTGCCGTTGTTCCTTCAGCACGTGGTTCGTTTACACGGCATTCCTGAGAACATTGTGTCTGACAGAGGAGTCCAGTTTGTTTCCAGATTTTGGAGGACTTTTTGTTCTAAACTGGGTGTTCAATTGTCTTTCTCCTCGGCATTTCATCCTCAGACCAATGGTCAAACTGAGAGAACAAACCAGACATTGGAGACTTATCTAAGATGCTTTGTGTCTGCTGATCAGGATGACTGGGTCTCTTTTTTGCCTTTGGCTGAGTTTGCTCTTAATAATAGGGCTAGCTCTGCCACTTTGATGTCTCCGTTTTTCTGTAATTCTGGGTTTCACCCTCGATTTTCTTCAGGACAGACGGAGGCTTCTGTCTGTCCAGGTGTTGACTCTGTTGTGGAGCGTATGCAACAGATTTGGGACCAGGTAGTGGAGAGGTTGTCCCTCTCTCAGGAGAAGGCCAGCGGTTTGCTAACCGGCATAGGACTGATGGTCCTCGGTTTAAAGTGGGGGACTTGGTCTGGTTGTCCTCAAAGAATATTCCTATGAGAGTAGCATCTCCTAAATTTAAGCCTAGGTTCATTGGACCTTATAAGATCATGGAGATTATTAATCCTGTTTCTTTTCGTTTGCTTCTTCCAGGGACATTTAAGATCCATAACGTGTTCCACAAGTCCTTGTTGAAGAGGTTTGTTGAGCCAGTGGTTCCTGCTGCTGTGCCTCCTGACCCTGTTTTGGTTGAGGGCAATCTGGAGTATGTGGTTGAGAAAATATTGGATTCTCGTTTTTCTAGACGGAAACTCCAGTATTTGGTTAAATGGAGAGGTTATGGTCAGGAAGACAATTCTTGGGTGTTTGCTTCGGACATCCATGCTAGGAGACTTATCCGTGCGTATCATAGAACTCATCCTGACCGACCTGGTTGCTCAAATGAGGGTTCGGTGACCCTCCTCAAGGGGGGGGTACTGTTGTGAATGGGTTTGAGATGAGTTCTGAGCAGAGGCTCCCTCTGGTGGTTACAAGCGGTGCTAGTGAAGATTGTGAGGACTGGGAATCAGGTGTTACTGACTGGTCTTATATAAGGGAGTCATTTTCCCATCAGGGTTGCCGGTGATCAATTGTTCTGGTCTGAATCCTTCATTCCAGTTTCCCTTGTAGCCTGCTGTGTCGTGTCTGCATCTCCTGCTTACAGATAAGACTTTTGCTTCTTTTGTGTTTGTGCTATATTTTTGCATTTTGTCTGCACTTCTTTGGGGGCCTTCAGGGTCCCCTCCGGGGGCTTCTGCCCTCTCAGTTTGTTCAGCCACTGAGTTTTGTTCTTTTGCTTTTTCCAGTTTTTTCAGTGGCTGCTGTTTTGATTTTGTTACACCAGAGAGCTAATTTAGGTGGTAGAGGTCGTGTGATCTCAGGTGATTTTGAAATTAGTAGAGTTGGTGCTTTTCAGGGTTTTCTGGGATTGCAGTAAGTACCCTTCCTATCCTTTTCTATTTAGATAGTTTGGGCCCCAGCGTTTGCTCATACTATTTTCTTTCTGTGTCAGTATTTCCTCTTGTCTAACCGCCATTACATGTTTGGGGGCTTTCTATTATCTTTGGGGTTCTGCTCCGGGGCAGATAGCTTTCCTGTTTCTGTCTTTAGGTGTAGTTAGTTTCTCAGGCTGTGACGAGGCGTCTAGGACCAACGTAGGAACGCTCCACGGCTGCCTCTAGTTGTGGTGGTTAGTCAGGGTACTGCAATCTCATAGATTCCAACTGCTCTGGTGTATTGCCTTTTTGCCTGCTCTCCTCAGCTATCGAAACATAACAGTGCCACCATTGATTCCTGCAAATTTTGCGTTCAAAAGTCAAACAGTGCTCCCTTTATTCCGAGCCCCGACGTGTGCCCAACAGTGGTTTACCCACATATGGGTATCAGCATACTCAGGAAAAATTGCACAACAACTTTGGGGGTGTAATTCCTCCTGTTACCCTTGGGAAAAAAAATTTGGGACTAAAAATTATTTTCGTGGGAAAAAAATGATTTTTTATTTTCACGCTCTGCTTTATAAACTTCTGTGAAGAACTTGGAGATTCAAAGTGCTCACCACACATCTAGAGGAGTTCCTTGGGGGATCTAGTTTCCAAAATGGGGTCACTTGGGGAGTTTCTACTGTTTAGGCACATCAGGGGCTCTGCAAACGTAACATGACGCCCGCAGACCATTCCATCAAGTCGGCATTTCAAAACGTCACTACTTCCCTTCCGAGCCCCGACGTGTGCCCATACAGTAGTTTTCTCCCACATATGGGATATCAGCGTACTCAGGACAAATTGGACAACAACTTTTGGGGTCTAATTTCTCCTGTTACCCTTGGAAAATAAAAAAATTGGGGACTAAAAGATCATGTTTATGGAAAAAAAATACGATTTTTTTATTTTCATGCCGGCGTTATAAACTTCTGTGTAGCCTTGGGGGTTCAAAGTGCTCACTACACATCTAGATAAGCTCCTTGGGGGGTCTAGTTTCCAAAATGGGGTCACTTTGGGGGGTTTCTACTGTTTAGGCACATCAGGGGCTCTGCAAACGTAACATGACGCCGCAGAACATTCCATCAAGTTTGCATTCCAAAATGGTGCTCCTTCCCTTTTGAGCCTCCATGCACCAAAACAGTGGTTCCCCCCACATATGGGATATCAGCGTACTCAGGACAAATTGGACAACAACTTTTGGGTCTAATTTCTCCTGTTACCCTTGGGAAAATAAAAAAATTGGGGACTAAAAGATCAGTTTTGGAGAAAAAATACGATTTTTTTATTTTCATGCCGGCGTTATAAACTTCTGTGTAGCACCTTGGGGGTTCAAAGTGCTCACTACACATCTAGATAAGCTCCTTGGGGGGTCTAGTTTCCAAAATGGGGTCACTTTGGGGGGTTTCTACTGTTTAGGCACATCAGGGGCTCTGCAAACGCAACATGACGCCCGCAGAACATTCCATCAAGTTTGCATTCCAAAATGGTGCTCCTTCCCTTTTGAGCTCTCCCATGCACCAAAACAGTGGTTCCCCCCACATATGGGGTATTGGTGTACTCAGGACAAATTGCACAACAACTTTTGTTGTCCAATTTTCCTGTTACCTTGTGAAAATAAAAAATAGGGGGCTAAAAAATCATTTTTGAGGAAAAAATGATTTTTTTATTTTCACTGCTCTGCATTATAAACTTCTGTGAAGCACTTGGGAGTTCAGAGTTCTCACAACACATCTAGATACGTTCCATTAAGGGTCTAGTTTCCAAAATGGTGTCACATATGTTTTTTTTTCACTGTTTAGGCACACAGGGGCTCTCCAAACGCGCATGGTGTCCGCTAACGATTGGAGCTAATTTTCTATTCAAAAGGTCAAATGGCGCTCCTTCCCTTCTGGGCCCTGCCGTGCGCCCAAACAGTGGTTTATAACCACATATGAGGTATCTGTGTACTCAGGTAAACTGCCCAACAAATTTTAGGAGCCATTTTATCCTGTTGCCCATGTGAAAATGAAAAAAAACTGAGGCTTAAAGAAAATTTTTGTGAAAAAAAAGGACTTTCTTTTTTTTACATATCAATTTGTGAAGTACCTGGGGGTTCAAAGTGCTCACTATGCATCTAGATAAGTTCCTTGGATGGTCTAGTTTCCAAAATGGGGTCACTTGTGGGGGCGCTCCAATGTTTAGGCACACAGGGACTCTGCAAATGCGACTGGCAACAGCTAAATATTCCAGCATATTTTCCATTCAAAAAGTCAAATGGCGCTCCTTCCCTTCAAGCCCTACCGTGCGCCCAAACAGTGGTTTATGACCACATATGAGGTATCTGGGTACTCAGTAGAAATTGCCCAAAAAATTTGGATCCATTTTATCCTGTTGCCATGCAAAATGAAAAAATTGATGCTAAAATAAAAATTTTGATGGAAAAATTAAATGTCCATTTTTTCTTTCCATGTTGCTTTAGTTCCTGTTAAGCACCTGAAGGGTTAATAATCTTCTTGAATGTAGTTTTGAGTAGCTTAAGGGGTCCAGTTTTTTATATGGTGTCACTTTTGGGTATTTTCTGCATTATAGACCCTCAAAGTGACTTCAAATGTGAGGTGGGTCCCTAAAAAAAATGGTTTTGTAAATTTTGCTGTAAAATGAGAATCGCCTGGTCAACTTTTAACCCTTATAACTTCTAACAAAAAAAAATTTTGTTTCCAAAATTGTGCTGATGTAAAGTGACATGAGAGAAATGTTTATTTATTAACTATTTTGTGTCACATAACTCTCTGGTTTAACAGATAAAAATTTAAAATTTGAAAATGCGAAATTTTCAAAATTTTCACCAAATTTCATTTTTTTCACAGATAAACACAAAAATTATCGACCTAAATTTACCACTGACATGAAGCCCAATATGTCATGAAAAAAACAGTCTCAGAATCGCTAGGATCCGTTGAAAGCGTTCCTGAGTTATTACCTCATAAAGGGACACTGGTCAGAATTGCAAAAATGTCAAGGTCTTTAGGTCAAAATAGGCTGGGTATGAAGGGGTTAACACATGTGGAA
>JARQOD010000007.1:166100871-166161763 GCA_033576555.1 Oophaga sylvatica | reverse complement strand
TGTGTTTACTGTCTTCCACTCCCTGCCGACTTTTATTCCCCATTGACTTGCATTGGGGTGGGATTTTCGACTCTGACCTGACCATTTCCGTTAGTCTGCCGACTTCGTTCGACTTGACTTTTGAGAAAGTCGGTTTCACGAAACCCAACTCGACCCTAAAAAAGGCAAAGTCGCTCATCTCTAGTTGAAACAGGTGAGTCACAGTTTATTAATTTCCTAAGCAGAGAAAGGCAATTACATTTCGTAACAGGTGGCTCATGGCTGAGATCCTGTCCGCGATTGACAGGCGATTTGGCCAACGAGCGGTCATGAACCTTTGCCCTCCTCTACTTATTCCCCTGTGACTTAATATCGTTAAAAATGATTAGTTATATATACATATAATTTTTTTTTAATATATATATATAAATAATATATAATACACATATATATATATATATATATATATATATATCTCCGTCATAGTTAATATGGCAATTTACACCCCATTGAAATATGGAAGGAAGGGAGGGTGGGACAAAAGCATCCAAGTGACCACAGGAGGGAAAAGGAAGTTATTGACCTGGGCACCTGGATTTAACTCCTATAGGTGTGGTCGTAGATATCTTCCCCTTTAAGGACCATTGGCCAGCAGGGCATCCCAATTAGTACATCACCAAAGGGAGTGGTGCGAAGGGGGGTGAATTGTGCACTGACAGTATTTTATTAGCTTTAGTTTTATGGGCTATACAGTCAGAGGCACATTCCTTATGCAGTACAGTGCCTGCCAAGTTAATGCATTGAGGCAGTAGACCAGTCTGAACAAATGCGTTTTTAGGGCACGCTTAAAACTGAGGGGATTGGGGATTAATCGTATTAACCTGAGTAGTGCATTCCAAAGAATTGGTGCAGCACGTGAAAAGTCTTGGAAACGAGAGTGGGAGGTTCTGATTATTGAGGAAGTTAACCTCAGGTCATTAGCAGAACGGAGGGCACGGGTAGCGTAGTAGGCTGAGATGAGGGAGGAGATATAGGGTGGTGCTGAGCCATGGAGTGCTTTGTGGGTGGGTGAGGGTAATAAGTTTGTACTGGATTCAGGAGTGGATGGGTAACCAGTGTAATAACTGGCACAAGGTAGAGGCATCGGTGTAACGATTGGTGAGGAATATGATCCTAGCTGCAGCATTCAAGACAGATTGGGGAGGGGGTAGTTTGGTAAGAGGGAGACCAATTAGTAGAGCATTACAATAGTCCAGACAAGAATGAATAAGAGAAACAGTAAGAGTTTTTTCAGAGTCGAAAGTAAGAAAGGGTCGAATTCTAGAAATGTTTTTGAGGTGCAGATAACAAGAGGGAGCCAGTGATCGGATGTGGGGGGGTGAATGAAAGCTCAGAATCAAGTATGACCCCAAGACAGCAGGCATGTTGCTGGGGAGTACCGGGAAATGGCAATGTCAGGCATAAGTAGGTTAGTAGAGGTAGGAAACACAAGGAGTTCAGTTTTTGACAGGTTCAGTTTCAGATAGAGGGAGGACATGATGTTAGAGACAGTGGTAAGACAATCACTGGTGTTTTCTAAAAAGGCAGGCGTGATATCAGGAGAAGAAGTGTATAATTGGGTGTCATCAGTATAGAGATGGTACTGGAAACCAAATCTACTGATTGTTTGTCCAATAGGGGCAGTATACAAAGAAAAGAGGAGGGTGCCAAGGACTGATCCTTGAGGAACCCCAACAGTAAGGGGAAGATGAGATGAAGAGGAGCCAGCAAAAGAAACAGTGAAGGAGCGATCAGAGAGATAGGAGGAGAACCAGGAGAGAACGGTATCCTTGAGGTCGATGGAGTGGAGCATAGTGAGGAGGAGCTGATGATCCACAGTGTTGAATGCTGCAGAGAGATCCAAGAGAATTAGCATGGAGTAGTGACCATTAGATTTAGCTGTTAATAGATCATTAGAGACTTTAGTGAGGGCAGTTTCAGTAGAGTGTAAAGAGCGGAAACTGGATTGCAGAGGGTCGAGAACAGAGCTGAGAGATAGCGGATAAGACGGGAGTGGACCAGGCGTTCCAGGAGTTTAGAGATGAAGGAAAGATTAAAGACAGGTCTATAGTTAGCTGCAAAGTTTTGGTCGAGGGATGGTTTTAACCCCTTCCCGACCTTTGACACAGCGTATGCGTCATGAAAGTCGGTGTCAATCCGACCTGTGACGCATATGCTGTGTCATGAAAGGATCGCGTTCCTGCAGGTCAGGTGACCGGGGTCACTGAAAGGTCACCAGACCCGCAGGCACAAGATCCTTTGCGCTTCACCACAGGGGGGTTGGCTTAACCCCCACGTGGCTACGATCGCTCTGATTGGCTGTTAAAAGTGAAACAGCCAATCAGAGCGATTTGTAATATTTCACCAATGAAATTTGGTGAAATATTACAATCCAGCCATGGCCGATGCTGCAATAGCATTTGCCATGGCTGGACACCGAAATCCAACCCCCCCACACCGAGTGATGACGGCGATCGCCCGCCGCAGTCACCATCTGCTCCCCTCCTCCTTGCCTCCCCTCCATCCGCCTTCCGATACCCCCCCTCAACTACCCCGGCACTCCGATGTCCCTGGGTCCGTCCCGGCATCTCTCAGGGATTCTTCATGGGCACCACCATCTTGGAAAATGGCGGGCGCATGCGCAGTGAGCCCGCCAGCTGGCAGATTCCATACATTTATTTTGATCACTGTAAAAAACTCTCACAGTGATTAAAATAAAAAAAAGTTAATAAATGCCCCCTTTATCACCCCCATATGTAGGGACAAATAATAAAATAAAGAAAATATTTTTTTTATTTTTCTTTTAGAGTTAGCGTTAGAACTAGGGTTAGGGTTAGGGTTAGCATTAGGGTTAGAATTAGGGTTAGGGTTAGAATTAGGGATACGTTAAGAATTAGGGTTAGGGTTGGAATTAGAGTTATGGTAAGAATTAGGGTTAGGGTTGGAATTAGGGTTAGGGTTGGGATTATGGTTAGGCTTGTGGTTAGGGTTAGAGATAGGATTAGTGTTGGGGGTGTTTTGGGGTTGGGGTTGGGATTAGGTTAGGTTAGGTTGTGGTTAGGGTTATGGTTAGAGATTAGATTAGGGTTAGGGGTGTGTAGCGGTTAGGGTTGTGGTTAGGGGTGTGTTGGGATTAGGGTTGGAGTTAGAATTGAGGGGTTTCCACTATTTAGGCACATCAGGGGGTCTCCAAACGAGACATGGCGCCACCATTGATTCCTGCAAATTTTGCGTTCAAAAAGTCAAACAGTGCTCCCTTTATTCCGAGCCCCGACGTGTGCCCAAACAGAGGTTTACCCCCACTTATGGGGTATCAGTGTACTCAGGAAAAATTGCACAACAACTTTGGGGGTCTAATTTCTCCTGTTACCCTTGGGAAAAAAAAATTGGGGACTAAAAATATTATTTTTATGGAAAAAAAAAAGATTTTTTATTTTCACGGCTCTGCGTTATAAACTTCTGTGAAGAACTTGGAGATTCAAAGTGCTCACACACATCTAGAGGAGTTCCTTGGGGATCTAGTTTCCAAAATGGGGTCACTTGGGGGAGTTTCTACTGTTTAGGCACATCATGGGCTCTGCAAACGTAACATGACGGCCACAGACCATTCCATCAAGTCGGCATTACAAAACGTCACTACTTCCCTTCCGAGCCCTGACGTGTGACCCAAACAGTGGTTCCCCCCCACATATGGGGTACCAGCGTACTCAGGACAAATTGGACAACAACTTTTGGTGTCCAATTTCCCTGTCACCCTTGTGAAAATAAAAAAATTGGGGACTAAAAGATCATGTTTGTGGAAAAATTATGATTTTTTATTTTCATGCCCGGGCCTTATAAACTTCTGTGTAGCCCTTGGGGGTTCAAAGTGCTCACCATATATCTAGATAAGTTCCTTGCGGGGTCTAGTATCCAAAATGGGGTCACTTGTGGGGAGTTTCTACTGTTAAGGCACATCAGGGGCTCTGCAAACGTAACATGATGCCCGCAGACCATTCCATCAAAGTCGACATTTCAAAACGTCACTGCTTCCCTTCCGAGCCCCAATGTGTGCCTAACAGTGGATCCCCCCACATATGGAGTACCAGTGTACTCAGGACAAACTGTACAACAACTTTTGGGGTCCATTTTCTCCTGTTACCCTTGTGAAAAGAAAAAATTGCGGGTTAAAAAAATCAGTTTTTGAGGAAAAAAATTATTTTTATTTTCACGGCTCTGCATTATAAACTTCTGTGAAGCACGTGGGAGTTCAAGGTGCTCACCACACATCTGTATAAGTTCCTTGGGGGGTCTAGTTTCCAAAATGGGGTCACTTGTGGGGAGTTTCTACTGTTTAGGCACATCAGGGGCTCTGCAAAAGTAACAAGATGCCCACAGACCATTCCATCAAGTGGCATTTCAAAGCGTCACTACATCCCTTCCGAGCCCTGACATGTGCCCAAACAGTGGTTCCCCCCCACATATGGGGTACTCAGGACGAACTGGACAACAACGTTTGGGGTCCAATTCCTCTTGTAACCATTGTGAAAATAAAAAATAGGGGGCTAAAAAATCATTTTTTGAGAAAAAAAAAGATTTTTTATTTTCACGGCTCTCAGTTATAAACTTCTGTGTAGCACCTGGGGGTTCAAAGTGCTCACTGTGCATCTAGATAAGTTCCTTAGGGGGTCTAGTTTCCAAAATGGGGTCATTTGTGGGGGAGCTCCAAAGTTTAGGCACACAGGGGCTCTCCAAACACGACATGGTGTCCGCTAATGATTGGAGCTAATTTTCCATTAAAAAAGTCAAATGGCGCTCCTTCCCTTCTGAGCCCTGCCGTGCACCTAAACAGTGGTTCTCCCCTACATATGGGGCACCAGCGTACTCAGGAAAAACTAGACAACAACTTTTGGGGTCCAATTTATCCTGTTACCCTTGGGAAAAAAAATAGTGGGCTAAAAAATGATTTTTGAGGAACAAAAATGATTTTGTTATTTTCACTGCTCTGTGTTTATAAACTTCTGTGAAGCACTTGGGGATTTAAAGTGCTCACTACACATCTAGAAAAGTTCCTTGGGGGGTCTAGTTTCCAAAATGGGGTCACTTGTGGGGGGTTTCTACTGTTTAGGCACATCAGGGGCTCTGCAAATGCAACATGACGCCCGCAGAACATTCCATCAAGTCTGCATTCCAAAATGGCGCTCCTTCCCATCTGAGCTCTCCCATGTGCCATAACAGTGGTTCCCCCCACATATGGGGTATTTATGTACTCAGGACAAATTGTACAACAACTTTTGTGGTCCAATTTCTCCTGTTACCCTTGTGAAAATAAAAAATAGCGGGCTAAAAAATCATTTTTGAGGAAAAAATTATTTTTTTTATTTTCACTGCTCTGCGTTATAAACTTCTGTGAAGCCCTTGGGGGTTCAGAGTGCTCACAACACATCTAGATAAGTTCCATAAGGGGTCTAGTTTCCAAAATGGTGTCATAAGTGGGGGTTTTCACTGTTTAGGCACACAGGGGCTCTCCAAACACGTCATGGTGTCCGCTAACGATTGGAGCTAATTTTCCATTCAAAAGTCAAATGGTGCTCCTTCCCTTCTGGGCCCTGCCATGCGCCCAAACAGTGGTTTATGACCACATATGAGGTATCTGTGTACTCAGGATAAATTGCACCTGGGGGTTTAAAGTGCTCATTATGCATCTAGATAAGTTCTTTGGGGTTCTAGTTTCCAAAATGGGGTCACTTGTGGGGGTGCTCCAATGTTTAGGCACACAGGGACTCTACAAATGCGACATGGCAACCGCTAACTATTCCAGCATATTTTCCATTCAAAAAGTCAAATGGCGCTCCTTCCCTTCTGAGCCCTGCCGTGTGCCCAAACAGTGGTTTATGACCACATATGAGGTATCTGTGTAATCAGGAGAAATTGCCCAACAAATTTTAGGATCCATTTTATCCTGTTGCCCATGTAAAAATGAAAAAATTGATGATAAAAGAAAATTTTTGTTGGAAAAATTAAAATGTCCATTTTTTCCTTCCACTTTGCTTTAGTTCCTGTGAAGCACCTGAAGGGTTAATAATCTTCTTGAATGTAGTTTTGAGTAGCTTGAGGGGTGCAGTATTTATAATGGTGTCACTTTTGGGTATTTTCTGCTATATAGACCCCTCAAAGTGACTTCAAATGTGAGGTGGTCCCTAAAAAAATGGTTTTGTAAATTTTGTTGTAAAAATTAGAAATCGCTGGTCAACTTTTAACCCTTATAACTTCCTAACAAAAAATTTTGTTTCCAAAATTGTGCTGATGTAAAGTAGACATGTGGGAAATGTTATTTATTAACTATTTTGTGTCACATAACTCTTTGGTTTAACAGAATAAAAATTCAAAATGTAAAAATTGCAAAATTTTCAAAATTTTCACCAAATTTACATTTTTTTCACAAATAAACGCAAAAATTATCGACCTAAATTTACCACTATCATGAAGCCCAATATGTCACGAAAAAACATTCTCAGAATCGCTAGGATCCATTGAAGCGTTCCTGAGTTATTACCTCATAAAGGGACACTGGTCAGAATTGCAAAAAATGGCATGGTCTTTAAGGTCAAAATAGGCTGGGTCATGAAGGGGTTAATGGATGTATGATGGCATGCTTAAATGAGTAGGGAAAGATACTGGAAGAGAGAGAGAGGTTGAATATTTTTGTTAGGTGAGTGGTGACAGCAAGGGAAAGGGACTAGAGGAGATGTGATGGAATGGGATCACTGGTGCAAGTGATAGGAGGAGAAGATGCAAGGAGCCTGATTACTGCTTCTTCTGTGACTGGTTCAAAATTAGAAAGTGAGCTAGATGCAGTGGGGGAGGGAGGACAGTGCATGGTATGAAGGTATTGGGAGATAATTTCCTGTTGGATATGGTCAAGTTTTTCTTTCCTACACCAAGTTATTATGGCACTGTGCACCAGGATGTTATGGCACGCTGCACGAGGCTGTTAGGGCACGCTGCACGAGGCTGTTAGAGAACGCTGCATAAGGTTGTGAAAGCATGGGGCAACAGGCTATTATGGAAATCTACACCTACTCTTATATGGCACTGTGTACCAGGCAGTTAAGGCAGGCTGCACCAGGCTGTTATGGCACTCTGAACCAGAATGTCTTGGCACTATGCACAGACTGTTAGGGTAGGTTGCCCCATGCTGTTATGACACTCTATAGCATGCTGTCATGGAACTGTGCACCAGGTTGTTATGACACTCTTCATCAGGCTGTTATGGCAATATGCACCAGGCTGTTAGAACGTGCTAAACCAGACTGTTATGGCGCTATACACCAAGCTCAGATTAAAATGGTGGTGCAACCATTGATGAAGTTTTTTTCATGCCTGGTCATAGGTTGAGCCGGCCAACCACTACCATGCCATGATTGTGATGGCTCCGGAAGTGTACACAGCCTAGAAACTTTATTTGGCACTGAACTTGAACAGCAAAATGAACTTCTGGGAAAAAGTCCAAGTTCGGAGTTTGGCATCGGACACTAATTGTCTGGTATGAACTCCAAAATTTACAGTTTGGATTTGCTCATCCCAATTCTTAAGTTATCTGGGGGTGGGCAAAGTTTTATTCCCAGCCTATTAGGATGCTTGGAGAGTGTTTCCCACTGCCTGTCAGGGTGAGGAAAAAGTGTTTACTTACAGCCTGTCAGGGTGGTGGGAAGTGTTATCCACAGCCTGTCAGGGTGGTGGGAAAGTGAGACCCACAGCATGTCAAAATGGTGGGAAAGTGTGGCAAAGAGCATTTCAGAGTGGTGGGAAAGTGGTACCCATAACCTGTCAGAGTATTGGGAAAGTGTTATCCACAGCCTGTCAGGATGATGGAAATGTGTGTCCCAGAGCCTGTCAGGATGGTGGGAAAGTAATGTCCCCAGTATGTTAAGATGGTGGGAAAGTAGTATTCCCAATCTGCCAGGCTGATGGGAAAGGATTGTTATCCCGCGAGGAAACAGCTTACATAGCCGCTGTCACCCACAGAGTGCCCAGAACACAGGTAACACACTGCCTTCTGGACCCTCATCACCCAGCAGTATAACAGAAACAGTTGCGGACCCAAAGCAGGTCCCAGGGTGTTCCTGTAAGGTTGAGGCCTTAACATTGCTTCTGGCTACCTCTAGCCAGGAGTTTCAGGATGCACTAACCATAGATGCCAATCTTGAGGCATTGAGTGACCTAACAGAGAAGCCCATCTCCAAGTCCAAAAAGGAGAGGGTATTGAGGGATCCAGGCAGGTTGAGTCGCAAGGTGGGTTTTGGGAAACGATCTGTAAATTAGTCTTCCATGCCACCTCTAAAACGGGGGGGTGTCATAGAGAAAAATTAAAATCCATAAGATATCTCTGTAGAGGGCACATATCACACTTACATTGGACATATGGGTTTGATTATAGCTAGGTAGAGAAGCTAATTATAATTGGGAGATCTGACACTTCAACTTCCTTTGAAGTAGGGGCCTCCTGTAGTGAACATGTAATGACAACAGGAGATTTGCTTTGGGAAAAAAAGATACCAACACTGAGATTTGTTTACGAAGAGGCAAGGAAGTACACTTCCCGAGCATAAGCTTCCTCTGATCAAAGCATGGCTCCAAGACCTTTGGGGCCAGTGGTGAATATTAGGATTTGCATCAATCCGATACTTATGGGAGATATATTTTCAGCATCATAGGGAAGGGACAAACAACACATTCATTCAATCCACAGTAATGCCGGCAGAACACATACAGCTTAATATTGGTCTGACGGGTGGTGCTATCTATGCCATGCTTCACCTCTATAGAAAGGTAAAATCATGATGGGAAGCATGACAACAATAACTCCCACCTGGGACCTCCAGGGACGAAGATACGTAACTTTTCAGATTAAATATACAGTACAGACCAAAAGTTTGGACACACCTTCTCATTCAACGATTTTTCTGTATTTTCATGACTATGAAAATTGTAGAATCACACTGAAGGCATCAAAACTATGAATTAACACATGTGGAATTATACATTACACTTTACAAAAAAGTGTGAAACAACTGAAAATATGTCTTATATTCTAGGTTCTTCAAAGTAGCCATTTTTTGCTTTTATTACTGCTTTGCACGCAGAAAAGGTGAACGGATGGACTCTACATGCCTGGTTCCCACCGTGAAGCATGGAGGAGGAGGTGTGATGGTGTGGGGGTGCTTTGCTGGTGACACTGTTGGGGATTTATTCAAAATTGAAGGCATACTGAACCAGCATGGCTACCACAGCATCTTGCAGCGGCATGCTATTCCATCCCGTTTGCGTTTAGTTGGACCATCATTTATTTTTCAACAGGGCAATGACCCCAAACACACCTCTAGGCTGTGTAAGGGCTATTTGACCAAGAAGGAGAGTGTTGGGGTGCTACGCCAGATGACCTGGCCTCCACAGTCACCAGACCTGAACTCAGTCAAGATGGTTTGGGGTGAGCTGGATCGCTCACTGCTTCAATTTTGCATAAATCCCCAACAGTGTCACCAGCAAAGCACCCCCACACCATCACACCACCTCCTCCATGCTTCACGGTGGGAACCAGGCATGTAGAGTCCATCCGTTCACCTTTTCTGCGTGCAAAGCAGTAATCAAAGCAAAAGGTGGCTACTTTGAAGAACCTAGAATATAAGACATATTTTCAGTTGTTTCACACTTTTTTGTAAAGTGCTGCCCTTGAACTTTGTGAGCCGCCTACATTTTTTTTATTTTTATATGATCTGAATGTTATGCTGCAACCTGTAGGCTGGCACCATTTTCTAATCTTTTCATGCTTGTGCTGCTTTATTTATCTTTAGATAGATAGATAGATAGATTAGATAGATAGATAGATAGATAGATAATAGATAGATAGATTTTCCTGAAATCTGTGGTTTCATGTGAATTCGAACATTTTGAGATTCAATGTGGTTTGCAAAAAAGAAAAAACTTACCCAGCACCATTTATCACACTGCTGAAGCATCAAACAACAGAATAGCGTCATTTGGCATTGCCACTCAGGCTTCACCAAAATGCCCTGCAGCTATCATACTTGAACGGTGGTGGTCAGAACATGGGACATCAGTAATTTATGGTCAAAGTGGAGCACAGTTTATATGGCAGAGTCTTTTTCTATCTACAGAGTTACTAGATAAGACTCTCTCTTCTGTATAGTGTAAGCTCTTATGGTCAGCAAGGTCTTCTCTCTCCTATATAGTATAAACCCTTATAGTCAGCTGGACCTCTCTCATGTAGAGTGTAAACTTTTATTTTCAGAGTGCTCCTCTTTCTCTCATATAGATTGTCAGCTCTTATGGTCAACGAGGTCCTCTCTCTTTCGACTGTAAATTGTAAGCTCTTATGGTCAGTGAGGTCTTCTATCTTTGGTCTGTAAATTGTTAGCTCTAATGGTTAGCGAGGTTCTCTCTCTCTTCTCCACCATATGTATTTTATGAGCAAATACAAACTGTCCAGTATTGAGATTCGAGTGATTTATTCACCGTGAATCAAATATTTGGAAAAAAATTAGGCAAAGTCGGTAGATTTGAATTTTAAATGATCCGCTAGTCTCTAGTTAGGATACATTGAAATACCAAAGCCCAAACTGTATTGAAAAGTATACTCAACTATGCTTTTCAATAAAACCTTTCAAAAAGAGAAACCTTTACCATGGAGTCTATGTCAAATATGTGTGGTCGCATACCTGTATAAAGTGAAAAACAAATGTAAAGCAAAAATGCAATGAAATATTTAGCATACAAAAATTAACAATAGTGTCAGTTTAGAATAAATAATTATTTTTTTACTTTTATGAGATAAACATTGTTTTTTGCATAGTATATTTTCTATATTACTTACAACATTTAATTATTTCCAGCATATACTATAAATAACAATGCCAATGTTCTACCACAATCGCTATACTTTCTAATAAAACAAGCAGCAAAAGTATTAGAAAGTTTGGAACATTTTTTGGCTTATTTCACTAGATTTAACAGCCTTCAGCATCTGAACTCTGGGGTCTGCTCTGAAAGGTTTTCGGTGTTGAAAGGATGAATGATTAATGGCTTCCATTTGGAGACCTAAGACCAATATGGATTGTACTCACTCCGTGTGTGCACCAGCATAAAATGTTTTTGTTTGGGTTGTAGATATACACAAGTTCAACATTACACGATATTGTAATTCTACAAAAGCTGTAAAAGGCTATAAACTATTCCTAAAGCTCCCTCTGGTGTTTTTTAGCGGATGTTGCTTACAAGATGTAGAATAAAACCCTACTTTTTTGCCATTTCCTAAATATCTAATTTAGACTGAGCAAGCCATTCAAAACAATGCATGTTAATTAACTAACAATTGATACTTAAAAGAATACTTATCAGGTTTCTGCAAAAGATAAATCTGGCAGCTATGCATAATTAATTCTGAATGACACAGGGAACAAATGTCTTCATAACTTGCTTAACATAATAATGATGTAAGAAATGTTTACAAGATTCAATTAGCATTAAGAAGACATTTTAAAGTAAGTTAATTATCAATGACTTGTTAAGTATAAAACACTGCATTGTCATATGGAGCACAGTTTCTCCACATTCCATTCAGACAGAGGATTTTCTGAACTTGTGTTCTGCTGTGATTAGATCTACCCAAGGGAAACAAAAAATGAAAATTATGCAGTACATTTATTATTATCACAGCAATATTGTTGCTGAGACCATAACCATAAAGTTTTCAGGATGCCTTGTCCAGGATTCCCAAGTTTGTAGCTTGGGAGCAACATGTGGACTATGGGACCATGATTTGTAGCCAAAAAAGAAACAAATGATGTCAGCTTACCCCAATCTTCACGTTGCATGTGTATCTTCACTCCTCGCACGGATATGGCAGAGCAACCAGAGCAGATGAGAACAAAAAAAAGGGAAAAATCCAGCGTAGAGTAGAAGTGATTAAAAAGTTAAATTCTTTAATAAACGATCTTGAGAAAGACTTAACGTCGAAACGCGTTGATCGCTCTGTTACATTTTTGTGGACCTGTACTGCTTAAATATTGCTGTTTATTTTTTATCACTTTATTAAATAATTTAACTTTTTAATCACTTCTACTCTACGCTGGATTTTTCCCTTTTTTTTGTTCTCATGATTTGTAGCCTCCAACTGCCTGACAGCTAGTTGCATTAGCACCACATCCAGCTAACAGCTATGAAGAAAAGGTCTCAAGAAGATGGCTTTTTTTTTGAGTAGCCCCACATAGAAGAGCAGATCTAGATACAGATACTAGGGGGCAACCAAAAAAACAAATATTATTTTCTGTAGGCAAGTGGGTTGGCAGTGATGCCCTCTCCCACTAGGTATGATAACTAGACACTCTCCCTGCTCAGTTGGGCAAGTAGCACTCATGAGAAACCATCGCAGTGGACTGAGTGATTGTTTTATTAAGCCCCTCCCAACGTTCTTGGCTATTTTGCCATGGCAAACTGTAAGGAGAAATGTGTCAACATCAAATTCTGTTTCCTTTTAAAGAAAACAACAACAGAATGCTCTAAGCCAGGCAAGAATTTCCGAGTGGTTGGCCCTGTTCAGAAATGGCCAAATGTCACTTAAAGATGAACCCCATTTAGGTCGCCCCTCAAGGTCAAGAATAGACAAAAATGTCCAATAAGTGCGTAATGCCATCATGTTTGATCATCACATGACAATCGATGAATTGGAGGAAATAACTGGAATTTCCTGGAGTTCATGCCAAAGAATCATAACTGAAGATTTCAACATGAGATGCGTTGCGGCAATGTTGTTTCACGACTGCTTTCCGATCACCAGAGGGAGACTCATCTGAAAGTGTGTCAGGATTTGAAAGAACAGGCACAGACTGACCCTGATTTTTTGTTAATAGTCATGAATCTTGGTGTTACGCCTATGATCCTGAAACAAAACAGCAGTTCAGCCAGTGGAAGACTACTTAATCTCCCACACCAAAAAAACAGGGCATGTGAAATAAAATTTGAAGTCCATCATGTTTTTTTTTCGACATTAAAGGAGTCATTCACGTTGAATTTGTTCCCTAGGGCACCACAGTCAACCAACATTACTATCTGCAAAAGCTGAAGTGATTGTGTGAGGCAGCAAGATAAAAATGACCTGAATTGTGGTGCTTGGGGCACTAGCTGCTTCATCATGGCAACACACCTTCCCACACAGCATTAAAAATGAAACCAATTTTTGGCAAAAATCAGCATGACAATGGTTTCCCACCCCGCATTGCCAGCCTGACCTAGCCCCTTGTGACTTCTTCTTATTACCAAGAAAGAAGAAAAACCTAAAGGGAAAGCGTTTTCCGGACAAAGAAGAGATTAAGAAAAAAATCGCTAGACACTTAGCAGAATTAGTTCAGAAGAGTATAAAAAATGTTTTGAACAGTGGAAAAATCAAACCGCTGGGACAAGTGCTTGTCATCTAATGAAAAGTATATTTAAGGGGATTAGGACAGCACGGTGGCTCAGTGGTTAGCACTGCAGCGCTGGAATCCTGGGTTCAAATCCCACCAAGGGCAACATCTGCAAGGAGTTTGTATGTTCTCCCCATGTTTGCGTGGGTGTCCTCCGGGTAGTCTGCTTTCCCCCCACATTCCAAAGACATACTGATAGGGAATTTAGATTGTGAGCCCCATTAGGGACACGATGATAATGTGTGCAAAACTGTAAAGTGCTGTGGAATATGTTAGCGCTACACCAGAAGACTTCATCCTCTTTAAATTCATTTTAAGAACTTATAATGCTGCCCTTCACCGCGCCAAACAGACCTACTTCACCACCCTGATCTCCTCACTAGCCAACAACCCGAAGAAACTTTTTGACACTTTTCACTCCCTCCTCAGGCCAAAAGCACAAGCCCCTATCACAGACATTTGTGCTGACGACCTGGCCTCCCACTTTATAGAAAAAATAGATACTATCCGTCAGGAAAACTGCTCTCAACCACCAAGTGCTGTGACTCCCATCCCTCCCTGCATTTCCCCTGGCTCACTTTCCACATTTGATCCCATCACAGAAGAAGTCTCCAGACTCTTCTCTTCCTCACGTCCGACTACATGCACTACTGACCCCATTCCCTCACATCTCCTCCAGTCTCTCTCTCTCCAGTTGTCACAACTCACCTAACTACAATCTTTAATCTCTCACTCTCCTCTGGCATTTTCCCATCCTCCTTCAAACACTCCATCATTACCCCATTACTAAAGAAACCTACTCTCGACCCTTCCTGAACAAACAATTACAGACCGGTCTCCAATCTCCCCTTCATCTCTAAACTTTTGGAGCGCCTAGTCTACTCCCGCCTTACTCGTTACCTCTCTACTCGCTACCTTCTTGACCCTTCACAGTCCGGCCTCCACCCCCTACATTTGACTGAAACTGCACTCATCAAAGTGACCAATGACCTTCTGACAGCAAAACGTAACGGTGACCACTCTTTGCTCATTCTTCTCGACCTTTCTACTGTCTAGGCTCCGTTCACTAGGTATTAAGGACACTGCCCTCTCCTGGCTCTCTTCCTATCTTTCTGACCTCTCCTTCAGTGTTTTGTTCTCTGGCTTCACGTCATCTGCTCTTCCTCTCACTGTCGGTGTACCCCAGGGCTCAGTCCTTGGCCCCCTTCTCTTCTCTCTCTACACGGCCCCAATTGGACAGACCATCAGCAGATTTGGCTTTCAGTACCATCTTTATGCTGATGACACAACAACTATACACGTCATCCCCCAACCTTACCCCCACTGTACTACAGAATGCCACCGACTGTCTGTCCGCAGTCTCCAACATCATGTCCACTTTCTTTCTGAAACTCAACCTCTCCAAAACTGAACTTCTTCTGCTCCCGCCGTCTACTAACCTCACTAAATTTGACATTTCCCTCTCTGTGGGCGGCACCATAATAACACCCCGGCAGCAGGCTCGCTGTCTGGGTGTTATGTTTGACACCAATCTCCTTCGCCTCCCATATACAATCTCTTGCCCGCTCTTTCCGCCTACACCTAAAGAACATCTCTAGAATCCGCCCTTTTCTCACCATGGAAACAACAAAAACCCTCACTGTAGCATTGATCCACTCCCGCCTGGACTACTGCAATGCTCTATTACTTGGCTTCCCCATTACTCGACTATCCCCTCTCCAGTCCATCCTTAATGCAGCAGCCAGGGTCATCCATCTGGCTAATCGGTACTCGGACACGTCCGCTATTCGCCAGTCTTTACACTGGCTGCCCATTCTTTATAGGATCCAATTCAAGCTACTTGTTCTCACCCACAAAGCTCTCCACAGTGCAGGACCCCCCTACATCTCCTCCCTAATTTCTATCTATCGGCCTAACCGACTGGCTGCGCTCTGCAAACGACTTTTGACTAACCTCTGCACTAATCCGTACCTCCCACTCCCGACTCCAAGACTTCTCCCGTGCTGCGCCAATCCTCTGGAATGCTCTACCCCCAAGAAATTAGGACTATCCACAATTTACATGGTTTTAGGCGCTCCCTCAAAACACATTTGTTCAGAGAGGCCTATCACATTCACTAATCAAAGTCATTCTATGTGTAAGTGTGTGTGTGTAGCCCATTCACTATCTCCATCCATCCATCACTGCCTCAGGATGGCTGGACCATCATTGCAAATGCACCATTGTATATACACACCTGTACTTTGTATCTCGCCCACCTCATTGTAGATTGTTAGCTCTCACGAGCAGGGTCATCTTATTTTTCTTTAATTATTGTATTGTTAACGTTGTTACTTATGACTTGTGTTTTGAAACTGTTAAACTGTAAGACGCTGCGGAATATGTTGGCGCTATATAAATAAAGATTATTATTATAAAGAATAAGAATAAAGGGGATTAATGTTTTTAAGATATTTTCAACCTTACCATTTCTCAAACGACGTGCATGTGGATAAGGTCTGAGAAGGACTGACCTGGCTAGTAGACACGCAGCCGTGGGGAACCTCATGAATAATGTCCAGCTCAAAGAAAAGGCAGGCCACACCTTTATATGCACAGGGTGCAAACAAACTGAAACAGAAAACTTAAAGAGATGAACTGGAATGAATTGGTATGCATTCAACGTGTAAGCACATGTTCACACTGACCACTAAAAAGACAAAACACAAGATAAAGACATAATAAGCAAATAACCTGCAGTAAATGAATGAACAGTAATACTGCATGAAAATAATATAGGATGCTTATTTAACATAATTAATAAGCACCCCATATTATTTTCATTCATATTGCTGTTTAGTAATTTACTGCAGGGTATTTGCTTATTATGGTTTTATCTTGGGTTTTGTATGTTTAGTGGCCAGTGTGAACATAGCTAACTTCCTGCGTGAACTCCCCCCTTTAAGCCATGTTTGCACGTAGCGCTTTTGCTACATTTTTGCACTTTCTCATTGCTTTCAATGGTGAAAAATGCTGCAGAAATGCAGAAAAAATTGGCAAGCTGCTTCTTTCAAAAATGTTGCAGTTTTCCATTTCTGTCAGGAAAAAAATGAATCGTGTGCATGAGAATTCTGACATTTTTTCCCATTTGTAAGGACTGGGACTCAAAGACTTTTAAAGTCTATCCACTAAATACTGCTGCTGCAACCTACAAACAAAAGTGATTTTCAGGGCTACTTATTTAAGAACTGTCAAAAATTAGAAGGAAGAGTACTCCAATACATCCTGTGTTAGACATAAATGAGGGCCTTGTGAACAAACCAGATTATATCTTAAGTACCCAGATTACTATGTTTTTGCAAACCAAGAAGAATTGACTTTTTATCTGTATATTGGCTTGTGGATTTAAGTGTTTATTTCTGGTGGGTCAAGAAGACAGACTTGCAAACTGATATACCATTTAACATACTGTGTAAAGGCCCCGTCTCACATAGCGAGATTGCTAGCGAGATCGCTGCTAAACAGCGATCTCAGCAGCGATCTCGCTATGTCTGACACATACCAGCGATCAGGCCCCTGCTGTGAATCGCTGGTCGTGTCAGAAATGCCAGGACTTTTTTTTGATCGCTGGTCTCCGACTGGCCAGCACGCATAGCTGCGTGTGACAGGCAGGAGACCAGCGATCAGCTGGTAACCAAGGTATACTTCGGGTTTCCAGGCGTGGGGCTGTGCCTGGAAACCCGATGTGTACATTGGATACCAGCGCGCTGCTGCAGTGGAGCTGGTAACCAAGGTACACATCGGGTTTCCAGGCACTGAGCAACGCCTGGAAACCAATAGTGTACCTTGGTTACCAGCTCCCTGCATCAGCGGGCTGGTATCCAACGTACACTGCGGGTAATTGGTGACGTTACCCGCAGTGTCGCAGTCCTGATCGCTGCCGAGCTGCCTGTTTGGCAGCTCAGCAGCGATCATGTAGCGACACACCAGCGATCCTGATCGTTGTCGGGATCGCTGGTGTGTCGCTATGTGAGACGGGGCCCTAAGTCTGTAATAGTGACTTGTGCATAGTGTGTTTATCTTTGTTTATTGTTGTGTGCTGATATGCTAATTGTGTATTGTAGTCTGGAACCATTTTGTTGACTTTTTAAAGTAAAGAGGAAAAGAATGTGAGGGTGATCTGAAGGACACTGGGTAAATCTAAAAATAGATAACATGCCTTGGGTATAAAAAGACTCAAGAGACAGAGAGAGTAGATCTCATCTCATATGACAGAGCTACCTGCAGGACATTCTGCAAAACAATCAACAGACGAGAGACAGGACTGTAGCCAATTCATCATGGTACCATCACAAGGGACACGGATCTATGATTCTACAGGAAACAGCCTAGGGGTTTTCGGCTCCAGTAGGAAGGACACAGATCTGATCCAGTGACAATCTCTGAACCATGGATATGTTTGGAGAAAGCCAGGTTTTGGGACCCACTGGTCGCCTGGTTCCATGGAGATTGTCGGATAAGCCAGGCGGTGACTCTCGTGTCAACTGGCTTTGGACCTTGTACGGACTCTATGAACTGTTCTCTGTCATCTCCCTATGCTTGTCGATATCTCTTCTCTGTGTGTATCACAGGTGGAATAGCGACCCTGGACCTCTGACATCGTGACAGCTGGCTTTGGACTTTGTACGGACTCTAGGGACTGTTCTCGGTCATCTCCCTATGCTTGTAGATATCTCTTCTCTGTGTGTGTATCACAGATGGCATAGCGACCCTGGGAGCTCTGACGTAACATCTACCATTATCCCGGCGAGTCAGCGGAAGGGCGATACCTGGTAATGTGCACCATCTTGGGGTAATTGTTGTGACTGTTCTGTTTGCTATTATGTGTTGTGGTTCAAGAGAATATTGCCACACTGTTTTACCCTAACCCTGTGTTGTCTGAGTAGCGTCATGCCCATGTTAACGGGAGAGGGGGTGTTAGGCTGGACGATCCCTGATCCATGCGGTTTCAGCTAGCGGACTTGGGCGCCTGCTGACCTCCCGTTTCCCCACAATTGGTGACAGCACTGGGATACTACTCAGCCAGACGAAACCGGGGAGCTGCAGGGGACTGGTGTTCTCACACACCATCCAGGGCTCCACAACCAGGGAGGTATACAGACAGATGCAGCAGACCAGTGATGAGGCATGCACAGCAGGTTTCGGACACTACTATGTCCAACCCCACCAACTCGGCTTTAGGAAGAAGACCAGAGTGGATATATGACCACAACAAGAAACAGAAACTACAGAAAATGTTCCAGCTTCAATGGATTGAATGGGATTTAGTCCAGGAACTATGGAATGCGAAGGAAGCCATGTGAGAACTCAATAAATACCAATTGTTACTCTTCAATTATGTGTGGAGTTTATTTTCATAAGGAGGACATGGAATATGCTCTGAGGAAAATGGATGATAGAATGTTTTGTGTCATAAAGGTGAGACCTCTTACATTCATGACTAGTGTTGAGCGATACTGCCCAATATCCTAAAATATAAGATCGGATTGGATCGGCCCGATACTCAAAAAGTATACCGATACCGGAAACACAATGCAAGTCAATGGGACAGAAATATCGGAACAAAAAAACCCTTTCTTTCCTTGTAAACACTAAATATACACACATAGAATACATATATATATATATATATATATATATATATATACATGTCATTGTGACATATATATACATATATTTATAGTTCATACACTTCTACATAGTAAAATAGCCTTTGATTCAATTGCCGGGTAATGCCGGCTTTTGTGAAAATACAGAAGCACCCGACATGAAATGACACATGGTTTACATAGAGTTAACCATGTCTTTTCATGTAGTTTGATATCTGGTTTTCACAAACAATTACATGAGTGTATGTGTGCAAAATTTCACACCTGTAGGGGTTAATTAAAGGTGTAAATTCGTTGTAAAATAAATGATATTTTTGCTACGAATTTACACCTTTAATTAACCCTTACAGGTGTCAAATTTTGCACACATACACTCATGTAATTGTTAGTGAAAACAATGTATCAAACAACATGAAATGACATGGTTAACTCTATGTAAACCATGTGTCATTTCATGTCGGTTTCTGTATTTTCACAAAAGCCGGCTGTTGTGAATGTGCTAGAAATGAATTCTGAGCAGAAGCTCCCTCTTGTGGTTACAAACAGTACTGAACTATTCAATGAAGATTGTGAAGATTGGCGATCAGGTGTTACTGACTGGTCTTATAAAAGGGAGGTTCCCTCCCATCAGGGTTGCCGGTGACCAATTGTTCTGGTCTCAACTTTTGTTCCTGGTTCACTTTGAAGCTTGCTGTTTCGTGCCTGCATCTTCTGCTAACAGATAAGACATTTTCTTCTTTTAGTTTTTTGTGCTTGCTTTTTGCATTTTTTCCTGCACTTCTGTGGGGGTCTGCCAGGTCCCCTCCGGGGGCTTGTGCTCCTCTCAGTTTAGTTCACCCAGTTGTTTGTTCATTTGCCTTTTCCAGTTTTTTCTGTGGCTGCGGCTTAGTTTTGTTACACCAGAGAACTAATTTAGGTGGTAGAGGTCGTGTGATCTCAGGTGTTTTTGCAATTAGTGTGTTGGTATTTTTTTAGGGTTTTTTGGATTGCAGTAAGTGACCTTCCTATCCTTTTCTGTCTAGGAAGATTGGGCCCCAACGTTTGCTCATACTATTTTCTGTTTGTGTCTGTATTTCCTCTTGTCTAACCGCCATTACATGTTTGGGGGCTTCCTATGTTCTTTGCGGATCTGCTCCGGGGCAGATAGTTTTCCTCTTTCTATCTTTAGGTGAAGTTAGCTTCTCAGGCTGTGACGAGGCGTCTAGGACCAACGTAGGTACGCTCCACGGCTGCCTTTAGTTGTGGTGGTTAGTCAGGGTACTGCAATCCAATAGATTCCAACCTCTCTGGTGTATTGCCTTTTTTGCCTGCTCTCCTCAGCTACCTAATCATAACAGTATCACCGGCCTAAAACTGATAATTATATGGTACTCACAGAAGGGAAAAATAGTGTGAAAGAAAGAAGATTGTCAGAGTTGTCAGAGATTTTTTTTTTTTTTTCCCTCTGTATCTCGGGGTGCTGAGGAGGATTTTTTTTTCTCTCAATGGAGTTTGCACAGTTGTCTGGCCGTGTGGATCAGCTTGCCACTGAAGTTCGGAGTATTGCTACCTATCTTGCAGGGTTGCCTGTTGTGGAACCTAGGATTCCCATGCCAGATTTGTTTTCAGGGTATCGAGCTAAATTTCTGAATTTCAAAAATAACTGTAAGTTGTTTTTTGCCTTAAAATCTAAGTCCTCAGGGAACGCAGCACAGCAGGTTCAAATTGTCACCTCTCTCCTGCGCGGCGATCCTCAGGATTGGGCTTTTTCCCTGACACCTGGGGACCCTGTTTTGAGTAATGTTGATGCATTTTTTCAGGCTCTGGGGTTATTGTACGATGAGCCTAATGTCACTGATCAAGCTGAAAAAGCCTTGTTGGCATTAAATCAGGGGCTTGAGGATGCTGAGTTATACTGTCAGAGATTCCGAAGGTGGGCAGTCCTGACCAAATGGAATGGCGATGCTTTGGCAGCCCTTTTTCGGAAGGGTCTGTCAGAGAATGTAAAGGATGTTATGGTGGGATTCCCTGTCCCCTCTGGTCTCAGTGATTCTATGTCATTAGCGATTCAAATTGACAGACGTTTGCGTGAGCGTAGAGGTATGCGTGGAATAGTGTTGCCTTGTGAACCAGCTTCTGAACCCATGCAGTGTGATAGAGTGGCTTCTGGGGCACAGCGTCATGAGTTTCGAAAACGCAATAGGTTATGTTTCTACTGTGGTGATGCCTCTCATGCTATTTCAGTCTGCCCTAAGCGGGGAAGACGTTTTGCACGTTCAGTTGTCTTGGGTAGTGTTCAGACTAAATTATTGTTGACTGTTACCCTGATTTGCTCCCTGTCCACATTTTCTGCTCAGGCTTTTGTTGATTCGGGAGCAGCTATTAACCTGATGGATTTTGATTTTGCTAAACGTTGTGGGTTTCCCTTGATACCCCTACGGAAGTCTATTCCCCTACTGGGGATCGATTCTACCCCTTTAGCTGAGAATAAACCCCAGTTCTCTACTCAGGTGATAATGAGGGTTGAACCTGATCATCAGGAGAGTTGCATATATTTGGTGCTGTATAATCTGCATGACATTATTGTACTGGGTTTCCCTTGGTTACAGTCTCATAATCCTGTTTTGGATTGGAAATCTGTGTCTGTAACCAGTTGGGGCTGCCAATGTGTTAATGCCAACATTCCTGTTTTTTCTGCCTCCCCCAGGCTCAGGATGTTCCTGACTTTTTGACTGATTTTTCTGATGTGTTTAGCGAAAGTAAATCTGCATCCTTGCCCCCCCATAGAAGCTATGACTGCGCTATTGAGTTAGTGCCTGGTAGTAAATTCCCTAAAGGTCGCCTTTTTAACTTATCTGTACCTGAACATGACGCTATGCGGTCTTATATCAAGCAGTCATTGGAGAAGGGTCATATCAGACCATCCTCTTCACCCTTGGGTGCCGGTTTTTTCTTTGTGGCCAAAAAGGATGGTTCATTAAGGCCGTGTATTGATTATCATCTCTTGAACAATATCACTGTGAAATATCAATATCCGTTACCCTTGATTTCTGACCTGTTTTCCAGGGTGAAAAGTGCTACTTGGTTTACCAAGCTTGACCTCAGGGGGGCATATAACCTTACTCGCATTAAGCACGGGGATGAATGGAAGATGGCATTTAATACCCCAGAGGGGCATTTTGAGTACCTAGTGATGCCCTTTGGGCTCACTAATGCTCCTTCCGTCTTCCAGTCCTTCATGAATGACATTTTCAGGGATTTTGTGGATAAATTTCTGATTGTTTATTTGGATGATATCTTGATTTTTTCCAATGATTGGGACTCTCATATGAAACATGTTCGGACTGTGTTCCAGATTTTGAGAGAGAATGCTCTGTATGTGAAGGGATCAAAGTGTCTTTTTGGCGTACAGAGGATCTCATTTCTGGGATTCATTTTGTCCCCATCTGTTATTGAAATGGACCCGGTCAAGGTTCAGGCCATCTGTGATTGGGTCCAACCTACTTCATTAAAGGCTCTTCAGAGATTCTTGGGTTTTGCCAATTTTTATCGTAAATTTATTGGTAATTTCTCTGTTATTGTTAAACCATTGACTGATTTGACCAAGAAGGGTTCTGATTTGGTGAATTGGCCTCCTGAGGCAGTCTCTGCATTTCAGGAACTTAAGCAGAGATTCACTTCTGCTCCTGTTCTACGGCAGCCTGATGTTTCTCTGCCATTTCAGGTGGAGGTTGATGCCTCTGAAATTGGGGCAGGTGCCGCTTTGTCCCAAAGAGATCCAGAGACCTCTAAAAGTAACCCTTGTGCCTTTTTCTCTCGAAAATTTTCTCCAACTGAACGTAATTATGACGTGGGTAATCGGGAGTTATTGGCCATGAAGTGGGCTTTTGAAGAGTGGAGACATTGGCTGGAGGGAGCCAAACATCAGGTGGTGGTCCTCACGGACCATAAGAATCTGGTTTATCTGGAATCAGCCAAGCGACTTAATCCTAGACAGGCCAGGTGGGTCTTGTTTTTCACACGTTTTAATTTTGCGGTTTCCTTTCTTCCTGGCACTAAGAATGTTAAAGCGGATGCCCTCTCGAGGAGTTTCCTTGCTGACTCTCCCGAGTTATCTGATCCTACTGTTATTTTGAAAGAGGGTGTAGTTCTTTCCGCCATCTCGCCCAATTTGAGACTGGCTCTGGAAGGGTGTCAGGAGGATAAACCCAAACTCTGCCCTATTGGGAAATTGTTTGTCCCAGACCGGTGGAAAAAGAGTGTGATGTCTGAGATTCATTGTTCCGCATTGGCCGGTCATCCCGGAATTTTTGGTACCAGAGACTTGGTTAGTCGGTCCTTGTGGTGGCCTACTTTGTCTCGTGACGTCAGAGAATTTGTGCAGTCCTGCAGGACTTGCTCTCGCTCCAAGCCTTGCTCTCGCCCTAGTGGTTTGTTGATGCCATTGCCTGTGCCCAAGAGACCATGGACCCATATCTCTATGGATTTCATTTCCGACCTCCCTGTTTCTCAGAGAATGACCGTTATCTGGGTGATTTGTGATAGGTTTTCCAAAATGATACATCTTGTGCCATTACCTAAGTTGCCTTCCTCCTCCGAATTGGTGCCTTTGTTCCTTCAGCACGTGGTTCGGTTACACGGTATTCCTGAGAACATTGTGTCTGACAGAGGAGTACAGTTTGTTTCCAGATTTTGGAGGACTTTTTGTTCTAAACTTGGTGTTCAATTGTCTTTCTCCTCAGCTTTTCATCCTCAGACCAATGGACAAACTGAGAGAACAAACCAGACATTGGAGACTTATCTGAGATGCTTTGTGTCTGCTGATCAGGATGACTGGGTCTCTTTTTTGCCTTTGGCTGAGTTTGCCCTTAATAATAGGGCTAGCTCTGCAACCTTGATGTCTCCATTTTTCTGCAATTTTGGGTTTCACCCTCGATTTTCTTCAGGACAGACGGAGGCTTCTGTTTGTCCAGATGTTGACTCTGTTGTGGAGCGTATGCAGCAGATTTGGGACCAGGTAGTGGAGAGGTTGTCCCTCTCTCAGGAGAGGGCCCAGCGGTTTGCCAACCGGCATAGGACTGATGGTCCTCGGTTTGAAGTGGGGGACTTGGTCTGGTTGTCCTCAAGAAATATCCCTATGAGAGTTGCATCTCCTAAATTTAAGCCTAGGTTCATTGGACCTTATAAGATCATGGAGATTCCTAATCCTGTTTCCTTTCGTTTACTTTTTCCAGGGACATTTAAGATCCATAACGTGTTCCACGAGTCCTTATTGCAGAGGTTTGTCGAGCCAGTGGTTCCTATGGCTGTGCCTCCTGACCCTGTTTTGGTTGAGGGCAATCTGGAGTATGTAGTTGAGAAAATATTGGATTCTCGTTTTTCTAGACGGAAACTCCAGTATTTGGTTAAGTGGAGAGGTTATGGTCAGGAGGACAATTCTTGCGTGTTTGCTTCGGACATCCATGCTAGAAGACTCATCCGTGCGTATCACAGAGCTCATCCTGACCGACCTGTTTGCCCAAATGAGGGTTCGGTGACCCCTCCTCAAGGGGGGGTACTGTTGTGAGTGTGCTAGAAATTAATTCTGAGCAGAAGCTCCCTCTGGTGGTTACAAACAGTACTGAACTATTCAATGAAGATTGTGAAGATTGGCGATCAGGTGTTACTGACTGGTCTTATATAAGGGAGGTTCCCTCCCATCATGGTTGCCGGTGACCAATTGTTCTGGTCTCAACTTTTGTTCCTAGTTCACTTTGAAGCTTGCTGTTTCGTGCCTGCATCTTCTGCTAACAGATAAGACATTTTCTTCTTTTAGTTTTTTGTGCTTGCTTTTTGCATTTTTTCCTGCACTTCTGTGGGGGTCTGCCAGGTCCCCTCGGGGGGCTTGTGCTCCTCTCAGTTTAGTTCAGCCAGTTGTTTGTTCATTTGCCTTTTCCAGTTTTTTCTGTGGCTGCGGCTTAGTTTTGTTACACCAGAGAACTAATTTAGGTGGTAGAGGTCGTGTGATCTCAGGTGTTTTTGCAATTAGTGTGTTGGTATTTTTTTAGGGTTTTTTGGATTGCAGTAAGTGACCTTCCTATCCTTTTCTGTCTAGGAAGATTGGGCCCCAACGTTTGCTCATACTATTTTCTGTCTGTGTCTGTATTTCCTCTTGTCTAACCGCCATTACATGTTTGGGGGCTTCCTATGTTCTTTGGGGATCTGCTCCGGGGCAGATAGTTTTCCTCTTTCTATCTTTAGGTGAAGTTAGCTTCTCAGGCTGTGACGAGGCGTCTAGGACCAACGTAGGTACGCTCCACAGCTGCCTTTAGTTGTGGTGGTTAGTCAGGGTACTGCAATCCAATAGATTCCAACCTCTCTGGTGTATTGCCTTTTTTGCCTGCTCTCCTCAGCTACCTAATCATAACAGCCGGCAATTGAATTAGGGCTATTATACTATGTAGAAGTGTATGAACTATAAATATAAATATATATATATATATATATATATATATATATGTGTGTCACAAATTCAATGACATGTGTATATATATATATATATATATATATGAGGTGTAAAATTGTTGAAGAAAAATGTATGGGCTCCCGCCCTATTTTCTCAACCAGACAGACAAAGCAAGCGAGTGGGGGCAGATAATAATAGCCCAGAGAGGGACCATTATTTTTGGCCCCCCCTGGCTACAAACATCTGCCCCCAGACACCCCAGAAAAGACAAATCTATAATTGGATTCGCCCTTTCTGGCACTTTGCCCGTCTATTCCCATTGCCCTGTAGCGGTGGTGAATGGGTTAATAAGGGGTTAAAGCCACCTTGCTATTGAAAGGTGAGTTTAAGCCAGGTTAATATTTGAGAGCTGTCAATTAGACAACTATCAATTATTAATCCTATTGTATGAAATAAAAATAAAACACACACACTTTAAAAAAAATTATTTAATAAAATAAACACACAGTTTTTGAGTTACTGCCATTCCTTGCAAAGCACTTGTTCACCTGTAATAAAAATAAAATAATAAAGCAACATTATTCTTACCTATCCGATGTTCAGTCAGGTCCCCCGATGTAATCCTTCTGAAAGGGTTAATGTTTACTGCAGAGACTGCAGCTAATGCTGACAGTCTCACAGTAAACCCCTGAATGAATCATCTCCTCTCCTGGCTGACAGGAGAGGAAGTGGTTAGCATAATTAATTGCTTTCCACTTTCACTTCAGGTCAGCCAGGGACACCCACAGTATCAGTGACGTCAGAGGGAATCCCGGCTGACCTGAAGTGAACTGATTAACAAAAATAGGGGATCCCCTCTAAAAAAAATGGCGTGGGGTCCCCCCTATTTTTGTTAACCAGCCTGATAAAGCAGACTACTGAGGCCTGGTTTTTCAGGCTGTTAAGGAGCCAATATCCATGGACCTTGCAAGCCTGATAATACCAGGCCACAGCAGTCTGCTTATCTTGGCTGGTTAGCAAAAATAGGGGATCCCCTTGAAAAAAAAAATGGCGTGGGGTCCCCCCTATTTTTGTTTACCAGCCAGATGAAGCAGACTACTGAGGCCTGGTTTTTCAGGCTGGTAAGGATCCAATATCCATGGACCTTGCAAGCCTGATAATACCAGGCCACAGCAGTCTGCTTAGCTTGGCTGGTTAACAAAAATAGGGGATCCCCTCGAAAAAAAAAATGGCGTGGGGATCCCCCTATTTTTGTTAACCAGCCAAGTAAAATGCAGACTGCTGCGGCCTGGTATTAAAAGACTGTCAAGGCCCATGGATTTTGGCCCTCAACAGCCTAAAAATACCAGGCTGCAGCAGCCCCACAAATGGCACATCCAAAGATGCGCCAATTGTGGCACTTTACCCGGCTCTTCCCACTTGCCCTGTAGCGGTGGCAAGCGGGGTAATAAGGGGTTAATGTCACCTTTGATTGATCGGTGACAATAAGCCCGGTTAATAATGGAGAGGCGTCAATAAGACACCGATCCATTATTAATCATAGTTTGTAAATTAAAAAAAAAACACAGCAAGAAAAAAATCTTTTAATGAAATAAAATACCAACCAGTTTTCATTATTTTTATTACACTCTCATTCCTGCGACGCCATCGATCTCCTGTAAAAAAAACAAAAATAATAAACCAACACAAATACCACCTGTCCGACGCAGTCCAAGATAACGAGTGTCCCACGACAAGTCCAGCTCTGCTACATCTGGATGACAGGCTGAGCCTGACATCCACATGGAGCAGAGCTGCTTACCTGAGCTGCGTCCCCGGCGGTGACGTAATCCGGACTGGTTTACGGCCAGCTGTCGCGAGAGTACAGCTGGCCGAGATTACCCAGTACCCGGCAGTCACTGCAGTTATCGCAGGATTCTGCACGTGACCGCCAGGGACAGGGTAATGGTGGCCATCCAGGAGGACGTGACCGCCGGGGAAGGGGATCTACTGACAGGTAAGTGCGGACTCTGCTGAGTCCTGACACCTGACTGACCCGACCGACGCTGACAGTGACAGTTTCGGGGAGTTCCTGTGTCACGTACTTCGTTCTGTGACACAGGAACTCCCATAGACTTGGTCGGAAAACTCCGATTCCAGTATCCGATATGACAAAAATATCGGAACTCAGAATCGGAATTCCGATATAGCAAATATCGGCCGATACCTGATATTTGCAGCATCGGAATGCTCAACACTATTTGTGACTGTGCGTAAAGACATGTTGTGGACTGCTCCCCATAAGTGGAGAAGGATGATCGGAATCCTATCATGTCTGGCCAATTAAGATGGGGGAGCAATGTGAAGAAACCAGATTATATCTTAATTACCCAGATGACTATGTTTTTGCAAACCAAGGAGAATTGACTCTTTATCTGTATATTGGCTTGTGGATTTAAGTGTTTATTCTGGTGGGTCAAGAAGACAGACTTTCAAACGGATATATCATTTAACATGCTGTGTAAAGGGTATGCCACACTAAACAATATCGCTAACGGGATCGCTAAAAAACGTCACTATTTAGCGATCCCGTTAGCGATGTTGTTGTGTGCGGCAGCTTCCAGCGACGAGCTTCCTGCTGTGATCTCGCTCGTCGCTGGAATCGTTCCGGACCCTATTTTCTCGTCGGCGCTCCCGCTGGGTAAGTATATATCGCTAGTGTGGCACCTTTTCTTAGCGATTTAGCGTACTTTTGTACCGCTAAAGTCGTTAAGAAGATCGCTAACGGCGATAGCGTCGTTAACTATATCGCTAAATGTGGCCGCACTTAGCGATATAGAAACAATCCCGCTAGCGATCGCATTAGTATGCGTCGTTATCGTGATCGCTAGCGGGATTGTTTAGTGTGGCAGTACCTTAAGTCTGTAATAGTGACTTGTACATAGTGTGTTTATCTTTGTTTATTGATGTGTACTGATATGCTAATTGTGTATTGTAGTCTGGAACCAGTTTGTTGACTTTTTAAAGTAAAGAGGGACAAGAATGTGAGTGTGGACTGAAGGACACTGGTTAAATAGATCACATGCCTTATGTATGCCTTAGGTATAAAAAGAATCAAAAGACAGTGGGTTCAGAAAGTATTTAGACCCTTTAAATTTTTCACTCTTTTTTTTATTGCAGCAATTTGGTAAATGCAAAAAAGTTTATTTCTTTTCTCATTAATGTACACTCAGCACCCCATCTTGACTGATAAAAACCAGAAATGTAGAAATTTATGCAAATTTATTACAAAAGAAAAACTGAAACATCACATGGTCATAAGTAGAGTTGAGCATTCCGATACCGCAAGTATCGGGTATCGGCCGATATTCGCTGTATCAGAATTCCGATACTCAGTTCCGATATTTTTCATATATCGTATACCGGAATCGGAAGTTCCCATAATTCTTTGAGAGGCAATGTGATTTTAGTCAGCCAATGAGGAATCCTAAGAAGTGTGGGCACATCCTGTACTGCTGCGGTCATGTTAACCAATGGCATGGCTGTGATTGGATGCTGAAATGATGTCAGAATGCACTATAAAAGGCGCCGCCGCCATTTTAGCGTCACTGTGCTGTGAATTCAGTTAGGGACAGAACGCTGCTCTGCTGACTCTGAGGGACAGTTAGAGACTGCGATTTTGTGTACTGTGCTTTAGGCAGGCTAGTTTACCAACCGCTGTGTAAATCATCCTTTTGCCTTGCAGTGTTGCTTTAACAGCTCTGTGCAAGGTGTGTGTGTGAGAGTGCAGGTGACGCTGCAGTTTGCTCTGCATCCAACGCTGTTAGTAGGCATCTGCACGTGTCACTCACAGACTCTTCTTTTTTCTTTAGTGTAATTCTTGCTGCTCCATTCAATTGAAATTATAGTGTGACGCGCTTCCATCCGTATACAATACATTGGTTGCAAACACTATAGAAGTACAGAAAGGAGCCTTTCAGAGATAGTGAACAGTTGTGTGCAGTGTTCACTCTAGTCTGTGAGTTTTTTTTTTTTTTTTTTAGTGCAGATCACGCTCCAGTTAGTTCTTCAACCACTGCTGCTTGTACTCTGCTGAGCGTGTCTCATTGCCTCATCCTTTACATTTTTCTCTAATTGGTGCTGCTCCATTCTATTAAAAAAAAATCAAATCTATTAGTGTGACGTGCTTCCATCCGTATCCAATACATTGGTTGCAAACACTATAGAAGTACACAAAGGAGCCTTTCAGAGATAGTGAACAGTTGTGTGCAGTGTTCACTGTAGTCTGTGAGTTTTTTTTTTTTTGAGTGCAGATCACGCTCCAGTTAGTTCTTCAACCACTGCTGCTTGTACTATGCTGAGCGTATCTCACTGCCTCATCCTTTACATTTTTCTCTAATTGTTGCTGCTACATTCTATTTAAAAAAAATGAAATCTATTAGTGTGATGTGCTTCCATCCGTATCCAATACATTGGTTGCAAACAATATAGAAGTTCACAAACGGGCCTTTCACAGCTACTGAACAGTTGTGTGCAGTGTTTACTGTAGTCAGAGGTTTTCATTTTTGGAGTGCAGATCCCGCTTCAGTTAGTTCTTCAACCACTGCTGCTTGTACTCTGCTGAGCGTGTCTCACTGCCTCATCCTTGACATTTTTCTCTAATTGGTGCTGCTACATTCTATTTCAAATAATTCAAATCTATTAGTGTGACGTGCTTCCATCCGTATCCAATACATTGGTTGCAAACAATATAGAAGTTCACAAACGGGCCTTTCACAGCTACTGAACAGTTGTGTGTAGTGTTTACTGTAGTCAAAGTTTTTCATTTTTGGAGTGCAGATCCCGCTCCAGTTAGTTCTTCAACCACTGCTGCTGTAAGGTTCTGTGTATATGTTTCTGAAACTCAGTTTGTTCGTCAGCCATTTTACTTTCTGTCTTGCTGCAGCTATCTTGCCCTCAGTCAAAATGGAGTTTTCAGCTTGCATGTTTCCGCCCTGATTCTCTCCTTTTGCTTCTTAAGCAGCCACAGCTGAGCAATCAGTGCTTCAGAATCTAGCCTGCAGTGAACCTGTGACTTGACTTGACTCCTGTAAGTCTTGGACCTTGTACTCCAGCTATTCCTACTGAGGAACTCTGAAGCACTTGTGGACTCTGAACCCTGCTCTTTGAAAGACCCACGTTTGCATGGACTCACGGTAACAGAGAAGAAGATCCTGAATCTATTGTGAGAGTGATTGCTGAGCTTAGATTACTCTGGCCTGCTGTGTCTCCTGCTTCTGTGTCCGCAAACTGTGTGACTATATTTTGCCAACTTGTATGAAGTAATACAGGACTTTCTATATCAAACCTGTGTCTCATGTATGTTCATCGCACCCAAGCACAAGACGCTATATGAACTGTACTACATACATTACAAGATTCTGAAGACAAACGTTAGTGTCTGCTGGGTCTGGAAAGGCTGTGTCTGCTGTAACTGTGGATATCAGACGTCCGGTTGTACTCTCTGTGATGACAGTGGTTGTGACTTCTCACAACCATTCCAGGTGAGCAATTCCCTTAAGTTTTTTCTTTCTGCAAGTGTTACCACAGGTAAACACTATTGTTTTTTTTTTCTTTCTTTTCTCTTTTTTGTCTGCTGTAACTCTGGATATCAGATGTCTGGTTGAACTTTCTGTGATGATAGTGGTTGTGACTTCTCACAACCATTCCAGGTGAGCAGTTCCCTTAATTTTTTTTTTCTCTGCAAGTGTTACCACAGGTAAACACTATTGTTTTTTTTTCTCCTCTTTTTCCAGTAATCCTGTCTTAAAAGATCTGGAAAATGGAGGCCCGCATAAAGGAACTTTGCGGAGTGACTGATAATATCCTTGCAGATTTGCAGAATATAAAGACCCGTTTTACAAATCTACAGGACCTCAATAATCACAATTTGCAAGTGGTTGGACAGACTACCCAGGATTTGCGAGCCAGGATTGAGGTTCTAGAGGGGCGAGTCCAGGCTCCTGCCGTAGCCCCGAGTTCTGGGATTCCCAAGTTGCCCCCTTTTCGTTTTGGCGGTGAACGTGAGAAATTCAGGGGATTTATTAATCAATGCAATCTTTTTTTTTCTGCACATGCTTCACAATTTCCCACTGAACGATCTAAGGTGCTTACTATAATTATGTTGCTTACCAACAAGGCTTTGATGTGGGCAAACCCTCTGATTGAGACTGAGGATGATTGTTTGAATCACCTTGATGATTTTATTTCAGCCATGGGGCAGGTGTTTGATGACCCCAATCGAGGTGCAACAGCTGAAGCAGCCATGTTAGCTTTGCGCCAAGGTAAGCACTCGGTAGCTGAATATGCCTTGGATTTCAGGAGATGGGCCCTTGATACCACCTGGGACAGTTCCGCCAAAAAATCTATTTTTCGAAAGGGGTTATCTCCACTGATTAAGGATGAACTTGCTCGTGCCGACCCTCCCACTGCGTTATGTGACTTTATTAACTACTGCATCCGTATTGATACTCGTCTGACTGAACGCAGGCAAGAGAGATGGTTCGAAAGCAATCGCACTAACCTTTTCCTACCTTCCTCTCCAGCTAAGGAACCTTTGAGTAGGATTACACGGGAACCTGAACCTGAACCCATGCAGGTAGACTCTTTACAACGACGGGTTAGTGATGCACGCAAGGAACATCGTTTTAAGGAGAATCTATGTTTCTATTGTGGTAAGTCAGGGCACTTCATTATAAACTGCCCCAGCCGTTCTCGTAAGACTACTGCAGCACTCATTCATTGTGAGTGTTGCGAGAGGGATCTGTCAGGTCCGAGCCTCAGGCTCCAGAGAGATCTGCAGCAACAGATCTTGATTTCTCGACTTAAACTCCGTTAACTCTGAGGACGTTGACTGTGTAAACGCTGCCATTTTTCAAGTTTCCTCAGCTGTGTCCCAGCTGAGTTGTAAGAAAAACAATTCTCATTGCTTTCTTTCCATCAAACTCTGGGTTGACTCAGCTTGGGTGTCTAGCTCTGCTATGATCGACTCAGGGGCAAGTGGAAATTTTATGGATGTCTCCTTTGCTCTGAAACAGGGGATACGTTCAGTGAAGAAGGCTACTCCAGTACAGATGGAAACTGTGGATGGCTCCCTGCTGACCTCTGGACCAGTGGATCAGGAAACAGAGCCTTTGAAGGTTCTTATGGGTAAAGATCATCAAGAGAAACTGTCCTTTATGCTTATCTCTTCTCCCCACTTTCCCATTATTCTAGGGCTACCATGGCTGCAGGCTCAGAATCCTACCATTAACTGGGAGACCAAGGAATTACACTTTCCAGAGAAACAGATGAGTCCAAAAGTTTCAGCTTGCTCTGTTCCTAAAGGAACCATGTCAGTCCCTGAACTACCAGCTGTATACCAGGACTATGTGGATTTATGTGACAAGAAGAACGCTGACCAGCTTCCTCCTCACCGTCCATATGATTGTCCAATTGAATTATTGCCTGGAGCAGAGATACCTTTTGGTAAGATCTACCCCCTGGCGGGGCCCGAGTTTAAGGCTTTAAAGGATTACATAGACGAAAATCTAGCCAAGGGCTTCATACGCCCCTCTTCATCTCCTGCAGGTGCACCCATCTTCTTTGTAAAGAAGAAAGATGGATCTCTGAGACCATGCGTAGACTATAGGGAACTCAATAAGGTTACTATTAGAAACCGTTATCCATTGCCTTTAATCCCTGAGTTATTGGAGAGAGTGCGACATGCCAAAATTTTCTCTAAACTAGATCTTCGTGGGGCCTATAACTTAGTCCGTATTAGACCTGGGGATGAATGGAAGACTGCATTCAGGTCACGCTATGGACACTTTGAATATCTAGTTATGCCTTTTGGTCTGAGTACCGCCCCAGCCACTTTCCAACACTTGGTGAATGACATCTTCAGGGATCTCCTAGATACATTCGTGGTAATTTATTTGGATGATATTCTAATTTTTTCTAACTCCACAGAGGAACATCATGGACATGTGAGAATGGTCTTGGAACGTCTAAGACAAAATCATCTTTACATCAAACTTGAAAAGTGTGAATTCCATAGGACCGAAATTCAATTTCTGGGGTATGTACTGTCTACACAAGGAATTAGTATGGATGGAAGCAAAACCCAAGCCATCAAGGATTGGCCAAGTCCTAGAAATGTGAAGGAGGTACAGCGCTTCATCGGGTTTGCCAACTTCTATAGACGTTTCATTAGAAATTTCTCTGAGGTAGTGTCACCTATCACCCAACTTACCCGGAAAGAGTCTAAGTTCTCCTGGACTCCCCAAGCCCAGGAAGCATTCTCCCGTCTAAAAGATAAATTTACCACTGCACCTATCATAGTACGTCCCAACCCCGAGCTTGCCTTCATAATAGAGGTGGATGCTTCAGACTGTGCCGTTGGAGCTATACTCTCTCAGAGAACAGGTGAGAAGAATGTCTTGCATCCCTGTGCCTTCTTTTCCCAGCAGTTGTCTTCGGCTGAGAGGAACTACGATGTGGGCAATAGAGAGTTGTTGGCCATTATTGCCGCCTTCAAAGAATGGAGACACCTTCTTCAGGGAGCTGCACAGCAAATAGTCGTCCTGACAGACCATCGTAACCTTGAGTTTATCAGGTCAGCTAAGTGCCTGACTCCTCGCCAGGCTCGCTGGAATCTTTTCTTAAACCAATTTAATTTTATCATTTCTTATAGACCAGGATCGCGCAATGGAAAGGCTGATGCACTCTCTAGGATTTACTCAGCAGAGACACGTCCAATTACTCCTCCTAAGACTATTCTTCCTGACTCTAGATTCCTAGGAGTAATTCATAATCAAGACCTACTTAAGGACATCAAGGAAGCATACCATGCGGATTCCTTTTTGGCACAACCCCCAAGGGACGTAAGTCTTGTCTTTAAGAATGGTGTGTGGATTCAGGGACAACGCCTGTATATTCCTGAAACAGTCAGATTGAGAGTATTGCAACTCATTCACGATTCCAAGATAGCTGGGCATAGAGGAATTCTTAAGACACAGGAATTTCTTTCTCGTTTCTTTTGGTGGCCCACTTGCAGGAAGGATGTTTTAAACTATGTCACTTCATGTGAAGTCTGTGCAAGATGCAAAACACCTCGCTCCTCACCAACTGGTCTGTTACAGCCTCTTCCCACCCCGTCCCGCCCGTGGGGATCCATTTCTATGGACTTCATTGTGGAGTTACCAAACTCTCAGGGAAGAACACCATTCTAGTGGTGGTTGACCGTCTAACAAAGGCAGCTCATTTTATCCCTTGTGTCGGCTTACCCACTGCAAAACAGACATCAGATTTGATGATTAAAGATGTGTTTCGCTTACATGGAGTACCGGATGAGGTTATTTCGGATCGAGGGGTGCAATTCACTTCTGGGTTTTGGCAAAATTTCTGTGCAGCATTGGACATTAAAGTAAACCTTTCTTCTGCTTTTCATCCCCAGACTAATGGACAGACCGAACGAACCAATCAAACCCTGGAGCAGTATCTCCGCTGCTTTATCTGCCACCTACAGGATGATTGGGTGGATCTACTTCCATTAGCTGAGTTCTCGTATAACAACTCTCAGAGTGCCTCCACTAAACAGTCTCCTTTTTACTCTAATCTAGGTTATCATCCTAACATTCTACCACGATTTCCCATAGAAACGCCTTTACCAGCAGTGGCTGAAAGAATCACGTCTTTACAGAAGAATATGGATCTTCTAAAGGAAAATCTTGAATCGGCTCAGGAAAGGTATAAGAAAGCAGCAGATAAATTTCGTAAACCTGCACCAGCTTTCAAGGTAGGAGACTTGGTCTGGCTGTCAACCAGAAATCTTAAGTTAAGGATTCCATCGTCTAAGTTGGGACATAAGTACATTGGACCCTATAAAATCAGTAAAATTATAAGTGCCGTTGCTTGTCGTCTTCAACTGCCCAGAACTATGAGAATCCACCCTGTCTTTCATGTATCCCTACTAAAGGCTGCGACACCCAATACGTTTCCTGGACGTTCTTCTCCTTGCCCTGACCCAGTGCTAGTCGATGGTCAGGAAGAATTTGTGGTGGAAAGGATTTTAGATTCCAGGTTGTATAGAAATCAGTTACAATACCTGATTAAATGGCAGGGCTACCCAGTGGAGGACAACTCATGGGAACCAGTCAATAACGTTAATGCTCCTCGCTTGCTCCGTCAGTTTCATCAGAGGTACCCACACAAGCCTGGTCTGAGGTCATCCGGAGGTTGTCCCTAAGGGGGGAGTAATGTAAGGTTCTGTGTATATGTTTCTGAAACTCAGTTTGTTCGTCAGCCATTTTACTTTCTGTCTTGCTGCAGCTATCTTGCCCTCAGTCAAAATGGAGTTTTCAGCTTGCATGTTTCCGCCCTGATTCTCTCCTTTTGCTTCTTAAGCAGCCACAGCTGAGCAATCAGTGCTTCAGAATCTAGCCTGCAGTGAACCTGTGACTTGACTTGACTCCTGTAAGTCTTGGACCTTGTACTCCAGCTATTCCTACTGAGGAACTCTGAAGCACTTGTGGACTCTGAACCCTGCTCTTTGAAAGACCCACGTTTGCATGGACTCACGGTAACAGAGAAGAAGATCCTGAATCTATTGTGAGAGTGATTGCTGAGCTTAGATTACTCTGGCCTGCTGTGTCTCCTGCTTCTGTGTCCGCAAACTGTGTGACTATATTTTGCCAACTTGTATGAAGTAATACAGGACTTTCTATATCAAACCTGTGTCTCATGTATGTTCATCGCACCCAAGCACAAGACGCTATATGAACTGTACTACATACATTACAAGATTCTGAAGACAAACGTTAGTGTCTGCTGGGTCTGGAAAGGCTGTGTCTGCTGTAACTGTGGATATCAGACGTCCGGTTGTACTCTCTGTGATGACAGTGGTTGTGACTTCTCACAACCATTCCAGGTGAGCAATTCCCTTAAGTTTTTTTTTCTGCAAGTGTTACCACAGGTAAACACTATTGTTTTTTTTTTCTTTCTTTTCTCTTTTTTGTCTGCTGTAACTCTGGATATCAGATGTCTGGTTGAACTTTCTGTGATGATAGTGGTTGTGACTTCTCACAACCATTCCAGGTGAGCAGTTCCCTTAATTTTTTTTTTCTCTGCAAGTGTTACCACAGGTAAACACTATTGTTTTTTTTTTCTCCTCTTTTTCCAGTAATCCTGTCTTAAAAGATCTGGAAAATGGAGGCCCGCATAAAGGAACTTTGCGGAGTGACTGATAATATCCTTGCAGATTTGCAGAATATAAAGACCCGTTTTACAAATCTACAGGACCTCAATAATCACAATTTGCAAGTGGTTGGACAGACTACCCAGGATTTGCGAGCCAGGATTGAGGTTCTAGAGGGGCGAGTCCAGGCTCCTGCCGTAGCCCCGAGTTCTGGGATTCCCAAGTTGCCCCCTTTTCGTTTTGGCGGTGAACGTGAGAAATTCAGGGGATTTATTAATCAATGCAATCTTTTTTTTTCTGCACATGCTTCACAATTTCCCACTGAACGATCTAAGGTGCTTACTATAATTATGTTGCTTACCAACAAGGCTTTGATGTGGGCAAACCCTCTGATTGAGACTGAGGATGATTGTTTGAATCACCTTGATGATTTTATTTCAGCCATGGGGCAGGTGTTTGATGACCCCAATCGAGGTGCAACAGCTGAAGCAGCCATGTTAGCTTTGCGCCAAGGTAAGCACTCGGTAGCTGAATATGCCTTGGATTTCAGGAGATGGGCCCTTGATACCACCTGGGACAGTTCCGCCAAAAAATCTATTTTTCGAAAGGGGTTATCTCCACTGATTAAGGATGAACTTGCTCGTGCCGACCCTCCCACTGCGTTATGTGACTTTATTAACTACTGCATCCGTATTGATACTCGTCTGACTGAACGCAGGCAAGAGAGATGGTTCGAAAGCAATCGCACTAACCTTTTCCTACCTTCCTCTCCAGCTAAGGAACCTTTGAGTAGGATTACACGGGAACCTGAACCTGAACCCATGCAGGTAGACTCTTTACAACGACGGGTTAGTGATGCACGCAAGGAACATCGATTTTAAGGAGAATCTATGTTTCTATTGTGGTAAGTCAGGGCACTTCATTATAAACTGCCCCAGCCGTTCTCGTAAGACTACTGCAGCACTCATTCATTGTGAGTGTTGCGAGAGGGGATCTGTCAGGTCCGAGCCTCAGGCTCCAGAGAGATCTGCAGCAACAGATCTTGATTTCTCGGACTTAAACTCCGTTAACTCTGAGGACGTTGACTGTGTAAACGCTGCCATTTTTCAAGTTTCCTCAGCGGTGTCCCAGCTGAGTTGTAAGAAAAACAATTCTCATTGCTTTCTTTCCATCAAACTCTGGGTTGACTCAGCTTGGGTGTCTAGCTCTGCTATGATCGACTCAGGGGCAAGTGGAAATTTTATGGATGTCTCCTTTGCTCTGAAACAGGGGATACGTTCAGTGAAGAAGGCTACTCCAGTACAGATGGAAACTGTGGATGGCTCCCTGCTGACCTCTGGACCAGTGGATCAGGAAACAGAGCCTTTGAAGGTTCTTATGGGTAAAGATCATCAAGAGAAACTGTCCTTTATGCTTATCTCTTCTCCCCACTTTCCCATTATTCTAGGGCTACCATGGCTGCAGGCTCAGAATCCTACCATTAACTGGGAGACCAAGGAATTACACTTTCCAGAGAAACAGATGAGTCCAAAAGTTTCAGCTTGCTCTGTTCCTAAAGGAACCATGTCAGTCCCTGAACTACCAGCTGTATACCAGGACTATGTGGATTTATGTGACAAGAAGAACGCTGACCAGCTTCCTCCTCACCGTCCATATGATTGTCCAATTGAATTATTGCCTGGAGCAGAGATACCTTTTGGTAAGATCTACCCCCTGGCGGGGCCCGAGTTAAAGGCTTTAAAGGATTACATAGACGAAAATCTAGCCAAGGGCTTCATACGCCCCTCTTCATCTCCTGCAGGTGCACCCATCTTCTTTGTAAAGAAGAAAGATGGATCTCTGAGACCATGCGTAGACTATAGGGAACTCAATAAGGTTACTATTAGAAACCGTTATCCATTGCCTTTAATCCCTGAGTTATTGGAGAGAGTGCGACATGCCAAAATTTTCTCTAAACTAGATCTTCGTGGGGCCTATAACTTAGTCCGTATTAGACCTGGGGATGAATGGAAGACTGCATTCAGGTCACGCTATGGACACTTTGAATATCTAGTTATGCCTTTTGGTCTGAGTACCGCCCCAGCCACTTTCCAACACTTGGTGAATGACATCTTCAGGGATCTCCTAGATACATTCGTGGTAATTTATTTGGATGATATTCTAATTTTTTCTAACTCCACAGAGGAACATCATGGACATGTGAGAATGGTCTTGGAACGTCTAAGACAAAATCATCTTTACATCAAACTTGAAAAGTGTGAATTCCATAGGACCGAAATTCAATTTCTGGGGTATGTACTGTCTACACAAGGAATTAGTATGGATGGAAGCAAAACCCAAGCCATCAAGGATTGGCCAAGTCCTAGAAATGTGAAGGAGGTACAGCGCTTCATCGGGTTTGCCAACTTCTATAGACGTTTCATTAGAAATTTCTCTGAGGTAGTGTCACCTATCACCCAACTTACCCGGAAAGAGTCTAAGTTCTCCTGGACTCCCCAAGCCCAGGAAGCATTCTCCCGTCTAAAAGATAAATTTACCACTGCACCTATCCTAGTACGTCCCAACCCCGAGCTTGCCTTCATAATAGAGGTGGATGCTTCAGACTGTGCCGTTGGAGCTATACTCTCTCAGAGAACAGGTGAGAAGAATGTCTTGCATCCCTGTGCCTTCTTTTCCCAGCAGTTGTCTTCGGCTGAGAGGAACTACGATGTGGGCAATAGAGAGTTGTTGGCCATTATTGCCGCCTTCAAAGAATGGAGACACCTTCTTCAGGGAGCTGCACAGCAAATAGTCGTCCTGACAGACCATCGTAACCTTGAGTTTATCAGGTCAGCTAAGTGCCTGACTCCTCGCCAGGCTCGCTGGAATCTTTTCTTAAACCAATTTAATTTTATCATTTCTTATAGACCAGGATCGCGCAATGGAAAGGCTGATGCACTCTCTAGGATTTACTCAGCAGAGACACGTCCAATTACTCCTCCTAAGACTATTCTTCCTGACTCTAGATTCCTAGGAGTAATTCATAATCAAGACCTACTTAAGGACATCAAGGAAGCATACCATGCGGATTCCTTTTTGGCACAACCCCCAAGGGACGTAAGTCTTGTCTTTAAGAATGGTGTGTGGATTCAGGGACAACGCCTGTATATTCCTGAAACAGTCAGATTGAGAGTATTGCAACTCATTCACGATTCCAAGATAGCTGGGCATAGAGGAATTCTTAAGACACAGGAATTTCTTTCTCGTTTCTTTTGGTGGCCCACTTGCAGGAAGGATGTTTTAAACTATGTCACTTCATGTGAAGTCTGTGCAAGATGCAAAACACCTCGCTCCTCACCAACTGGTCTGTTACAGCCTCTTCCCACCCCGTCCCGCCCGTGGGGATCCATTTCTATGGACTTCATTGTGGAGTTACCAAACCTCTCAGGGGAAGAACACCATTCTAGTGGTGGTTGACCGTCTAACAAAGGCAGCTCATTTTATCCCTTGTGTCGGCTTACCCACTGCAAAACAGACATCAGATTTGATGATTAAAGATGTGTTTCGCTTACATGGAGTACCGGATGAGGTTATTTCGGATCGAGGGGTGCAATTCACTTCTGGGTTTTGGCAAAATTTCTGTGCAGCATTGGACATTAAAGTAAACCTTTCTTCTGCTTTTCATCCCCAGACTAATGGACAGACCGAACGAACCAATCAAACCCTGGAGCAGTATCTCCGCTGCTTTATCTGCCACCTACAGGATGATTGGGTGGATCTACTTCCATTACTGAGTTCTCGTATAACAACTCTCAGAGTGCCTCCACTAAACAGTCTCCTTTTTACTCTAATCTAGGTTATCATCCTAACATTCTACCACGATTTCCCATAGAAACGCCTTTACCAGCAGTGGCTGAAAGAATCACGTCTTTACAGAAGAATATGGATCTTCTAAAGGAAAATCTTGAATCGGCTCAGGAAAGGTATAAGAAAGCAGCAGATAAATTTCGTAAACCTGCACCAGCTTTCAAGGTAGGAGACTTGGTCTGGCTGTCAACCAGAAATCTTAAGTTAAGGATTCCATCGTCTAAGTTGGGACATAAGTACATTGGACCCTATAAAATCAGTAAAATTATAAGTGCCGTTGCTTGTCGTCTTCAACTGCCCAGAACTATGAGAATCCACCCTGTCTTTCATGTATCCCTACTAAAGGCTGCGACACCCATTACGTTTCCTGGACGTTCTTCTCCTTGCCCTGACCCAGTGCTAGTCGATGGTCAGGAAGAATTTGTGGTGGAAAGGATTTTAGATTCCAGGTTGTATAGAAATCAGTTACAATATCTGATTAAATGGCAGGGCTACCCAGTGGAGGACAACTCATGGGAACCAGTCAATAACGTTAATGCTCCTCGCTTGCTCCGTCAGTTTCATCAGAGGTACCCACACAAGCCTGGTCTGAGGTCATCCGGAGGTTGTCCCTAAGGGGGAGTAATGTAAGGTTCTGTGTATATGTTTCTGAAACTCAGTTTGTTCGTCAGCCATTTTACTTTCTGTCTTGCTGCAGCTATCTTGCCCTCAGTCAAAATGGAGTTTTCAGCTTGCATGTTTCCGCCCTGATTCTCTCCTTTTGCTTCTTAAGCAGCCACAGCTGAGCAATCAGTGCTTCAGAATCTAGCCTGCAGTGAACCTGTGACTTGACTTGACTCCTGTAAGTCTTGGACCTTGTACTCCAGCTATTCCTACTGAGGAACTCTGAAGCACTTGTGGACTCTGAACCCTGCTCTTTGAAAGACCCACGTTTGCATGGACTCACGGTAACAGAGAAGAAGATCCTGAATCTATTGTGAGAGTGATTGCTGAGCTTAGATTACTCTGGCCTGCTGTGTCTCCTGCTTCTGTGTCCGCAAACTGTGTGACTATATTTTGCCAACTTGTATGAAGTAATACAGGACTTTCTATATCAAACCTGTGTCTCATGTATGTTCATCGCACCCAAGCACAAGACGCTATATGAACTGTACTACATACATTACAAGATTCTGAAGACAAACGTTTAGTGTCTGCTGGGTCTGGAAAGGCTGTGTCTGCTGTAACTGTGGATATCAGACGTCCGGTTGTACTCTCTGTGATGACAGTGGTTGTGACTTCTCACAACCATTCCAGGTGAGCAATTCCCTTAAGTTTTTTCTTTCTGCAAGTGTTACCACAGGTAAACACTATTGTTTTTTTTTTCTTTCTTTTCTCTTTTTTGTCTGCTGTAACTCTGGATATCAGATGTCTGGTTGAACTTTCTGTGATGATAGTGGTTGTGACTTCTCACAACCATTCCAGGTGAGCAGTTCCCTTAATTTTTTTTTTTCTCTGCAAGTGTTACCACAGGTAAACACTATTGTTTTTTTTTTCTCCTCTTTTTCCAGTAATCCTGTCTTAAAAGATCTGGAAAATGGAGGCCCGCATAAAGGAACTTTGCGGAGTGACTGATAATATCCTTGCAGATTTGCAGAATATAAAGACCCGTTTTACAAATCTACAGGACCTCAATAATCACAATTTGCAAGTGGTTGGACAGACTACCCAGGATTTGCGAGACAGGATTGAGGTTCTAGAGGGGCGAGTCCAGGCTCCTGCCGTAGCCCGAGTTCTGGGATTCCCAAGTTGCCCCCTTTTCGTTTTGGCGGTGAACGTGAGAAATTCAGGGGATTTATTAATCAATGCAATCTTTTTTTTTCTGCACATGCTTCACAATTTCCCACTGAACGATCTAAGGTGCTTACTATAATTATGTTGCTTACCAACAAGGCTTTGATGTGGGCAAACCCTCTGATTGAGACTGAGGATGATTGTTTGAATCACCTTGATGATTTTATTTCAGCCATGGGGCAGGTGTTTGATGACCCCAATCGAGGTGCAACAGCTGAAGCAGCCATGTTAGCTTTGCGCCAAGGTAAGCACTCGGTAGCTGAATATGCCTTGGATTTCAGGAGATGGGCCCTTGATACCACCTGGGACAGTTCCGCCAAAAAATCTATTTTTCGAAAGGGGTTATCTCCACTGATTAAGGATGAACTTGCTCGTGCCGACCCTCCCACTGCGTTATGTGACTTTATTAACTACTGCATCCGTATTGATACTCGTCTGACTGAACGCAGGCAAGAGAGATGGTTCGAAAGCAATCGCACTAACCTTTTCCTACCTTCCTCTCCAGCTAAGGAACCTTTGAGTAGGATTACACGGGAACCTGAACCTGAACCCATGCAGGTAGACTCTTTACAACGACGGGTTAGTGATGCACGCAAGGAACATCATTTTAAGGAGAATCTATGTTTCTATTGTGGTAAGTCAGGGCACTTCATTATAAACTGCCCCAGCCGTTCTCGTAAGACTACTGCAGCACTCATTCATTGTGAGTGTTGCGAGAGGGATCTGTCAGGTCCGAGCCTCAGGCTCCAGAGAGATCTGCAGCAACAGATCTTGATTTCTCCGGACTTAAACTCCGTTAACTCTGAGGACGTTGACTGTGTAAACGCTGCCATTTTTCAAGTTTCCTCAGCGGTGTCCCAGCTGAGTTGTAAGAAAAACATTCTCATTGCTTTCTTTCCATCAAACTCTGGTTGACTCAGCTTGGGTGTCTAGCTCTGCTATGATCGACTCAGGGGCAAGTGGAAATTTTATGGATGTCTCCTTTGCTCTGAAACAGGGGATACGTTCAGTGAAGAAGGCTACTCCAGTACAGATGGAAACTGTGGATGGCTCCCTGCTGACCTCTGGACCAGTGGATCAGGAAACAGAGCCTTTGAAGGTTCTTATGGGTAAAGATCATCAAGAGAAACTGTCCTTTATGCTTATCTCTTCTCCCCACTTTCCCATTATTCTAGGGCTACCATGGCTGCAGGCTCAGAATCCTACCATTAACTGGGAGACCAAGGAATTACACTTTCCAGAGAAACAGATGAGTCCAAAGTTTCAGCTTGCTCTGTTCCTAAAGGAACCATGTCAGTCCCTGAACTACCAGCTGTATACCAGGACTATGTGGATTTATGTGACAAGAAGAACGCTGACCAGCTTCCTCCTCACCGTCCATATGATTGTCCAATTGAATTATTGCCTGGAGCAGAGATACCTTTTGGTAAGATCTACCCCCTGGCGGGGCCCGAGTTAAAGGCTTTAAAGGATTACATAGACGAAAATCTAGCCAAGGCTTCATACGCCCCTCTTCATCTCCTGCAGGTGCACCCATCTTCTTTGTAAAGAAGAAAGATGGATCTCTGAGACCATGCGTAGACTATAGGGAACTCAATAAGGTTACTATTAGAAACCGCTATCCATTGCCTTTAATCCCTGAGTTATTGGAGAGAGTGCGACATGCCAAAATTTTCTCTAAACTAGATCTTCGTGGGCCTATAACTTAGTCCGTATTAGACCTGGGGATGAATGGAAGACTGCATTCAGGTCACGCTATGGACACTTTGAATATCTAGTTATGCCTTTTGGTCTGAGTACCGCCCCAGCCACTTTCCAACACTTGGTGAATGACATCTTCAGGGATCTCCTAGATACATTCGTGGTAATTTATTTGGATGATATTCTAATTTTTTCTAACTCCACAGAGGAACATCATGGACATGTGAGAATGGTCTTGGAACGTCTAAGACAAAATCATCTTTACATCAAACTTGAAAAGTGTGAATTCCATAGGACCGAAATTCAATTTCTGGGGTATGTACTGTCTACACAAGGAATTAGTATGGATGGAAGCAAAACCCAAGCCATCAAGGATTGGCCAAGTCCTAGAAATGTGAAGGAGGTACAGCGCTTCATCGGTTTGCCAACTTCTATAGACGTTTCATTAGAAATTTCTCTGAGGTAGTGTCACCTATCACCCAACTTACCCGGAAAGAGTCTAAGTTCTCCTGGACTCCCCAAGCCCAGGAAGCATTCTCCCGTCTAAAAGATAAATTTACCACTGCACCTATCCTAGTACGTCCCAACCCCGAGCTTGCCTTCATAATAGAGGTGGATGCTTCAGACTGTGCCGTTGGAGCTAAACTCTCTCAGAGAACAGGTGAGAAGAATGTCTTGCATCCCTGTGCCTTCTTTTCCCAGCAGTTGTCTTCGGCTGAGAGGAACTACGATGTGGGCAATAGAGAGTTGTTGGCCATTATTGCCGCCTTCAAAGAATGGAGACACCTTCTCAGGGAGCTGCACAGCAAATAGTCGTCCTGACAGACCATCGTAACCTTGAGTTTATCAGGTCAGCTAAGTGCCTGACTCCTCGCCAGGCTCGCTGGAATCTTTTCTTAAACCAATTTAATTTATCTTTTCTTATAGACCAGGATCGCGCAATGGAAAGGCTGATGCACTCTCTAGGATTTACTCAGCAGAGACACGTCCAATTACTCCTCCTAAGACTATTCTTCCTGACTCTAGATTCCTAGGAGTAATTCATAATCAAGACCTACTTAAGGACATCAAGGAAGCATACCATGCGGATTCCTTTTTGGCACAACCCCCAAGGGACGTAAGTCTTGTCTTTAAGAATGGTGTGTGGATTCAGGGACAACGCCTGTATATTCCTGAAACAGTCAGATTGAGAGTATTGCAACTCATTCACGATTCCAAGATAGCTGGGCATAGAGGAATTCTTAAGACACAGGAATTTCTTTCTCGTTTCTTTTGGTGGCCCACTTGCAGGAAGGATGTTTTAAACTATGTCACTTCATGTGAAGTCTGTGCAAGATGCAAAACACCTCGCTCCTCACCAACTGGTCTGTTACAGCCTCTTCCCACCCCGTCCCCGCCCGTGGGGATCCATTTCTATGGACTTCATTGTGGATTACCAACCTCTCAGGGGAAGAACACCATTCTAGTGGTGGTTGACCGTCTAACAAAGGCAGCTCATTTTATCCCTTGTGTCGGCTTACCCACTGCAAAACAGACATCAGATTTGATGATTAAAGATGTGTTTCGCTTACATGGAGTACCGGATGAGGTTATTTCGGATCGAGGGGTGCAATTCACTTCTAGGTTTTGGCAAAATTTCTGTGCAGCATTGGACATTAAAGTAAACCTTTCTTCTGCTTTTCATCCCCAGACTAATGGACAGACCGAACGAACCAATCAAACCCTGGAGCAGTATCTCCTCTGCTTTATCTGCCACCTACAGGATGATTGGGTGGATCTACTTCCATTATCTGAGTTCTCGTATAACAACTCTCAGAGTGCCTCCACTAAACAGTCTCCTTTTTACTCTAATCTAGGTTATCATCCTAACATTCTACCACGATTTCCCATAGAAACGCCTTTACCAGCAGTGGCTGAAAGAATCACGTCTTTACAGAAGAATATGGATCTTCTAAAGGAAAATCTTGAATCGGCTCAGGAAAGGTATAAGAAAGCAGCAGATAAATTTCGTAAACCTGCACCAGCTTTCAAGGTAGGAGACTTGGTCTGGCTGTCAACCAGAAATCTTAAGTTAAGGATTCCATCGTCTAAGTTGGGACATAAGTACATTGGACCCTATAAAATCAGTAAAATTATAAGTGCCGTTGCTTGTCGTCTTCAACTGCCCAGAACTATGAGAATCCACCCTGTCTTTCATGTATCCCTACTAAAGGCTGCGACACCCAATACGTTTCCTGGACGTTCTTCTTCCTTGCCCTGACCCAGTGCTAGTCGATGGTCAGGAAGATTTGTGGTGGAAAGGATTTTAGATTCCAGGTTGTATAGAAATCAGTTACAATATCTGATTAAATGGCAGGGCTACCCAGTGGAGGACAACTCATGGGAACCAGTCAATAACGTTAATGCTCCTCGCTTGCTCCGTCAGTTTCATCAGAGGTACCCACACAAGCCTGGTCTGAGGTCATCCGGAGGTTGTCCCTAAGGGGGGAGTAATGTAAGGTTCTGTGTATATGTTTCTGAAACTCAGTTTGTTCGTCAGCCATTTTACTTTCTGTCTTGCTGCAGCTATCTTGCCCTCAGTCAAAATGGAGTTTTCAGCTTGCATGTTTCCGCCCTGATTCTATCCTTTTGCTTCTTAAGCAGCCACAGCTGAGCAATCAGTGCTTCAGAATCTAGCCTGCAGTGAACCTGTGACTTGACTTGACTCCTGTAAGTCTTGGACCTTGTACTCCAGCTATTCCTACTGAGGAACTCTGAAGCACTTGTGGACTCTGAACCCTGCTCTTTGAAAGACCCACGTTTGCATGGACTCACGGTAACAGAGAAGAAGATCCTGAATCTATTGTGAGAGTGATTGCTGAGCTTAGATTACTCTGGCCTGCTGTGTCTCCTGCTTCTGTGTCCGCAAACTGTGTGACTATATTTTGCCAACTTGTATGAAGTAATACAGGACTTTCTATATCAAACCTGTGTCTCATGTATGTTCATCGCACCCAAGCACAAGACGCTATATAGAACTGTACTACATACATTACAGCTGCTTGTACTCTGCTGAGCGTGTCTCACTGCCTCATCCTTTACATTTTTCTCTAATTGTTGCTGCTACATTCTATTTAAAAAAAATGAAATCTATTAGTGTGACGTGCTTCCATCCGTATCCAATACATTGGTTGCAAACACTATAGAAGTACACAAACTGGCCTTTCACAGCTACTGAACAGTTATGTGCACTGTTTACTGTAGTCAGAGTTTTTCATTTTTGGAGTGCAGATCCCGCTCCAGTTAGTTCTTCAACCACTGCTGCTTGTACTCTGCTGAGCGTGTCTCACTGCCTCATCCTTTAAATTTTTCTCTAATTGGTGCTGCTCCATTCTATTTCAAATAACTCAAATCTATTAGTGTGATGCGCTTCCATCCGTATATAATACATTGGTTGCAAACAGCCTTTTTGTTAAGGTACAGTATTATATCGACATTGTACAGGTGTCGCTATTCAGTCTGATAACTAGTAGTGTTGAGAGATATTGCTCGATATCTAAAAATATCGTATCGAAATTCTATCGCCGATAGCACTAAATATCGTCGATATCCGATTACGATACCGGAAGTCCCATGTAAGTCTATGGGAACAAATATCGCAACTAAAAAAAACCTTTATTTCCTTGTAAACACTAAATATACACACATAGAATACATATATATATATATAATATATATATATACATGTCATTGTGACATATATATATACATATATGTATAGTTTATACACTTCTACATAGTAAAATATCCTCTGATTCAATTGCCGGGTAAAGCCGGCTTCTGTGAAAAGACAGAAGCACCCGACATGAAATGACACTTGGTGTACATAGGGTTAACCATGTCTTTTCATGTCGTTTGCAATCTGATTTGCACAAACAATTACATCAGTCTATGTGTGCAAAATTTCACACCTGTAGGGTTAATTAAAGGTGTAAATTCGTTATAAAAAAAACGGACTTTTTTGCTACGAATTTACACCTTTAATTAACCCCTACAGGTGTGAAATTTTGCACACTTACACTCATGTAATTGTTTGTGCAAATCAGATATCAAACTACATGAAAAGACATGGTTAACTCTATGTAAACCAAGTGTCATTTTATGTCGGGTTCTGCATTTTCACAAAAGCCGGCAATTGAATTAGCGGCTATTATACTATGTAGAAGTGTATGAACTATAAATATAAATATATATATATATGTGTCACAAATTTAATGACATGTATATATATATATATGAGGTGTAAAATTGCTGAAAAAAAAGGCGTGGGCTCCCGCCCTATTTTCGCAACCAGACAGACAAAGCCAGTGAGTGGGGGCAGATAATAATAGCCCAGAGAGGGACCATTATTTTTGCCCCCCCGGCTACTAACATCTGCCCCCAGACACCCCAGAAAGGGCAAATCTCTAATTAGATTTGCCCTTTCTGGCACTTTGCCCGTCTATTCCCATTGCCCTGTAGCGGTGGCGAATGGGTTAATAAGGGGTTAAAATGACCTTGCAATTGAAAGGTCACTTTAAGCCAGGTTAATATTGAAAGCTGTCAATTAGACAACTATCAATTATTAATCCTATTGTATGAAAGAAAAATCAAACACACACACTTTAATAAAAAAGAAGTTTAATGAAATAATCACACAGTTTTTGACCATATTTTATTTTCCTGCTAAAACCATTTCCTGTAATAAAAATAAAATAATAAAGCAAAATTATTCTTACCAATCCGATGTACAGTCAGGTCCCACGGTGTAATCCTTCAGAAAGGGTTAATGTTTACTGCAGGGACCGCAGCTAATGCTGCAGCCTCACAGTAAACCCCCAAATGAATGAGTTCCTCTCCTGGCTGACAGGAGAGGAAGTGGAAAGCTTAATTGATTGCTTTCCACTTTCACTTCAGGTCAGCCAGGGACACAATCAGTGACGTCAGAGGGAACTGGTTAACAAAATAGGGATCCCCTCGAAAAAAATTGGCGTGGGGTCCCCCTATTTTTGTTAACCAGCCAGATGAAGCAGACCGCTGAGGCCTGGATTTTCAGGCTGTTAAGGAGCCAAGATCCATGGACCTTGCCAGCCTGATAATACCAGGCCACAGCAGTCTGCATATCTTGGCTGATTAACAAAAATAGGGGATCCCCTCGAAAAAAATTGGCGTGGGGTCCCCCCTATTTTTGTTAACCAGCCAGATGAAGCAGACCGCTGAGGCCTGGTTTTTCAGGCTGGTAAGGATCCAATATCCATGGACCTTGCAAGCCTGATAATACCAGGCCACAGCAGTCTACTTAGCTTGGCTGGTTAACAAAAATAGGGGATCCCCTCGAAAAAAAAACGGCGTAGGGGTCCCCCTATTTTTGTTAACCAGCCAAGTAAAATGCAGACTGCTGCGGCCTGGTATTAAAAGACTGTCAAGGCCCATGGATTTTGGCCCTCAACAGCCTGATAATACCAGGCTACAGCAGCCCCACATTTGGCGCATCAAAAGATGTGCCAATTGTGGCACTTTACCCGGCTCTTCCCACTTGCCCTGTAGCGGTGGCAAGCGGGGTAATAAGGGGTTAATGTCACCGTTGATTGCACGGTGACAATAAGCCCGGTTAATAATGGAGAGGTGTCAATAAGACACCGATCCATTATTAATCCCAAAGTTATTAAATGCATAAAAAAAAGACAAAGCAAGAAAAAAGTATTTTAATGAAATAAGAGAACACAGTTTTCATTTATTTTATTACTCTCTCATTCCTGCGACGCCATCGATCTCCTGTAAAAAAAAAAAAAAAACAAACCAACAGTATACCACCTGTCCGACGCAGTCCATAGTAACTAACGACAGTCCCACGACGATCCAGCTCTGCTACATCGCAATGACAGGCAGAGCCTGACATCCCGTCGCAGCACAGCTGATTACCTGCTTCCCCGGCGGTGAGTCATCGGACTGACAGCTTTACGGCCGGGATTACCCAGCAGTCACTGCAGTTATCGCGAGAAACTGCATGTGACCGCCGGGAGAAGAGGATGGCGGCCATGAAGCAGTCCAGGCCGTGACCGCCGGAGATCTTCTGCCAGGTAAGTGCCGCTGACTCCTGACAGACCCGACCGACGGACACTGACAGTGACAGACCCGACCGACGGACACAGACAGTGACAGTGACAAATCCGATTCCGGTATTCGATATGACGAAAATATCGCAACGAATTATCGAAAGGCCGATAGAGCTAATATCGGCCGATAGCCGATATTTGCATTATCGTATCGCTCAACACTAATAACTAGATATCATTCACCTTTTCTATCAGTTGTCGTTGTTTCAGCAAAACTTGCAGGTATAAATTTAGCTATTGTGACTATGCACTATTGACTTTAACAAGGTAATGCATGAGTTTTGTTACCGATTCTCATTTTTACATGATGGACCTTTATGGTATGGGTTGTTAAATTTGTAATTAAATATGTATTTTTTGAAATGACACAAATATAAGTAATGTTGAAGAGGACTAGTCCTACATCCATTGTTTGCACAATATTACAGGTGTACATCACGTCCTTAATCAACAATGGATCATTAAATTTACTTGTATGCTTTTATTTAAAAGCCAAGAACACTGAAGGCTAACCTTCGCACTGCAGCTGTTGACAAAGTTCAACCCACATTATGCACTTCCAACATTGCAGCATTTGAGGCATGATGTGAGTTGGATTTGTCTAAGTTATGGAGTGACAAGGTTCACCATCAGTACCCTATAGCATAAGTAGGCTTTTGTGTTAGCATTTTTTGTTCGACATGTGGATATCTGCAGTAATATTCCCAATTATTTTGATACAGATTTGTGACAAAGACTAAAATTTATGGTTTTAAAGGTGACGTTTCATTTTGTTTACAGCTTAGAAATAAGGGTGTAGCCTCTTATCTATGTGTAGCAGTACCCCACTTTAACATGTCATGTTTTTTTCAACATGTGTACTACCTAGCAGTAATTTTTTGACGGAACACACAGCGGGAACAGCAGGGGCGTTACTGAACCCCAAACAAACACATCAGCGATTGTTTTGATCTGTGCATCCAACACTTCTGAGCAGCAACTGGCAGTGTTGTAGCCCGGCAGTAGAGTTCAGGTGGTAGAAAGATGAACATAACAGGAGACATGGATAACGTTGCCAACCAGTTATTTAATCTGAAACCGGACAGGCAAATTCATGCGAGATCCATGCCTTGTTCATTTTCTGAAAAGTAAGCCGGTCTACATTATCGGAGGATAGTCGCATGCTACTGTCTATTAGTACACCCACCTGCAGCACTAAAGAAGCGCTCTGATAATACACGGCAGCAGGGCAAGCCAGCACCTCCAATGCATACTGGCTAAGCTCTGGCCATGTATCCACTTAGAGACCCAAAACTTGAATGGGGAAGAGCCATCTGGGAGTACCTGAGAGGCCAAGACATGTAGTCTGTCACCATCTTACGGAAACTTTGCCTCCTGCTGACTGGAGCCATCTCGGATGGTGTAGACATTGGTGGCGCTGCCACAAAACTTCGCCACTTTGGAACATACTGGTCTTGCTGTTGTGAATGTGCTAGAAATGAATTCGTGAGCAGAAGCTCACTCTGGTGGTTACAAACAGTACTGAACTATCCAATGAAGATTGTGAAGATTGGAGATCAGGTGTTACAGACTGGTGTTATATAAGGAGGTCCCTCCCATCAGGGTTGACGGTGATCAATTGTTCTGGTCTCATCTTTGATTCCTGTACACTTTGTAGCTTGCTGTTTCGTGCCTTTCAAACAGATAAGACATTTTCTTCTTTTTTTTTTTTTTTGTTTTTTTTTTGCATTTTGTCCTGCACTTCTGTGGGGGTCTGCCGGGTCCCCTTGGGGGCTTGTGCTCCTCTCAGTTTAGTTCAGCCACTGTTGTTTGTTCATTTTCCTTTCCACTTTTTCTGTGGCTGCTGTTTATTTTTTGTTACACCAGAGAACTAATTTAGGGCTAGAGTTCGTGCATCTCAGTGTTTTTGTAATTAGTAGAATGGTACTTTTCAGGGTTTTTTGTGATTGCATAAATGCCCTTCCTATCCTTTTCTATTTATGAAGTTTGAGCCCCAACGTTTGCTCATACTATTTTCTGTCCCGTGTCAGTATTTCTTCTGTCTAACCGCCATTACATGTTTGGGGTCTTTCTATGTTCTTTGTGGATCTGCTCCGGGGCAGATACTTTCCTCTTTCTATCTTTAGGTGTAGTTAGCTTCTCAGGCTGTGACGAGGCGTCTAGGACCAACGTAGGTACGCTCCACGGCTGCCTTTGGTTGTGGTGGTTTTGTCAGGGTACTGCAATCCCATAGATTCCAAACTCTCTGATGTATTGGCTTTTTTGCCTGCTCTCCTCAGCTACCAAATCATAACATCTTGCCCTGTGCAGAGGCGCTGCTTGGCTCCCTCTTGTGCAGAGCTGTCTCCACTGCCTCGACGCACAGAGCTGCTTTGTAAAGCAGTAGTAGCAGCCAGTGCTCTCGGCTGGAATGGAGAACATTATGGATTGCACAAGTGGGTCCTTGGTACTCCCGCATTTTACGCTTCCGGTTCAACGGTGTGAATGAGGCTTTGTAAGTTGTCCCGTAGCGAGGGTCTAGGAGGGTGGACACACAATAATCAACGTGATGAGAATGTGGGCGATGCGGCGGTCGTTTCTCAGCACTGCAGCATGAAATCAACCATGTGCTGCAGACTCCCAACTGGCCAAGAAAACGCTGTCCCCTGCAAGAGCGTCATCTCTGCCTGCTCTGCATCACCCCACCCTCGCTATACATACTGACTAAGCGTTGTGTACCTCCCTCTGGAGCGATCTCTTTCCTCCTCCATTGACTCCTCCTCATCCTCCTCACAAAGTGAGCCATGCCCACCCTTTGTGAGGAAACCACGTTGCGCTGACTGTCCAGAAGGTGACGGAATTGTGACTCCTCATCCTCCACCTCTTCCAAAACCTCACCCTTAGTGCTTGCATTGTTTTTTTGAAGCAGGCAGATAAGGGACAGTCAGGCTGACTAGTGCATCATCTGCACTCGCCATCCGCGTTGATTCATCAACGCACGCAAAACGTGGCAGATGTCCTTCATAGAGTCCTTCGCCCGTCCCTTACACTGGCTGCCCATTCATTATAGTATCCAATTCAAAGTAAATGGTTGTCACCCACAAAGCTCTCCACAGTGCAGCACCCCCCTACACTCCTTCATTTCTATCTATCGGCCTAACCGACTGGTGCGCTGTGCAAACGACCTTTCGACTAACCTCTGCACTAATCCGTACCCCCCCCACTCCCGACTACAAGACCTTCTCCCGTGCTGCGACAATCCTCTGGAATGCTCTACCCCAAGAAATTAGGACTATCCGCAATTAGCATGGTTTCAGGCTCTCCCTCAAAACACATTTGTTCAGAGCGACCTATCACATTCACAAATCAAAGTCATTCTATGTGTAAGTCTGTGTGTGTAGCCCATTCACTATCTCCATCCATCCATCACTCCCCTCAAAATGGCTGGACCATCATTGTAAATACACCATTGTATATAACACCTGTTACTTTGTATCTCCCCCACCTCATTGTAGATTGTAAGCTGTCACGAGCAGGGCGGCTTATATTGCTTTAATTATTGTATTGTTAACGTCGTTACTTATGACTTGTGTTCTGAAACTGTTAAACTGTAAAGCGCTGCGGAATATGTTGGCGCTATATAATAAAGATTATTATTATTATAGAGGCCCAGTCTAGTGGTGAAGTGTGAACGGCGCAAATTGCGAGTTGATTGCGCCTGATGCAGCTGAGACTCCATTACTGTTGGCTGCTGCTCACACAACCGCTCCAACATATGTAACGTGGAATTCCACCTGGTGGGTACGTCACATAAGATCGATGTTTCAGGAAGGCGAAATCTGCGTTGCAGAGCTGCAATCAGCGATCTGGCCATGCTGGAACGTCGCAAGTGAGCGCACTCTAGGCGGACCTTGTGCAGCAGTCATCAAGATCCGGATAGTCCCTCCAAAAACTGTGCACGACCAAGTTGAGCACATGTGACAGACATGATATGTGAGTGAGGTTGCCAAGGCCCAGAGCTGCCGCCAGATTTCGGCATTGTCACACACTACCAAGCCTGGCTGGAGATTCGCTGCCAAAAACCACACGTCGCTGTCCTGCTTGATGGCATTACAGAGCTCCTGCGCTGTGTTTCTTCGATTCCCGATGGAAATAATTTTCAGGACGGCCTGTTGACGTTTGGACACGGCTGTGCTCATATCGGTCGCAACAGGTAACCGTTCACGGTTCCATGTGGAGGTAGACCGTGACGGCTCCTGCAGCGATGATTCTGAGGAACTGGAGTAGGAGAGGAGTCAATGTGTACAGACTTGATTCCTGGCAATCCTTGGAGTTGGCAGAAACACGTACAGCGCCACTCGCAAGATCATTCCCCCGGCTCCACAACATTGACCCAATGGGCAGTGAGGGAAAGGTATCGTCCCTGGCCTGGGTGGTTAGAACCCTCTTGTTAGGTTTTGTTTCAGCTTGCTGGTCACATGACCTTTTTTCCCTATTTAGTCTGGCTCCGCCTTCTGGCTTTGCTTGACTTCATTGTATTATCTACTGTTAAGCTAGCCGGGTGCTTAGGTGCCTTACTCAGTCAGTTTTGGTTGATGCTAGGATCTCAAATATTTTGTTTTCTGTTTAATTATCCTGCTACAATTTCTGTTAGGAGGTGTCCAACCTTTTCTCCCAGTCCCTAGATCTTGTAGGGATTCCTCCCTCGCAACTATAGGTCTTCGTTCAGACTAGCTGAGGACTTTAGCGGGTCTGGTCGCAGGATCAGGTTCCCCCATTACATCGTAGGATTCCAGCTTAGTTCTATTGTAGGGACAGAATTCCCTTCTTTCCTTAGTGGTTGTAGCAGATCATAACAATGGGTACTGGTCCACGCATAGGTGGTCAGTGGACCTTGCTACTGATGGCGTTTAGTAGCGCATGTTTAATTTTTTCCCTCAACATGCTTTTGCAGACCAGGGACGGCTTGCCTGCTGAAATGAAATCGGCTTGGCACATTGTATTGTGGGACTGACAATTATATTAAGTTACGGAAACTGTCTGTCTCCACCGCCTGAATGACAGCATTCAAGGGACAGGAGTTTTGCAATGCCAGCATTCTGACCTGTGCACGTGGATGGTTTGCCGAGGGTATGGCCCTCTTTTATCCCATCCTGTGCTAACCCATGGCTGTTTTGTGGCCTGGGAGTGTGAGGATACAGGGAACTTGCTGCTGTGTGTGGAATAACACTTTGTCTCTAGACAATAGTGACCGAGGTTCTTCCATGGCGATCCTGTGAGGAAGCAGAACCAGCTGTTGTGAGCTCGATGAAGAGTAGTGTTGACGATACGATACTGCAAATATCGGTATCGGCCGATATTAGCTGTATCGGGCTTTCGATTCCGAGTACCGAAATTTTCGTCATATCGGATACCGGAATCGGATTTGTCACTGTCACTGTGAGTGTCCGTCGTCGGTCTGTCAGGAGTCAGCGGCACTTACCTGGCAGAAGATCTCCGGCGGTCACGTCCGGACTGCTTGATGGCCGCCAATAAACTTCCCCTGGCGGTCACAGCAGTTTTTTTTCGCGAAAAACTGCAGTGACGCAGGGTAATCCCGGCCGTAAACCATCCACGACGTCACCGCCGGGGAAGCAGGTAATCACTGTGCTGCCCGGGAGACAGGCTCTGCCTGTCATTCTGATGTCAGATGGGATCGTCGTGGGACCTCGTTACTAGGCGGCGGACGGTGGTATACTGCTGTTTTTTTTTTTTCATTTTTTTACAGGAGATCGTGGCGCGCAGGAAGAGACTGTAATAAAAGTAAGAAAACTGTGTTGGTTTTTTTTAAAATTAAAAAACTTTTTTTTAAAAATTTACCCGTGGGGGGCACAAAAATTAACATTTACAACAGGGACCTTCCGGGTTATTTAAAATTTTTTGGGGAGGGGTTTTCCGGGCCCAAACCCCGGTACCCTTCTGATGCTTGCCAACACCGGACACCCAAGGCCACCAGGCCTGATGACGCGTGTGGCCTGTCATCAAGTCGTGACCCGCTACGGTCTGTGTGGCCACCTCTTTCATCTCCCCCCGGGGGCTACCCTTTCCCCGGGGCTAAAACAACCCCCCGGGGGCCTAACAGCGCCGGGAGGGGGCCGCTATCATTATCAGTCCTGCGGGGGGGCTGCTGAGGAACCACTGGGGGCGGGAATTTACGGCGGGGGTGGGGGGGACTTTTGCAGAGGCCGGGGGGGTTGGGAGGCTGGGGGGTCCGAGGCTCACGGGTTTCCCTGACCCTGGGAGTAGGGGGGCACCGGGGAACATTTAGGGCACCATCCATTGAAACCCCAGTGTCGGGGTAAGTCCCCAAAGTCTCCGGGGAAGGGGGCCCCCCCGGGTCCTTCTGGGAGTGAGTCTCCCCCGCCCCCCGGGGGGCACAAACACTTTAAATAAATCCAGCTCCGGGGTGAAGCCCCAACCCCCTTTTAACTTAAAGTTCCGTACGCACCCTTAGCCGGGGGCTCCCACAGGGTTCCTTTATTTTTTCTCACCCGGGGCCTTTTCGCCCGGCCCCTTTCCAGGTGACTTTTCCAAAAACTTCGTGATTCTCCCCTGCCCCTTTTTGTCGCTCTGCTTCCCGCTCCCCCGCTCCCCCTTTCCCCCTGACCCGGGGTTTAATTTTCCCCACCAGCTCTCCTGCCCTCCCCCCCCTCAAACTGCAGCTTACGATTTCCGGTTTCGGCAGCTCTCCTGGCCCCCACAGTCCTGGGGGGCGCTCACCGCGGAGGAACACCCGGGCCGGGGAAAGATGACAGTCGGGCTCCTACAGACAGGTAGACCTCTGGTGCCTGCGCGGCCCCCTCCATGAGGCGGGGGTCCTTCTTTTCCCCAGCGAGGGGGGGAGACAGCGGGTCGGGTGCGCCGGTCAAGCGTTTTTTGCAGGAAGGGGTGCCTCCACTGCGACAACTCAACCATCACATTCAAGGGCTGGGAGCCCGCACGGACTCCTCTACTAGAACGGGTCCCTCACCCCGGTACAGACATTCAGTAAAGGGGGGCGCCGCCCAATTATTTTTGGGGGCACGCCAGCTGGCTTCCATCCTGGCGACCCTCCGGGCCGGGCCAGGGCCTCTTAGGATCCCCCTTCTTGCAGCGTGGGGGGGTTTCCGGGGCCGGGTGCCCAACGTTGTTCCGGGCGAGGGGTCCTTCCGTGGGGGGAGAGCCTTGACTGCCCACCCTTCACACTTCTGCTCGTGCCATTTGCCCACTCTGCCAAGTCACATGTGTCATTAGCATCGGGGGGCCCCTTTTTAGAGGAGGGGGGACCTTCTGTTAGTTTCCGCACACTGAGGGGGAGAGGAGGCGGAACTAAAAACTGTGGGGACGACTTACATTGCAGTAACATTTAAGTGGGGGGCCATCGTTTTCGCGCCACGATTTTGTGTACAAACCCCGAAGGGCCGCCCTTCTCTTCACCAGTCCCCCACGGACCAGAATGGGAAAAAATGGCAAAAACTTCTCTGAGATTTTAGCAATTCTCAAGCACAAAACCATTCAATTCAGGCACCGACCCGCTATAGCGAGCTACAGAACCTGTTCGTGACGCCCAATTTAATCCCCCGAGCCAGAGGTTTTTGGGGGTACTCTGCCCAGCCCGTCGACTTCTATGGGGTTGTCATGGGGTTTAAAAACCCGCATTGAATCAGAGTCTATTTTTTTAAAAAAGTGAAAAACTAAAAAAATTTAATTTACAGTTGGCCATTTTTATTTTGGACAAGACAAAAATTTAAAAATTTTGGTTCTAACATTACCACAAGAATTTTAAACAAAACAAAACAGATGCAGTGAAGTCCAGACTTTCACTTCATTTTGGGAACCACATTAAAAAGGATAAGGGGGTTTGGGGTTTCGCCCCTTAACATGTGACCCCTGTTTTTAAAGGGACCAAAAAAAATGGACAAATTTTTCCAAGGCTATTTCATGACAGGTGTGAGCAAAACCCCTTTTTTATGTCATTCTCAATTTAAACAATGAAAGGGCCGGAGTTGATTTTAGGTGTGGGTTTGCTTTTTGGGAAGTTTGCTGGAAAGGGGAAAATGGGTCACAGGAGCTCTCCATGCGGGAACAAGCCCTTAAGCCAAGAACAAAAAAAAAAACCCATCCAAGAAATTGCTACAACTTAGAATTTAAAAAACTAAATTTGGGGACATCCGAAAAAAAAGAAAGCACTGGGAACTCATAACCCCCAAAAAACCTGGGAGCCCACGGAAGACAACAGGGTGGATGATCGCCGCAATTTTTGGGGGAACCCGTTCAAAAACACAACTGAATCCAAACACTCTAGTGAAGTTGGTGTATCTGTCTCAAAACAACAAAAGAGAAGCTCCATGAAAGTAAACACAAAGGGTTCACTCTAGAGCAAACACATCAATTCCCCAAAAAAGACAGGGGCCAATTTAAAATTTGCGAAAAAAAAAACCCCCAGAAGCCAGCTCGTTCGGAAAATATTTTATGGACAAGAGAAAAGATCAACCTGGGGGCCCAAAAGATGGGAACCCAAAAAATTTTGGGGAAGAAAGGGAACGGCACATGATCCAAGGCACACCCCACCTCTGAAAACGGTGGGGCAACGGAAGGCATGGGCACATGGCTTTCAATGGCAGGGCACTTTTGGTTTATTGAGCAAACGCAGACAAGAGTAGCCGGATGAATTTCTGAAGGTTCCGGGATAACTTTCAGCCCGATTTTACCAAAGCGCAAACTTGATTGCGGCGCTTCATAGTACAGATGGATAATTACCCCAAGCTACAGCCAAAGCTACACAGAGTTCAAGAGTCAAAAAAGTGAAAATTCTTAAATGCCAAATCAACACCAATCTTAACCCAATTGACATGAAATTTTTACTTTCTGAAATCCAGTTTTAAGGGAAAACCCACAAAACAAGACCTAAGGGGCGCGGCTGAAAAAGGGCCGGCAAAGCATTAAGGGGGGGGAAAAAACCCATTTTGGTGTTCCCCATTTTTCCAACTAAAGGCAGATTGCCCCAAAGGATTCGCCACAAAATTTAAAATAAAATTTTTTGTTTGGGAATTTTTTTTTCCCCAATTTACTTTTGACCCCTAAAAGGGGAGTGTTTTAAAAAAATGTGTACAATTCCTACTTTTCTAACACATTTTTTGTTAAAAACCCCTTCAAATTAAACGTTACAATCTGCACTTAATTCTGTTTAGAGGTTTCATTAAAAAACCAAAATGTGGTGGCATGCAGACCCCCAATCACAAAATGTGTCACTGTCCAAATATTTTTGGCCCTGACTGTAAAATTCCCAAGACTGTTAATTTTTATATATAAAATATATATATGTATCTTTTTGGGTATATTTTTTTTTACAACGAAAGAAAGGGTTTTTTTTGTTGCGATATTTTTTTTCCCCTAGACTTACATGGACTTCCGGGGTCGGAACGGGGACGACATATTTTGTGATATCGGGATACCTTCCATCCAATTTTTTGAATCGAGCGTATCGCTCAAAAAAATGAAGAGGGGTTTAACACAACCTAAATGAGGTCTGCGTAGGTTGGCCTACATCTCCATGTGTCTTTTTAAATCAACTACGGCTTTGTCCGCACATGTTTCCACAATTATGGATTTAGGTTACTGTCACTTTTTCCCCTTTTTTTTTTTTTTGATTACACACTTGCTTTTTTACTAGCAAAATCTCGCAAGTTTTTCAAAAAAGGACCACGCAGTGCAAGCCGGGGGGCGCACGTTTTGATTTTTTGGGAAACAACTGCTCCGAACGGGCCAAACGGGGGCTACACCAACCGATCTGCACCTTACCTCCCTCTTGTTTGTACCTTTGGGGGCAATGTCTTCCCCCATCTTCCTTCTATCACTAACCCCTTCTCTAGGCCCTCACGTTTAAAACCAAAATACTGGTTTCAGCCACAAACTATCCACAGTGCAGCACCCCCCCCTACATTCCCCCTCATTTCTATCTACGGCCTAACCGACTCTGCGCTCTGCAAACGACTTTCGCAACCCTGCACAATCCTACCTCCCACCCCATCAAGATTCCCCTACGCTGCGCCAATCCTCTGGAATGCGTACCCCAAAAATTTGGGGATCCACAATTTGCATGGTTTCAGGCGCTCCCTCAAAAAAAATTTGTTCACAGCGGCCATCACATTCATAATCAAAGTCATTCTATTATTCTGTGAATGTGTGTGTTGTGTCTAGCCCATTCACTATCTCCACCCCCCCCCTTAAGAAGGCTGGGCCCATTTAAATGCCCATTGTATAAAACCCTAAGTTTTTACCCCCAAACCCATTTAATTTTTAAACTTTTTCACGACAGGGCGACTATTTTGCTAAATTATTTATTTTAAAATTGTTTAAATAGACTTGTGTAGAACGCTAAATTTAAAGCGTGCGGAATATGATGGGCTATTAAAAATTTTATTTTATTATCCCCTTAAGGACAAGCCATTTTGCAGCTTAATGACCGGGGGCCAAAATTTTTCAATTCAGACCACTGTCACTTTATAGTTATAACCCTGGAACGCTTTTTAAGGATCCTGCGATTCTGAATTTTTTTTTGTGACATATTGTACTTCATGTAGTGGTAAAAATTCCCCCCATAAACAGTGTTTTTATAAAAAAATGCAAAAAGGCGA
>JARQOD010000007.1:165970819-166100771 GCA_033576555.1 Oophaga sylvatica | reverse complement strand
TGGCTGCTGCCGCCCTCAGTGACACAGCATCCACCAGTTTTCCCGTGAGCGTTCCTTTATGCGCACTTTGGTAGGAGCTCGGCGTGCCCCCCTGCTGCGGGAAGAACAAATTGAAGCCGTTGTTGGTTGGATGGCAGCCAATGCATCGACTTCAATTCCTTCCACCTCCTCTCAGGAACACAACACTGTTGAGCAACCATCTGTCTGTTCACCGCCTGTCAAATTGCCCAGGCAGTCAGAGAGTTCTGTACTGGAGCCAGCTGAGTCTCTGCTTCTGTTCTCAGAATCTGTTGGCTCGCAAACACGGGCACAGGCAAGCAGCATTCTGCAATTTGAAGAAGAGGGAGTATGCAGTGATGCGCAACAGCTGTGTCTCTCTCAATCTGAAGAGGCGGGTGAGCCAGTGCCGATGGACAGCACACCGCAGAACGCATCTTATGATGATGATGAGACTCAGGTGCCAGGTTTTGTGGAGCATGGTGCTGCCCAGACCATCCAACAGCAGCAGGTGTTGGAAGAGGGTAGTGGAGATGATGAAGTCCGAGACCCAACATGGCGTGAGCAACAGGAAGGTGGTGGGAGCAGCTCTGAGGAAGAGATTGGCCCAACGGTACAAAGAGGAGGGAGAGGTAGGCTGCAGGCTCGCTTGCCTGTAGCCTCCAGTTTGGCACCTGTTGGGAGCAGTTCTCTTAAAAATGTCAAAATTGGCGCTCCCATGTCTTGCACTGCGTGGTCCTTTTTTGACAGACTTGTATCTGATATTTGCTATGTTCAATGCAAGCTGTGTAAGCAAAAAGTTAAAAGAGGTAAAAATATCAGGAACCTGAATACCACAAATATGTGGAAACATGTACGGACAAAGCACGTAGCTGAGTTACAAAGACACACTGGAGATGTAGGCCAACCTACAGCAGCACCTACATCTTTAGGTCATGTTCGAGCCTATACCTCCAGCTCTCACACACCTGGTTCGGCTTCCTCACAGGATCTCCATGGAAGAACCTCGGTCACTGTTGTCCATAGACAAACTGTTATTCCACCCACTGCAGCAAGTTCACAGTCATCGTCACACTCCCAGAACAAAAAACAGCCATCGGTAACACAGGCATGGGATAAAAGACGGCCATACTCGGCAAACCATCCACGAGCACAGGCTCTGAATGCTGGCCTTGCAAAACTCCTGTCCCTTGAAATGCTGTCATTCAGGCTGGTGGAGACTGACAGTTTCAGGAACTTTATGGCATTGGCAGTCCCACAATATAATGTGCCAAGCCGATTTTATTTCAGCAGGCAAGCTGTCCCTGCTCTGCAAAAACATGTCGAGGGAAACATTAAACATGCGCTACTAAACGCCGTCAGTAGCAGGGTCCACCTGACCACCGATGCGTGGACCAGTACCCATGGCCAGGGACGATACCTTTCCCTCATTGCCCATTGGGTCAATGTTGTGGAGCCGGGTACAGATCTTGCCAGTGGCGCTGTACGTGTTCTGCCAACTCCAAGGATTACAGGAATCCAGTCTGTGCACATTGATTCCTCCTCCTACTCCAGTTCCTCAGAATCATCGCTGCACGAGCCGTCACGGTCTACCTCCACATGGACCCGTGAACGCTTACCTGTTGCGACCGATATGAGCACAGCCGTGGCCAAACGTCAACAGGCCGTCCTGAAATTAATTCCCATGGGGAATCGAAGCCACACAGCGCAGGAGCTCTGGGAAATGCCATCAACCAGGAGAGCGACGTGTGGTTTTTGTCAGCTAATCTCCAGCCAGGCTTGGTAGTGTGTGACAATGGCCGAAATCTGGTGGCAGCTCTGGGCCTTGGCAACCTCACTCACATACCATGTCTGGCACATGTGCTCAACTTGGTCGTGCAGAGTTTTTTGAGGGACTATCCGGATCTTGATGCACTGCTGCACAAGGTCCGCCCAGAGTGCGCTCACTTGCGACGTTCCAGCATGGCCAGATCGCGCATTGCAGCTCTGCAAGTCAGATTTCGCCTTCCTGAACATCGCATCATATGTGACGTACCCACCAGGTGGAATTCCACGTTACATATGTTGGAGCGGTTGTGTGAGCAGCAGCCAGCAGTAATGGAGTATCAGCTGCAACAGGCGCAATCAACTCGCAATTTGCGCCGTTCACACTTCACCACTACTGAGTGGGCCTCTATGAAGGACATCTGCGACGTTTTGCGTGCGTTTGATGTCTCAACGCGGATGGCGAGTGCAGATGATGCACTAGTCAGCATGACTGTCCCCCTTATCTGCCTGCTTCAGAAATCACTGAAAGCACTAAAGGAAAAGGTTTTGGAAGAGGTGGAGGATGAGGAGTCACAAATTCAATTACCTTCAGGACAGTCAGCGCAACGTGGTTCCTCACAAAGGGCTGGGCAGGGCTCACTTTGTGAGGAGGAGGAGGAGGAGGAGTCAATGGAGGAGGAAGAAATCCCTACAGAGGGAGGTACACAACGCTGTAGTCAGTATGTAGAGTGAGGGTGGGGTGATGCAGAGGAGGCAGAGATGACGCCTCTTCCAGAGGACAGCCTTTGTTGGCCAGTTGGGAGTCTGCAGCACATGGTTGATTTCATGCTTCAGTGCCTGAGAAACGACCGCCGCATCGCCCACATTCTCAGCACGTCAGATTATTGGGTGTACACCCTCCTAGACCCTCGCTACCGGGACAACTTACAAACCCTCATCACACCGGTGAACCGGGACCGTAAAATGCAGGAGTACCAAGACACACTGGTGCAATCCATACTGTTGTACATTCCAGCCGAGAGACCTGCTGCTGCTGCTACTGCTTTACAAAGCAGCTCTGTGCGTCGAGGCAGTGTAGACACCTCTACAACAAGAGGGTGCAGAAGCAGCGGCTTTGCACAGGGCAAGAACTGTATGTTACAAATGTGGCAAAGTTTTGTGACAGCGCCAGCAAGGTCTACACCATCCGAGACGGCTCCAGTCACCAGGAAGAAACGTTTCCGTAAGATGGTGACAGACTACTTGGCTTTCCCTCTAAGTGTACTCCCAGATGCCTCTTCCCCTTTCAAATTTTGGGTCTCTAAGTTGGATACATGGCCAGAGCTTAGCCAGTATGCATTGGAGGTGCTGGCTTGCCCTGCTGCCAGTGTATTATCTGAGCGTGTCTTTAGTGCTGCAGGTGGTGTAGTAACAGACCGTCGCATGCGACTATCCTCAGAGAATGTAGACCGGCTTACTTTTCTGAAAATGAACAAGGCATGGATCTCACCTGAATTTGCCTGTCCGTTTTCAGATTAAATAACTGTTTGGCAACGTTTTCCATGTCTCCTGTTATGTTCATCTTTACTATGGACTTTCTACCACCTGAACTCTACTCCCTGGGCTACAACACCGCCATTTGTTGCTCGTAAGTAATTGGCAGGGGTACTGACTCCTGGCCAGCCTGGTTACAGCACGACAGCTGTTTCCTGGCAGTGTGAACGTCAATTATCCTCCAATAAGTTGTGCTGTCGTGTTGCATTGGGTTAGCCGACTCTATGGTGCCTGCAGTTTAGGTGATTCCTATGTGTGCTGTGGGATATGTAAATAAAGGCGGTTTCCATTGTGACAATAGGATAAGCACCCACTGTAGGACTGTGTGATTCGGTAACTGCGGATGGCTTGCGTACTGTCAACTTACATTTTCATGGGTGCGTTCTTCTACCCGTCCGGGGTCCAGTACCGTCAAGTGGTTCTCCCCTGTGCTTTTGGCCTAGGTGCCTCCATCTCCGTATCCGAGTTCCAGCAACGTCTGCTGGTTAGTGTTGAGCAATACGATACTGCAAATATCGGATATCGGCCGATATTAGCTGTATCGGCCTTTCGATTCCGAATACCGATATTTTCGTCATATCGAATACCGGAATCGGGATTGTCACTGTCATTGTCAGTGTCCGTTCGGTCGGGTCTGTCAGGAAGTCAGCGGCACTTACCTGGCAGAAGATCTCCGGCGGTCACGGCCTGGACTGCTTCATGGCCGCCATCCTCTTCTCCCCGGCGGTCACATGCAGTTTCTCGCGATAACTGCAGTGACTGCTGGGTAATCCCGGCCGTAAAGCAGTCAGTCCGATGACGTCACCGCCGGGGAAGCAGGTAATCAGCTGTGCTGCGCCGGGATGACAGGCTCTGCCTGTCATTCTGATGTAGCAGAGCTGGATCGTTGTGGGACACTCGTTACTATGGACTGCGTCGGACAGGTGGTATACTGCTGTTTTTTTTTTTCATTTTTTTACAGGAGATCGATGGCGTCAAGATGAGACTGTAATAAAAGTAATGAAAACTGTGTTGTGTTTTTTATTAAATTAAAAAAATTTTTTATGAACATTCACCCGTCCGGGTACATCAACAATTTAACTATTTACATATTTAACTATTTACATACAGGGACCCTGTCCGGGTTATTTATAATTCTTTGGCAGGGGTGTTCCAGGTACCACCTGGTACTCTTCTGATGCTTGCCAAACATCCGAGACACCAAGGACCACCAGGACCTGATGACGTCGTGTGGCCTGTACAGTCAAGTCGTGACCCGCTATCTGGGTCTGTGTGGCCACCTCTTTCATCTCCCTCCGGGTCTGGAGCCCTATGTTCCGGACTGAACGAACCCCAGGGGGCCTAACAGACGCCGGGTACGGGCCAGCTATACTTATCATGTCCATAGCTGGGGCTGCTGAGGAGACCACTGAGGGAGGCTGGGGAGATTTACGGCGTGGGGTGGGCACTTTTGCAGAGGCCTGGATGTGGGAGGTGAAGGCTCCGAGGGTCTCACAGGTTCCTGACACTCTGGGGAGTAGGGGTCGCACCTGGTAACATTTAGGGCGTACCATCCATTGTAACCCAGTGTCGGGTGTAAGTCACCAAGTCTCCTGGCAACAGGTCCCTCCCCGGGTGTCCTTCTGGGAGGTGAGCCTCCACGTCCCGCCGGTTCACAAAAACTTCTAAATAAAGTCCAGGCTCCTGGATGAAGCCCCAACCACCTTTCAATTTAAAGCTCCGTACTGCACCCTTACGCCGCGGCTCCCTCAGGGTTCTTTTATCTTTTCTCATCCGGTCCTTATCTGCCCGGTCCTTCTCCAGCTGACGTTGGCGAAGCTTTTGGGTTTCTCGCTGCTCCCTTTGTCGCTCTGCTTCCCGCTCCCAACGTCTCCACTCTTCCTCCTGACGCCGGTTGAAATTCTCCTCCACCAGCAGCTCCATGTCTCCAACATCAAACTGCAGCTTACAGTGTCCGGTTTGCGGCAGCTCTCCTGGCGCCCCCCAGTCCTGGCGGCGCTCACCTGCGGAGGAAGCAGCCGGCTCTGGAACAGATGACAGTCGGGGCTCCGGTACAGACTGGTAGACCTCTGGTGCCTGCGCGGCCTCCTCCATGAGGACGGGTGTCGCTTCTTCTGTCTCAGCGACGGGGGCAGACAGCGGGATCTGGGGTGCTGCCGGTGCAGAGGTTTTTGCAGGAACGGGTGCCTCCACTGCGACAACGTCAACCGGATCACATTGCAAGGGCTGGGATGCCCGCACGAACTCCTCTACTAGAACGAGTGCCTCACCATCCGGTACAGACACTTCAGGTAAGAGGGATTGGCGCCGCTCCAAGTTTAGTTTTAGGGCACGCCAGCTGGCTTCCATCCTGGCGACCTCCTCCCGGTGCCGGGCCAGGCCTCTTAGGGTATCCTCCGCTTCTTGCAGCGTAGGAGGGTTTACAGGCCAGGTGCCCAACGGTGGTTCCGTGGCGATCGGGTCGCTTCCGTGGGGGGAGAGCTCTGACTGCTCCATCCCTTCACACTTCTGCTCGTGTCCATTAGCCATCTCTGCCAAGTCACATGTGTCATTAGCATCTGGAGAGGGCCCCTCTTTTGTAGTGAGGCGGGACCTTCGTGTTAGTTTCCGCACACTGAGGAGGATGAGGAGGCGGAACTCAAGAGCTGTGGGGCACGATCTTACATTGCAGTACCATTTAGAGTGGTCGGCCACTGAGTGAGTGTACACCCACGAAGAGCATCCCTTCTTCTTCACCAGTGCCTCGTCGTGACGCAGATATGGCGGAAAAATGGCAAATACATTCTCTGATGATTTTAGCAATTCTCAAGCACAAAACCAGTTCAATTCAGGCACACAGGACTCGCTTATAGCGAGCTACAGAATCCTGTTCGTGACGCCCAAGTTGAGTCGCACAGAGCAAGAGGTTTGTGGGGTACTCGGCACCGAGCCCGTCGACTTCTATGGGGTATGTCACGGCTTTACCTGGCAATTGAATCAGAGTCTATTTTACTATGTAGAAGTGTATAAACTATAAATATATGTATATATATATGTCACAATGACATGTATATATATATTGTAGTGATAGTAAGACTTCACTATACCTTTGTATGTGGTTTGAGGACCTGTGATGAGGTCACAAGAGCACATGACAGGTCATGTGCTCTGTGTTAGCTGAACGGCTGGTGTATATAAGTGAGCCTGCTGCTGACCACAGGTGTGAGTGGCTGGAGGAGTGGAAACCTCCAGTGTGGGAGTTCTGAGGAGACCACCAGTCTGGTTGCTGAAAGAGTGCTCAGTTAGAGTACCAGGACTTTATATCTGTTTTTGTTACTTTGTGCCAGAGAAGGCTGTTTTCTTTTTTGTTTTAAGGCAAGTTTATGAAGTTGTAATAAACTTGCTTAAAGAACCTGGAAGAGTCGCCCTCCTGCTTACCTCCGGTCGCACACCAGCGAGACCACATCCCTACAATTGGTGGCGTAAATGCGGGCAGCGTTCCCAGCAGAGAAGTGAGACTGGTTACTGCATGTCATGGGTCAAGGCTATAGCAATCCAGCCAGCATTGCCGGAGAAAATGGAAGACCTGCTGAAACACTTGGTCCAGGCACAGGTACAGCAGCAACAGGCACAGGAACAGCAGCAAGAGGCCAACAGGATGTTCTTGCAGCAGATGCAGCAGGAGCATCGGCAGCAGATGCAGCTTTTGACAACCGCCATCCAGGGCAGGACGAGCGCTCCAACCCCAGGTCTGGCTGATGACAACCACGTCAGAAAGGCGGTAAGACGCACATTACAAAAAATGACCCCCGGGGATGATGTGGAAGCCTTCCTGGCTGTATTTGAGAGGGTTGCTGAGAGGGAAAGACTTCCCCCAGGGCAGTGGGCAGAGATATTGGCCCCATACCTGACAGGTGAACCCCAGAAGGCGTATTACGATTTGACTGTGCAGGACGCTCAGGAATATCCTAAGCTAAAGGTAGAGATCCTCGCACGTATGGGGGTAACAATGACTATCAGGGCACAGAGGGTGCACCGCTGGGCTTATCACCGGGACAAACCACCTCGCTCCCAAATGTTTGACTTACTGCACCTGGTCCAGAAATGGCTACAGCCAGAGTCCGCTACGCCGGCACAGATGGTAGAAAGAGTTGTCATGGATCGATTTGTGCACTCCCTGCCAAAACCCCTACAGACTTGGGTTGCCCAGGGTGATCCCCGGAATGCTGATGAACTGGTCGGACTGGTCGAGAGGTACCAGGGAATGGAAGGTGCCTTGAGGAAGCAGCCTATTCCGTACTGGCGGCCCCAACAGGGGGCAGAGTCCCAAAAAGGGGTGGGGAGCCTAAGGTCAAAATGGCGGGGGGGGTGGTGCCCAAGGTCACTACGGGTGATATTATTTGTTGGAGGTGCCGCGAGCCAGGACGTATAGCTGCCCGGTGTCCGCAGACCACTGAGCAGATGGACTGCAGCATAGGACACCGTATTTCATGGTATGCATATCCAGCCTGCAGTGGAAACCCGTTCCCCAGTCAGGGTCCTCAAGTATGTCCCGTGAAGGTGAACGGTGAAGCAGTAACGGCGCTGCTAGACTCTGGGAGCTTAGTGACCTTGATTAGGGCCACTTTTCCTCTCAACATACTACCAGGGAAAAAAGTTGGTGTTCAATGCATACATGGTGATGTAAAGGACTACCCTATGGCCAGAGTAGACATTGAAACGACGCATGGCACTGAGTCCCATGAAGTCGGCGTCGTTCGGGACTTGGTGCGTCCTATAATTATAGGCCGGGACCTCTGTCTGTTTTGGGATCTGTGGAAAAAGGGTTCTGAGGTCCCTAGCGAGAATGGGGAACCAGTAAACCCTAATAAACTACTGCCACACTCAGAAGGGGCGGAGTCTCAAGCTGAGTCGATGAGGAGAGGAGAGGTGGCGGCGGATGAGCCGAGGAACTGTTGCCGGGTTCGGGGTTTGAACACTGTATGTCGCGAATGGTGTACTGACTTTACATCTGACCGGGGGGCATTGAACTGTTCTCTAATAGTGAATGGAGAGTGTGTGAGTGGACTTCTAGACTCAGGAAGCCAGGTGACTCTGCTGAGCGACACACTCCCTATCTATCTGATTCCCGGGAAAAAGATGGAAGTCCCTTGCATTCATGGGGTCACTAGGGAGTATCAGGTAACCAGAGTAATTGTTGAGACGGACACTATTATTTCTACCCAGGATGTCCCTGTAGTCCCAGACTTACCATATCCTATAATAATAGGCCAGGATTGTAAACGGTTTTGGGAGGTGTGGGACGAAGCACTGGCTGATTGCTCAGAAGGGAACCAGAATGACCCTAAGAGAGGCCCACCCCTGCAAGAGGCTGTAGTGGTTGCTGATAGTGTGGTGGGTAAAACAGAGGTAGCCACCCCTAAAGTCAAAGATACCCAGTGCCTGGTAGCCGTAAGAAAGGGTGGCTCAGACCAAAGTGAGGACTTTAGGGTGACCAAATATAGGTCCGCAGAAAACTGGGTCGCCCCAGGAATAGGGGCCGACACCTGGTTAAGTGGGGACTTACCGTTCCAAGATGACAGAGGGAGTGGGAATGATTCCTATGCAGACTGTAACTTAACCGCAAGTGAAAGCGAGTGCAGCAAGGTGGAGTCAGGTACAAGTGGCAGACATTCTCCTCACCGCAGGGGCTGCAGGAAGGCCAGACAGCCTATGCTCTCTAAGAAAAGAAAAAAGGGGAGAAGGATGGTGCCACATGTACTGGATAAAAGAGAGCAGGGCCAGGAGATAGAGCTGCTTAAAGAGACAGTCATGCGAGAAAAGATACGGGGACAAGAGATTGAGCAACGAATGAAGGACCTGGAGAAAGAACTCTCTAAAGTCCAAGGTCAACTATCAGCGTGCCTGACGGCGAACCAAGTCCTTGTGAAAGATACGGAGATGCTCAGAGAGGCCCAGGAGAAGCATCAGCAGGAACTTCTACGGAGAGAAGAAGAGCACCGATGCTGGGCAGAGGAGCAAGAGAAAATTCTCCAAAAACTCCAGATAGAGAAGGAAGCTAACGCACAGCTCAGGAAATCCACGACAGACCAGGAAATCGAACGGTTGCGCTCTACCGGTCCGTGCGTACGGGAAGAGAGTGAACTGAAGAGGTTGACCAAAGAAGGGGCCTCGACGGCGAAAGAAAGCCAGCAAGGGAACCGCCACCCAGATGGCCACACCCGGAAAGTCACAGTGAAGCGGGAGGCGGACATAAGAGCTATGCCACTACAATACCTCCACGAGAAGCAGAGATGTCGGGAGCCAACAAGAAAACCTCCAAGTCGGAGGGCGTTGGTGGAAAGCCTTGGGAAGATCCGGATGCTCTTGGAGATGAACCAGGGAAGAATAGAGCAGCTAAAACTTGAGAAGAAGCAGACCAACAGACAGCTGCAAGAGTTGAGGAAAAAAAGGCAGTCACCTTCAACCCACAGTATAGAGAGGCGCAGAGGTTCGCTGCAGAATGAAGGTCATCGAAGTGAAACTAAGACAGAACATAGATGGCCTGAAATAAGAGCTAGAGGCAGTGATACCTCAATTAGATCAGGACTCAGTGACCTAAGGCAAACTGTGACAGACCGGCTGATTGTGGAGACGACTGAAAGGAGTTTCTAGTCGGTGAATGAAATGTGCCAAGCCCACGGCTTTAGGCAGAGGGGGAGGTATGTAGTGATAGTAAGACTTCACTATACCTTTGTATGTGGTTTGAAGACCTGTGATGAGGTCACAAGAGCACATGACAGGTCATGTGCTCTGTGTTAGCTGAACGGCTGGTGTATATAAGTGAGCCTGCTGCTGACCACAGGTGTGAGTGGCTGGAGGAGTGGAAACCTCCAGTGTGGGAGTTCTGAGGAGACCACCAGTCTGGTTGCTGAAAGAGTGCTCAGTTAGAGTACCAGGACTTTATATCTGTTTTTGTTACTTTGTGCCAGAGAAGGCTGTTTTCTTTTTCTGTTTTAAGGCAAGTTTATGAAGTTGTAATAAACTTGCTTAAAGAACCTGGAAGAGTCGCCCTCCTGCTTACCTCCGGTCGCACACCAGCGAGACCACATCCCTACAATATATATATGTATTCTATGTGTGTATATTTTGTGTTTACAACGAAAGAAAGGTTTTTTTTGGTTGCGATTTTTTGTTCCCATAGACTTACATTGGACTTCCGGTATCGGAATCGGATATCGACGATATTTAGTGATATCGGCGATACCATTTCGATACGATATTTTTAGATATCGAGCAGTATCGCTCAACACTACTGCTGGTCCTTGGTAGTGCTTTGGAGCACAGGTACCTCCTGCTTAGTAACCGTGTCACAGTAACGTCAGCTGGTACTCAGTTGTGACATTGCCTCTTTTCCTTCTGCTACCCGTCCGGGGTCCAGTACCGTCAAGTGGTTCTCCCCAGTGCTTTTGGCCTAGGTGCCTCCATCTCCGTATCCGAGTTCCAGCAACGTCTGCTGGTCCTTGGTAGTGCTTTGGAGCACAGGTACCTCCTGCTTAGTAACGTGTCACAGTAACGTCAGCTGGTACTCAGTTGTGACATTGCCTCTTTTCCTTCTGCTATCCGTCCGGGGTCCAGTACCGTCAAGTGGTTCTCCCCAGTGCTTTTGGCCTAGGTGCCTCCATCTCCGTATCCGAGTTCCAGCAACGTCTGCTGGTCCTTGGTAGTGCTTTGGAGCACAGGTACCTCCTGCTTAGTAACCGTGTCACAGTAACGTCAGCTGGTACTCAGTTGTGACATTGCCTCTTTTCCTTCTGCTACCCGTCCGGGGTCCAGTACCGTCAAGTGGTTCTCCCCAGTGCTTTTGGCCTAGGTGCGTCCATCTCCGTATCCGAGTTCCAGCAACGTCTGCTGGTCCTTGGTAGTGCTTTGGAGCACAGGTACCTCCTGCTTAGTAACCGTGTCACAGTAACGTCAGCTGGTACTCAGTTGTGACATTCCTTTTTTCCTTCTGCTACCCGTCCGGGTTCCAGCACAGTCAGCTGGTCCTCGTTACTTCCATTGTCTCTTGCTCCATCTGATACCCGTCAGGGTTCCAGTAACGTCAGCTGTTTCTCGGAAATTAGACGACCTTAAAGACCACCCAGAAGAAGATGACGACAACAAGGACGACGAGCATGAAGCCAACCAGCCTGAACACCATCACAAAGAAAAAATAAAAGATTACCCAGAAGAAGATCACCAACAGGACAAAGAAGGTTAAGACAAACTACAAGATACAGAACAAGAGACAGAAGAACAATAAGCAAAAGATCAAAAAGCAGAAGAACATGAAGTATAAGACCAAAATGAAGAGCAAAATATATGCTCTAAATTCTAAGCAGAAGAAGACTAAGCAGTGTATGGGGGTGAGTCCGTTCCTCCTCGTGGTGCCCCTGGAAAATGCCTGCTGCTGCTGCAGGCTAAACTGAACACGGACAAATACTGTTGTAATTTAAATCTTTTGTGACAGCAAGAACGGAAGGATGAACAATTCATACTTTTACAGATTACAAGTACAGGAATCTCTGTCACAAATAAGAATATGATGAAGAAGATGAAGAGGAAGAAGATGAAGAATTTGAATATGAAGAAGATTAATTTAGTTTAATAATAACAATATGAGTAATGTAAACAAAAACATGAATAGCAAGAAGTTTAAGAAGAAGATTAAGAAGGTGAAGATGAAGAATAATTTGATGAGAAAGATGATGCTGCTGAAGATTATGAAGGAGAAAGTGTGGCACTGGCAAAAGTTAAAAAGGTGAAGAGCATGGAAGTTGTGAAACATACATATTTGCCAAAATAGAAAAAAGGTTAACAACATTGTCAATTTGTTAGTCAATCCAAACGTATTTCCAAAAAAATATATATTAATGCAATTCCAATGCATTGGGTTAAACATGTATGCCTTTATTGTCTCCTCAACCTCCCCCAATACATTCTACATTAGTCTTTGTTGTTTTCCTTCATGTACAATTAACCAACAAGGCAAGAATGGGTTTTTTTTAATGTCGATATTTGGTTCCCATAGACTTACATTGGACTTCCGGTATCGGAATCGGATATCGACGATATTTAGTGATATCGGCGATACCATTTCGATACGATATTTTTAGATATCGAGCAGTATCGCTCAACACTATATGAGTCCCATATAGCCTCCCTATATGGAATGTGAGCCTCCACATAGCCTTCTATATACAGTATGAGCCCCCACATAGCCACTTATAAACAGTATGAGCCATCACGTAGGCTTCTATATGAAACATGCGTCCCATATTACATCTCTATATAAAGTGTGAGCCACCACATAGCCTCCTATAAGCTGCATGAGCCCCACATAGCCAACCTATAAATAGTACTGCTCACCATTATTGGTACCCCTTCATTTTTTTTCATAGAGTGTACAATATCTTCACAAATAAATGGAAATGTACCAAAGCTATATCCTCAGGATTTTTTAATTAGTGGTCCAAAGTAATGCAACAATAAAGCATTGTTTTCAACTTACATGTTATAATTTCAAAGAAGAAACAGAATAAACAGCATGTGCAGCAATGAAGGCACCCCTAATTAATACTTGGTTGCACACCCTTTGGCATTGATGGCAGCCTCCAAACGTTTCTTGTAGCCATCTACTGTATAAGCTTCTTGCACTTTTCAGCAATGAGGTCAGGACTCATTGCTGGGTACTTGAAGACATATGGCTACTTTAGATGTGTGCTTTTTGTCATTGTCTTATTGGAGGACCCAAGATCTTTGACTCAAACCAAGTTTTCTTACCCTGAATAGTACGTTTTGCTATAAAATTTCTTGATAATTCTCTGATTTCATGATTCCTCTGATACGGTCAAGGCCTCCAGTACCAGACGCAGCAAAGCAACCCCATAGCATTATGAATCCTCCACCATGCTTAACTGTTGGTAGGGTGTTCTTTTCCTTATAAGCTTCAATGAGCCATCTGTAAACAAACTGTTGCTTTGCATTGCCAAAAAGCTCTATTTTTGTTTCATCTGTCCACAGAACATTTTCCTAGAAGGATTGTGGTTTGTAAAGGTACTCTTTGGCAATGATCAGTCATTCCTTTTCATGTCTTATCTTCAGCAACGGCTTCTTCCTTGGCCTTCACCAATAAAGCTCTGCTTGGTTTAGTGTACAGCGTATAATACTTGTGGAAACCATGACCCCAGACTGTTCGAGATTGGCTATCAGATCTTTGGATGTTTGATGTGGTGTGTTTTCCATGATTTGCACCAACCTTTGAAGACGTCTCTTGTCAATTTTTCTCTTTCCCTCACTTCAAGGGAGGTTCTTTGATGGTTCCATGCATGGAAAACTTCTTAATAAAATTGGGCACTGTTGAAACTGGGATAGCAAAGTATTTGGTGATGCCCTTATACCCTTTGTAAGTCTTGTGTTTGCTAATAATAGCAGTCCTGATGTCTTCAGACAGTTCCTTTATTTTCATAATTGTGACAAAGGAACAGGATCTTCCATTGGATTTACACTGGTCATCATTCATTGACTTATTCATGTCACATAGGCACTGATAATTAATCACAGGTAATTCTCAGTTGCAATTTACCACAGGCAAGTCAAAATGTGTTTCCATACTCAATTAATGTAAAGGGTGCCAAAACCAGTGTCACAGTAAGCATTAGGTTTCTCTAATTTTCCCTCCCATTGTTTTTTGTTTTAAATTATTGTTTATCATTTGCTCTTTTGTATTTACCATGAGTAGAGTTGAGCGATACTTTCCGATATCCAAAAGTATCGGAATCGGAATGGTATCGCCGATACCATTAAAATATCGGCGATACCCGATACCGATACCGGAAATCCAATGTAAGTCTATGGGAACAAAATATTGTAACTAAAAAAACCCCATTCTTTCCTTGTAAACACTAAATATACACACATAGAATACATTAATATATATATATATATATATACATGTCATTGTGACATATATATTATACATATATTTATAGTTTATACACTTCTACATAGTAAAATAGCCTCTGATTCAATTGCCGGGTAAAGCCGGCTTTTGTGAAAAGACAGAAGCACCCGACATGAAATGACACTTGGTTTACATAGAGTTAACCATGTCTTTTCATGTAGTTTGATATCTGATTTGCACAAACAATTACATGAGTGGCTGTGTGCAAAATTTCACACCTGTAGGGGTTAATTAAAGGTGTAAATTCGTTGTAAAAAAAACGGACTTTTTTGCTACGAATTTACACCTTTAATTAACCCCTACATGTGTGAAATTTTGCACACTTACACTCATGTAATTGTTTGTGCAAATCAGATATCAAACTACATGAAAAGACATGGTTAACTCTATGTAAACCAAGTGTCATTTCATGTCGGGTTCTGCATTTTCACAAAAGCCGGCAATTGAATTGTCAAGGTAAAATATAATTTTCTACTATACTTTTATATTTATAGTGTGTATATGTATTTTGTAAACACGAAGTTTCCCTTAAATGATATTATTCAGATTGAAACTTATTTTAGGACAATGTTAGTATCTACTGGTGTCTGTCTCCACCTTGTGTCCTATCACTGTATTACACTAACTATCTAATAACTTGAACTGGATCCACTGAAATGCCCCCCCACCTTTGGGGAATTGAGGAACCACATGATACACGAGAACAATAGAATCTTTCTTCAAGAAACGAAACTGAGGATGACAACACGATCAAGGAGGACTTAGAAGAAGATCTAAGGACCAATTAGGATGACCAGATGCTGAATGTGTACATATATAGACATGATTCAGCATATCTCTTTCTCCTCAATCCCGCCTTTACTCCACCCCAATATTCTGTGTATGTAATCTTATGTACGTGAATAAAAAGTTCAGTGCTTACTGGAGATGGCCGCCTAATAGCACCATTTTCTTTAGGGCACATTCTGAAGTCTGAACCAGCGTATTGCCTGATTCATTCTCGGTCGACCCGTGCTCTTAGTCTAATTTGGAGTGACTGGAGGATGAGTGGTTTGTCGTTACGACCCCGACAATTGGCGCCTAACACGTGGGACCGTGGATTGCCGCCCGTCCGGACCCGTCCCGAGGACTTTGCGGTGGTGCCCGCGGTGACTGAGTGCGAGGACTGCAGCCTCCGTTGAACACGGTAAGTTGGGATCATATACTTTATTTGCGTCCCACTTGCCTGTGTGTCAGTCACTGTTTGGTCCTGTCGTATTGTCCATTTGGGTCTGGAGGGGTGACTGGTTGAGTGGTGAGACCAAGGGCAATCCCACGCCACGAACCAGCAAGTGTGACCGAGTGACGTTGCATGCCTGCACGTGCTTGAGTCGAAACACCACGTTCCTCCTCCTCCGGTCACTGTACCTTTATGTAGATAATTGCCTCCCGTGACTGTTAGAATAAAGTTGGGACAAATGTTAGATTCTTGAAGTGTTGAGTGGGGTAGAAGACGCACATGATAGTCTAATCAGTGACGAATGGAGCCGGGGCTCTTCGTCTGAGAAGTGACAAATGGAGCAGGGACTCTTTGTCTAACCCGGGAAGTCTCATTAGGAGAAGCCCAGGTGTCAGCATATAGAGGGGGACTCTGTGCTGTGTAGAGTGTCACGGTGTACTGCGCTGTAACGTCACCATCCACAGTTAGGGAAGGGACAAATAGAGGAGGACTCTTTGTCTTGTCAGTGTATTGAGGGGGACTCTGCAATGACGGGTGGTGACCTGCGAGTGACGCCGGTGGTCTGAGTCGCGACAGATCATTACACTCTGTTAATATTATGATGCGCATGTTTAAATCAAACAAAACCCACAAGTTAGAGGGTGGTGCTTTGGGAGTGGTTGAATTGATGGAATCACGTGGAGGCAAGAAGGCTGTTAAGAATGAGCTTGCCGAGTACAGGCAGGCTTCAGCCTTCAGTGTGGAAAGACTTTGTCGCACAGAATGAGGGAAAGTTGAGAGATCAGGGGCTCTTGTATCAAGCCCAAGCACATTTAAGAGTAGTAAATGATTTGAAAGTTGAGGGTTGGAAAGAGGTAGATGGAATAAGGAGGTTCGGAAAGTGCTGAGCCTTTGTTCGGATATGTAAAATGCTCTGCATATGATCTTGTTGATGTAACTAAAATTGCCGCTCCAAGCCCTCGCCACCGCCCTATAATGGTGCCGATCTTAGAACAAAGGGAGGTTGGACCTGTCATGTGTGTGGTGAACAGAATCCGCCCTGGGCGGAGACCTGCCGTGTTTGTGGGGCGGGTCGCCCCTGGTGTAATGCCCAGCCCATCGCCCCTCCCACACCCAGCGGCCATTTTGGTAAACCCAGTGGCCATCTTAATACACCCGGAAATGGCCAACACCCCATCTCCTCCGGCGGCCATCTTGGGACACCCAAGCACACCCAGTCAGGCCTATATCCCTTGCTGATACCAACCAGGGCCTACTACCAGCCCCCGCCCGCACCTGTGCAGGCCACAGCTCCCAATATGGCACCAGATGCAACACCATTGTTCCCTTTCACACACCCCAACCCGGCCATTGCTGCAATGCATGAATCTTCAGTTTTTCAAACAATGATCAGGAGCCGCCGCCATGATATTATGGGATCTAATGAAGGGAGGAGGATCAGGAGAGAGAAGAGGGGTGGGCCCCTTAACAGCCACCACTATCCCCAGCAGCACCAGTATCTTCTCTTCCCTCCTCCATTCCCCCACCATCATTGTCAACCCCTGGTCCTAGGGCCTATTCCACCCCTACTTCAGAGATAAGGCACCTTCCTCTCCTTCACAAATCCTCAGAGAGGACAGTCGTTCTGTAAGATTCACGGAAACCCCGGTCAGGCCCCCAGCTCCCGGTGTACTTGAAAACTGGTATCCCTGCCATTCACAGCATTACACAGACCGCAACGGAAATCCAGTGACATTATCCATAGGGTACGGTGATATCCTGACACATCGGGTTGGTGCTATAGTTAGTCCTGCCAACTCCAACTGCTCCAATAAAGGGGGTCTGGCTCTATTAATAGCCCAAGCAGGTGGTCCCATCGTCACTGCAGAATGCATGGCTCATATATACACTCATGGCCCTTTGCCACCTGGACAGACTCTGACAACCCATGCAGGGGACCTTCCCGCTGATATCATCATCCATGCAGCAGGTCCAGTCCATGATCCTCTAAATTCAAATGAGTCACGGGCCACCCTTCGGACCACCATACATTCAATACTCCATCATGCTGGTATGTTAAAAACAGAAGACATTAGGCACCAGGAATTATTTGAAACCAATGATAAAATAGCAAATTTGTGATTGCTTTGTCTAAAGAGTTAACTAACACCCACTCTATAGTGTCTGCTTCTCTCCCAGAATTTACAGGTGACACGGTGCATGATTTCTCGCCTGATGACCTTATATATATAAAAATTTATGGGAAGAGACTGTCTCCAGCCCAGATTTGAGGGTCCCTACTCTGTGATCCTGTCCACCCCTACTGCCCGAAGCTCGAGGGCAAGAGCACCTGGATTCACGCCTCCCATTGCAAGAAGGAAAGATTAATCAGCAGTCATGAAGTTTCTGATATACATATCCTTTTGAGCTATATCCTGATCTCCAGTAGTGCCAGTATGCCCACCTTCTGGGTTAATACTACAACCCCTGTGGTTATCTTTAAGTTCGATTTCTATCAAATATTCAACTGAGATAGGAATGATTTCAAGGGATCAACGCACCAGACTTAGGGGAAAAGGGACATTTTATCTCTATGTCACCCGCCCAGGGAATGAAAACTGTTATGATTGGTTAGATGTGGGATAGAAAACAGAAAAAAGGGAAAATTGGCAGATGAAGCTAGATACAATAGATTGATAAATGAGATATACAAGTGTTATATTTGTAGGAACTGATCTAAGAATGCAGAAGTCAGTGACAGCAAGCAGAGATAAGTGCTGGCAGCAGCGAGATGGTATTTTGCTGTACACCAAGGTCATTCTACAGATAAGCAACCTGCAGGCTGAGGGAGAGAGGACACACAAACTACGCAGTGGTTTGACCCCTCCCGTCGGGTATTCGTGAGGATGCACAGGAAAGAGTGCAACAGTTTTATGTTTTTGGAATAGACACAGTACGTAAGAATCGAAGGTCAGAGTATGTGAGAAGCAAATAGACAGGCAGAGAAAGGAAGTTACACTAGAGGACAGAGTTCAGGAAAGAGCCAAAAGATTATTTCTGGACTCTAAGAAAAACTTGGGTGGAAATGGGTTTTGTCAAAGAAAACAAGACTAATGAGAGGGTTCTGGCAAGTTTAATATGAATGGCATAAAAAAAAAGAAGTGACAAGGAAAAACTGAAAGTAAGTAGACCGGATTGCAAATCAGTAAAAGCAGAGGATCTAGCCAGAAAAGCACAGGGGGCACAACATGGTTTAGCGCAGGCAAAAAGAGGAGCAAGGATACATGCTGTAGGTACTTGTCCTGCAAACAACAGGGAGAGGAGACGTGTGCCAGGAGATGGGCAGAAATTGTGCTACGGGTGCAAGAAACCAGGACATTTCAGGAGGGATTGCAGAACTAATCCATATCCAGCCTGTCCAACTAATCCATATGCAAATGACTCGCCTGCAAGAGGCCCCAAGACCAATTAGCGCCGCTCCCATAGGATAATGGTAGCTTGCACATGAACCCCTTGTCTCCTTACCCCCCACTCCTAATTGCACAGTACAGGTGAACCTACCAGGGGGACATGAGGTTGAGTTCCAAGTGGACACGGGGGCAGACAATTCAGTAGTTACAGAAAAGGACTGGCCATTTGGGAAAAGTGATTTCTCCCACCATGTTATAGCGACTCCTTATAACTCTCCATCTATCCTGCTCCCCGTCACTAAAAAGATTCCCCTGCAAATTCAAGGAACCACTGTACACACACAGTTAATGGTATCACCACGGGGTCAATGTAATCTTTTAGGAAGTGATGTGTTGTCACAATTGCAAGCACATATTGAGTATTATCCGGTTGGAACTGTCACTATGACACCAGAACTGAAGCAGAGCACTCTTTGTAAAATCATGTCGCTAGACGTTGCTAGTACAGAGGAAAGAGAAGATTTTCAGGAAATATATTCCAATGTTATTCCTGGACCCCACCGTCATGATGTACTCTTTAGGATAAGGACAGGGGATTTTACGAAACAACATGTTGGGGTCATAGTAAATGCTGCAAATAATCAACTCCACTATGCTGGAGAACTGGCCGCAACAATTTCACAGAAAGGCGGACCCACGATACAGGACGAATCTAATTCGTATATACAAACATGTGGTCAGGTAGAAATAGGACAGGTCCCAGCAACCAGAGCAGGACAGTTGCCGTGTCAATATGCAATATATGCAATGAAATCACGATATACTTCTACTAACATGCCTAGATCCCAACAATTACTTACTGAAGCTGTCCAGAATGTAATCCTGTATGTTTTCCCTGTCCACTCCGAACAATGTATTAAAAGTAAAAAAAAAAAAAAAAAGGTTAGAAGAATTTAGCTTGTTCTGTATCAGAAAAAAAAAAAGCCAGCCAGGAGTAGTTCTAGCCCACATTTTGCAAGCAGGCAGCTGCAGGTCCAAGGACAGTTCTTATCAGTGCCCACATAGCAAACTCCAGCCCCCCTTCAACTTAACCCTGTGTACGGGTAGGTACAAAAATTATGGGCAGTTAATGCAGCTACTGATCTGGAAACTCCAGTGGTGTCTAATATATATATAGAAAAATATTTAGACTTGAGAGTCCTCAGTGGTTGATACCTTTTAATGGCTAACTGAAAAGATGGTAACAAATTGCAAGCTTTCGAGACTACTCAGGTCTCTTCATCAGGCATAGACTAATACAACATCTGAAGAATCACATATTTATACACAAAATAGCACTATGCTATTTTGTGTATAAATATGTGATTCTTCAGATGTTGTATTAGTCTATGCCTGATGAAGAGACCTGAGTAGTCTCGAAAGCTTGCAATTTGTTACCATCTTTTCAGTTAGCCATTAAAAGGTATCAACCACTGAGGACTCTCAAGTAGTGTTGAGCATTCCGATACCGCAAGTATCGGGTATCGGCCGATATTCGCGTTATCGGAATTCCGATACTTAATTCCGATACTTTTTCCATATCGTATACCGGAATCGGAAGTTCCCATAATTCTTTGAGAGGCAATGTGATTTTAGTCAGCCAATGAGGAATCCTACGAAGTGTGGGCACATCCTGTAATGATGCGGTCATCTTAACTAATGGCATGGCTGTGATTGGCTGCTGAAATGATGTCAGAATGCACTATAAAAGGCGCCGCAGCCATTTTAGCGTCACTGTGCTGTGAACTCAGTTAGGGACAGAACGCTGCTGTGCTGACTCTGAGGGACAGTTAGATATTGCGATTTTGTGTACTACTGTGCTTGAGGCAGGCTAGTTTACCAACCGCTGTGTAAAGCTTCATTTTGCCAGTGTTGTTTTAACAGCTCTGTGCAAGGTGTGTGTGTGACAGTGCAGGTGACGCTGCAGTTTGCTCTGCATCCACCGCTGTTTGTAGGCATCTGCACGTGTCACTTTTTTTTTTTTTTTTATTTTATTTTAGTGGAATTGGTGCAGCTCCATTATATTAGAAAAAATCAAATCTATTAGTGTGACGTGCTTCCATCCGTATACAATACATTGGTTGCAAACACTATAGAAGTACAGAAAGGAGCTTTTCACAGATTGTGGACAGTTGTGTTTCAGTGTTCACTTCAGTCTGTGTTTTTTACTTTTTTGAGTGCAGATCACGCTCCAGTTACATGTTCAAGCACTGCTGCTTGTACTCTGCTGAGCGTGTCTCAGTGGCTCATCCTTTTCATTTATCTCCAATTGGTTCTGCTACATTCCATTTAAAATAAATCTAATCTATTAGTGTGACGCGCTTCCATCCGTATACAATACATTGGTTGCAAACACTATAGAAGTACAGAAAGGAGCTTTTCACAGATTGTGGACATGTTGTGTTTCAGTGTTCACTTCAGTCTGTGTTTTTTACTTTTTTTAGTTGCAGATCACGCTCCAGTTACATGTTCAAGCACTGCTGCTTGTACTCTGCTGAGCGTGTCTCAGTGGCTCATCCTTTTCATTTATCTCCAATTGGTTCTGCTACATTCCATTTAAAATAAATCTAATCTATTAGTGTGACGCGCTTCCATCCGTATACAATACATTGGTTGCAAACACTATAGAAGTACAGAAAGGAGCTTTTCACAGATTGTGGACAGTTGTGTTTCAGTGTTCACTTCAGTCTGTGTTTTTTACTTTTTTTAGTGCAGATCACGCTCCAGTTACATGTTCAAGCACTGCTGCTTGTACTCTGCTGAGCGTGTCTCAGTGGCTCATCCTTTTCATTTATCTCCAATTGGTTCTGCTACATTCCATTTAAAATAAATCTAATCTATTAGTGTGACGCGCTTCCATCCGTATACAATACATTGGTTGCAAACACTATAGAAGTACAGAAAGGAGCTTTTCACAGATTGTGGACAGTTTGTGTTTCAGTGTTCACTTCAGTCTGTGTTTTTTACTTTTTTGAGTGCAGATCACGCTCCAGTTACATGTTCAAGCACTGCTGCTTGTACTCTGCTGAGCGTGTCTCAGTGGCTCATCCTTTTCATTTATCTCCAATTGGTTCTGCTACATTCCATTTAAAATAAATCTAATCTATTAGTGTGACGCGCTTCCATCCGTATACAATACATTGGTTGCAAACACTATAGAAGTACAGAAAGGAGCTTTTCACAGATTGTGGACAGTTGTGTTTCAGTGTTCACTTCAGTCTGTGTTTTTACTTTTTTGAGTGCAGATCACGCTCCAGTTACATGTTCAAGCACTGCTGCTTGTACTCTGCTGAGCGTGTCTCAGTGGCTCATCCTTTTCATTTATCTCCAATTGGTTCTGCTACATTCCATTTAAAATAAATCTAATCTATTAGTGTGACGCGCTTCCATCCGTATACAATACATTGGTTGCAAACACTATAGAAGTACAGAAAGGAGCTTTTCACAGATTGTGGACAGTTGTGTTTCAGTGTTCACTTCAGTCTGTGTTTTTTACTTTTTTGAGTGCAGATCACGCTCCAGTTACATGTTCAAGCACTGCTGCTTGTACTCTGCTGAGCGTGTCTCAGTGGCTCATCCTTTTCATTTATCTCCAATTGGTTCTGCTACATTCCATTTAAAATAAATCTAATCTATTAGTGTGACGCGCTTCCATCCGTATACAATACATTGGTTGCAAACACTATAGAAGTACAGAAAGGAGCTTTTCACAGATTGTGGACAGTTGTGTTTCAGTGTTCACTTCAGTCTGTGTTTTTTACTTTTTTTAGTGCAGATCACGCTCCAGTTACATGTTCAAGCACTGCTGCTTGTACTCTGCTGAGCGTGTCTCAGTGGCTCATCCTTTTCATTTATCTCCAATTGGTTCTGCTACATTCCATTTAAAATAAATCTAATCTATTAGTGTGACGCGCTTCCATCCGTATACAAAACATTGGTTGCAAACACTATAGAAGTACAGAAAGGAGCTTTTCACAGATTGTGGACAGTTGTGTTTCAGTGTTCACTTCAGTCTGTGTTTTTTTACTTTTTTGAGTGCAGATCACGCTCCAGTTACATGTTCAAGCACTGCTGCTTGTACTCTGCTGAGCGTGTCTCAGTGGCTCATCCTTTTCATTTATCTCCAATTGGTTCTGCTACATTCCATTTAAAATAAATCTAATCTATTAGTGTGACGCGCTTCCATCCGTATACAATACATTGGTTGCAAACACTATAGAAGTACAGAAAGGAGCTTTTCACAGATTGTGGACAGTTGTGTTTCAGTGTTCACTTCAGTCTGTGTTTTTTACTTTTTTTAGTGCAGATCACGCTCCAGTTACATGTTCAAGCACTGCTGCTTGTACTCTGCTGAGCTGTGTCTCAGTGGCTCATCCTTTTCATTTATCTCCAATTGGTTCTGCTACATTCCATTTAAAATAAATCTAATCTATTAGTGTGACGCGCTTCCATCCGTATACAATACATTGGTTGCAAACAATATAGAAGTACACAAACGGGCCTTTCACAGCTACTGAACATGGGTTTTTAATTTTTAACTAAAATATGTATTTTTTCAAATGACACAAATATAAGTAATGTTGAAGAGGAATAGTCCTACATCCATTGTTTGCACAATATTACAGGTGTACATCATGTCCCTTAATCAACAATGTATTATTATATTTACTTGTATGCTTTTATTTAAAAGCCAAGAACACAGAAGGATAACCTTCGCACTGCAGCTGTTGTCAAAGTTCAACCCACATTATGCACTTCCAACATTGCAGCATTTGAGGCATGATGTGAGTTGGATTGGTCAAAGTTATGGAGTGAGAAGGTTCACCATCAGTACCCTATAGCATAAGTATGCTTTTGTGTTAGCATTTGTGTTAGACATGTGGATATCTGCCATAATATGTCACAATTATTTAGTTTACAGATTTGTTACCAACACTAATCATTGAATGGTTTTAAAATTTGACGTTTCACTTGTTTACAGCTTAGAAAATAAGGGTGTAGCCTGATATCTATGTGTAGCACTAGCCACTTTAACATGTCATGTTTTTTTAAACATGTGTAGCTAGGTAGCAGTAATTTTTGCCGGACACACAGCAGGGGAACAGCAGGCGTTACTGAACCCCACTATCACTATAGCTTGTGTATTGGTCTGTGGACACGACACTTCTGAGCAGCAACTGGCAGTGTTGTAGCCCAGGGAGTATAGCTCAGGTGGTAGAAAGATGAACAAAACAGGAGACATGGAAAACGTTGTCAATCAGTTAGTTAATCTGAAACCGGACAGGCAAATTCAGGCGAGATCCATGCCTAGTTCATTTTCAGAAAAGTAAGCCGTTCTACATTATCGTAGGATAGTCGCATGCAACGGTCTGTTAGTACACCACCTGCAGCAGTAAAGACGCGCTCCGATAATACATGCCAGCAGATCAAGCCAGCACCTCCAATGCATACTGGCTAAGCTCTGGCCATGTATCCAGCTTAGAGACACAAAACTTGAATGGGGAAGAGCCATCTGGGAGTACACTGGAGGGCAAGACATGTAGTCTGTCACCATCTTACGGAAATGTTGCCTCCTGCTGACTGGAGCCGTCTCGGATGGTGTAGACATTGGTGGCGCTGCCACAAAACTTCGACACATTTGGAACATACTGTTCTTGCCCTGTGCAGAGGCGCTGCTTGTGCTCCCTCTTGTTGCAGAGCTGTCTCCACTGCCTCGACGCACAGAGCTGCTTTGTAAATCAGTAGCAGCAGCAGTGCTCTCGGCTGGAATGGAGAACATTATGGATTGCACCAGTGTGTCTTGGTACTTCCGCATTTTACGCTCCCGGTTCAACGGTGTGATGAGGCTTTGTAAGTTGTCCCGGTAGCGAGGGTCTAGGAGGGTGTACACCCAATAATCAGACGTGGTGTGAATGTGTTCGATGCGGCGGTCGTTTCTCAGCCACTGCAGCATGAAATCAACCATGTGCTGCAGACTCCCAACTGGCCAAGAAACGTTGTCCCCTGCAAGAGGCGTCATCTCCGCCTGCTGTGCATCACCCCACCCTTGGTCTACATACTGACTAGAGCATTGTCTACCTCCCTCTGGAGCGATGTCTTCCTCCTCCATTGACTCCTCCTCATCCTCCTCACAAAGTCCTTCAAATACATATAAATTTACAAAATTTAAAACTCAAAATTTAAAAACTTTGTATCATAATTCTGTAACATCAGTTTATGGAAACACAATAGCATTACAAAAGGATAGACAAAAAATGTACATTATGTGCTTTGTAAATACATTAAAAGTTTGTAATGGTTATGAAAATATAGACAGCGACTCTGGAGGTTCAATTGTTGATACAGCATGGTACTTTGAAAGTCCTCCAGCCCTTTGTGAGGAACCACGTTGCGCTGACTGTCCAGAAGGTGATGGAATTTGTGACTCCTCATCCTCCACCTCTTCCAAAACCTCATGCCTTAGTGCTTGCAGTGTTTTTTGAAGCAGGCAGATAAGGGGGACAGTCAGGCTGACTAGTGCATCATCTGCACTCGCCATCCGCGTTGACTCATCAAACGCACGCAAAACGTGGCAGATATCCTTCATAGAGTTATTCGCCACTCATTACACTGGCAGTGGCTGCCCATTCATTATAGGATCCAATTCTAATTACGGTTCTCACCAACATAGCTCTCCACAGCGCAGCACCCCCCTACATCTCCTCCCTTATTTATATTTATAGGCCTAACCGACTGCTGCACTCTGCAAACGACCTTCGACTAACCTCTGCACTAATCCGTACCTCCCACTCCCAACTCCAAGACTTCACCCGCGCTGCGCCAATCCTCTGGAATGCTCTACCCCAAGAAATTAGGACTATCCGCAATTTGGATGGTTTCAGGCGTTCCCTCAAAACACATTTGTTCACAGTGGCCTATCACATTCACTAATCAAAGTCATTCTATGTGTAATTCTGTGTGTGTAGCCCATTCACTATCTCCATGCATCCCTCACTTCCTTAAAATGGCTGGACCATCATTGTAAAAACACCATTGTATATAAACACCTGTACTTTGTATCTCCCACACCTCATTGTAGATTGTAAGCTTTCACCAGCAGGGGCTGATTTTGCTTTAATTATTGTATTGTTAACGTTGTTACTTATGACTCGTGTTTTGAAACTGTTAAACTGTAAAGCACTGCGGAATATTATGGCGCTATATAAATAAATAATATTATTATTCTTATTATAGAGGCCCACTCAGTAGTGGTGAAGTGTGAACGCCGCAAATTGCGAGTTGACTGCGCCTGATGCAGCTGATACTCCATTACTGTTGGCTGCTGCTCACACAACCGCTCCAACATATGTAACAAGGAATTCCACCTGGTGGGTACGTCACATATAATGCGATGTTCATGAAGGTGAAATCTGCGTTGCAGAGCTGCAATCAGCGATCTGGCCATGCTGGAACGTCGCAAGTGAGCGCACTCTAGGCGGACCTTGTGCAGCAGTGCATCAAGATCCGGATAGTCCCTCAAAAAACTCTGCACGACCAAGTTGAGCACATATGACAGACATGGTATGTGACTGAGGTTGCCAAGGCCCAGAGCTGACACCAGATTTCGGCCATTGTCACACACTACCAAGCCTGCCTGTAGATTCTCTTCCAAAAACCACACGTCGCTCTCCTGCTTTATGGCATTACAGAGCTCCTGCGCTGTGTGGCTAAGATTCCCCATGGAAATTAATTTCAGGATGGCCTGTTGACATTTGGACACGGCTGTGCTCATATCGGTCGCAACAGGTAAACGTTCACGGGTCCATGTGGAGGTAGACCGTGACGGCTCCTGCAGCGATGATTCTGAGGAACTGGAATAGGAGGAGGAATCAATGTGTACAGACTTGATTCCTGCAATCCTTGGAGTTGGCAGAACACGTACAGCGCCACTCGCAAGATCAGTACCCGGCTGCACAACATTGACCCAATGGGCAGTGAGGGAAAGGTATTGTCCCTGGCCATGGGTGTTAGAACCCTCTTGTTAGGTTTTGTTTCAGTTTGCTGGTCACATGACCTTTTTTCCCTATTTAGTCTGGCTCCGCCCTTCTGGCTTTGCTTGACTTCATTGTATTATCTACTGTTAAGCTAGCCAGGTGCTTAGGTGCCTTAATCTGTGAGTTTTGCTTGATGTTAGGATCACAAAGTATTTATTTTTCTGTTTAATTATCCATGCTACAATTTATGTTAGGAGGTGTCCACCTTTTCTCCCAGTCCCTAGATCTTGTAGGGATTACTCCCTCGCAACTATAGGTCTTCGTTCACACTAGATGAGGACTTTAGCGTGTCTGGTCGCAGGATCAGGTTCCCCGTTACATCGTAGGGATTCAGCTTAGTTGTATTGTAGGGACAGAATTCCCTTCTTTCCTTACTGGTTGTAGCAGATCATAACAATGGGTACTGGTCCACGCATCGGTGGTCAGGTGGACCTTGCTACTGAGGGCTTTTAGTAGCGCATGTTTAATTTTTCCCTCAACATGCTTTTGCAGACCAGGACGGCTTGCCTGCTGAAATGAAATCGGCTTGGCACATTGTATTGTGGGATTGACAATGATATTCAGTTACGGAAACTGTCTGTCTCCACCAGCCTGAATCACAGCATTTCAAGGGACAGGAGTTTTGCAATGCCAGCATTCAGAGCCTGTGCTCGTGCATGGTTTGCGGAGTATGGCCGTCTTTTATCCCATGCCTGTGCTACCGCTGGCTGTTTTGTGGCCTGGGAGTGTGAGGATGACAGGGAACTTGCTGCTGTGTGTGGAATAACAGTTTGTCTCTGGACAACAGTGGCCGAGGTTCTTCCATGGCGATCCTGTGAGGAAGCATAACCAGCTGTGTGTGAGCTCGATGAAGAGGCTTCAACACAACCTGAAGATGTAGGTGCTGCTGTAGGTTGGCCTACATCTCCAGTGTGTCTTTGTAACTCAACTACGTGCTTTGTCCGCACATGTTTCCACATATTTGTGGTATTGAGGTGACTGACACTTTTAGCTATTTTTAATTTTTGATTACACAGCTTGCATTTCACATAGCAAATATCATGTGCAAGTGTGTGAAAAAAGGACCACGCAGTGCAAGTCCTGGGAGCGCACGTTTTGACTTTTGGAAGACAACTGCTCCGAACAGGTGCCAAACTGGAGGCTACAGGCAACCGAGTCTGCAGCCTAACTCTCCCTCCTGTTTGTACCGTTGGGGCAATGTCTTCCTCTATCTTCCTTCTATCACTAACCATTTCTCTAGGCCTCTCCCAGCTTTCAACCAAAGTACTGGTTCTCACCCACAAAGCTCTCCACAGTGCAGCACCCCTCCTACATCTCCTCCCTCATTTCTATCTATCGGCCTAACCGACTGCTGCGCTCTGCAAACGACTTTCGACTAACCTCTGCACTAATACGTACCTCCCACTCCCGACTCCAAGACTTCTCCTGCTCTACGCCAATCCTCTGGAATGCTGTACCCCAAGAAATTAGGACTATCCACAATTTGCATGGTTTCAGGCGCTCCCTCAAAACACATTTGTTCAGAGCGGCCTATCACATTCACTAATCAAAGTCATTCTATGTATTCTGTGTAAGTGTGTGTGTGTCTCTAGCCCATTCACTATCTCCATCCCTCAGTCCCTTAAGATGGCTGGAACATCATTGTAAATGCACCATTGTATATAAACACCTATACTTTGTATCTCCCCCATCTCATTGTACATTGTAAGCTGTCACGAGCAGGGGCGACTTATTTAGCTTAAATTATTGTATTGTTAACGTTGTTACTTATGACTTGTGTTCTGAAACTGCTAAACTGTAAAGCGCTGCGGAATATGATGGCGCTATATAAATAAATATTATTATTATTCCTCTGAGCTGCTCCCACCACCTTCCTGTTCTTCATGCCATGTTGGGTATTGGACCTCATCATCTCCACTACCCTCTTCCAACACCTGCTGTTGGGTGGTCTGGCCAGCACCATGCTCAACAGAAACTGGCACCTGGGTCTCATCATCATCATCAGATGCGTTCTGCGGTGTGCTGACCATCGGCACTGTCTCACCCGCCTCTTCAGATTCAGAGAGACACAGCTGTTGCGCATCACTGCATACTCCCTCTTCTTCACATTACAGAATGCTGCTTGGCTGGGCCCCTGTTTGCAAGCCAATAGATTCTGAGAACAGAAGCAGACACTCAGCTGGCTCCTGTACAGAACTCTCTGACTGCCTGGGCAATTTGCCAGGCGGTGAAGAGACAGATGGTTGCCCAACAGTGCTGTGGTCCTGAGAGGAGGTGGAAGCAATTGAAGTCGATGCATTGGCTGAGATCCAAACAACAACGGCTTCAATTTGTTCTTCCCGCAGCAGGGGGGTACTCCGAGCTCCTACAAAAGTGCGCATAAAGGAACGCTCACGGCCCGGGAAAACTGGTGGATGCTGTGTCACTGGGGGCCGCAGCAGCCACAGAATCCCCACGTCCTCTCCCTGAAGAAACTCCACGACCACGTGCCTTACTCCCTGCCTTCTTCATCTTGGTAGATTGATAAAGAAAGTCTGAAAAGTTATAAGGCCTAAGTGTGGTTATTCCGCAGAGACTGCAGTGAACACTGCACACAACTGTTCAGTAGGTGTGAAAGGCCCCTTTGTGTACTTCTATAGTGTTTGCAACCAATGTATTGTATACGGATGGAAGCGCGTCACACTAATAGATTTTATTTATTTGTAATAGAATGGAGCAGCAACAATTAGAGAAAAATTTCAAGGATGTGCCAGTGACACACGCTCAGCAGACTACAACCAGCAGTGGTTGAAGAACTAACTGGAGCGTGATCTGCACTCCAAAAAGGAAAACCTCAGACTACAGTGAACACTGCACACAACTGTTCACTACCCAACGCGTCTCAGCAGGAAGGCAGTCTGTGCGTCAAAACAAAGGCGCAAGCATACATCCACGTACCCTGTTTATAAAGCTATATAAAAAAAATTATGTAGTAGTGACGCACACTTTATTGAGGTACAGTATTACATCGCCATTCACCATCTGTGGCTATGCAGTGTCATCTATATATACCTTATCTATCCGTTGTCATGCTTGCAAGTCGACAGTCAGGCATAAATAGCAATTTTCACTATGCACTATGCACTTTTTAAAGGTTATGTTTGTTAATAAACATGATTATTGCCACATATTATGAGTATTACATGATGGAAATTGTATAATTTTGTATAAACTGTTTAGTGACATTATTCAGCAAATGTAACATTTTAGTAATGTCACAGATAACTTGTAATGCTGATGATGTTTTGAAGTCAGACATTCATTGTCTATACAATAAAAATGGTGTACATACTGTTACTTATCCATCATTAATGGATTCAGATATGTACTTGTATGCTTTTATGTACAACCGTATAGCAGATTCCTTAACTAATTTATTTTGTGGTTTGCATTGCTGTTCAACATGTTAATGTATGTGTTTATGTTTGTCAATTCTTTATTTATCTAGATATTAGTTTAAATGAAATCATCATCTTATGGTAGTAAAGGTTATCTTTCTCTTGTTTGAAGTATAGACATTTAAAATTGACAGGTAACAAGGAAATTACTTGATCTAGTATTTAAACATCCTCCTTGACCCTGGGCTCCAACACCGCCAGTTGTTGCTCGGAAGTGCTGTTAGCACAGTCAACACTTGCTCCTGTGTTACTGGGGTTCAGTAACGTCAGCTGGTCCTCGGTTGTGCCATTGGCTCTTTTCCTTCTGCTGCCCCTCCGGGTTCCAGTACCGTCAGCTGGTTCTCCGCAGTGCCTTTGGCCTAGGTGCCTCCATGTCGGTATCCGAGTTCCAGCAACGTCTGCTGGTCCTTGGTAGTGCTTTGGAGCACAGGTACCTCCTGCTTAGTAACCGTGTCCCAGTAACGTCAGCTGGTCCTCGGTTGTGCCATTGGCTCTTTTCCTTCTGCTGCCCCTCCGGGTTCCAGTACCGTCAGCTGGTTCTCCACAGTGCCTTTGGCCTAGGTGCCTCCATCTCGGTATCCGAGTTCCAGCAACGTCTGCTGGTCCTTGGTAGTGCTTTGGAGCACAGGTACCTCCTGCTTAGTAACCGTGTCCCAGTAACGTCAGCTGGTCCTCGGTTGTGCCATTGGCTCTTTTCCTTCTGCTGCCCCTCCGGGTTCCAGTACCGTCAGCTGGTTCTCCACAGTGCCTTTGGCCTAGGTGCCTCCATCTCGGTATCCGAGTTCCAGCAACGTCTGCTGGTCCTTGGTAGTGCTTTGGAGCACAGGTACCTCCTGCTTAGTAACCGTGTCCCAGTAACATCAGCTGGTACAAGATTGTGCTACAAATACAAGATACGGAACAAGAGACACAAGAACAATAAGCAGAAGATCTAAAAGCAGAAGAACATGAAGTATAAGACCAAAATGAAGAGCAAAATATATGCTCTAAATTCTAAGCAGAAGAAGACTAAGCAGTGTATGGGGGTGAGTCCGTTCCTCCTCGTGGTGCCCCTGGAAAATGCCTGCTGCTGCAGGCTAAACTGAACACGGACAAATACTGTTGTAATTTAAATCTTTTGTGACAGCAAGAACGGAAGGATGAAAAATTCATACTTTGACAGATTACAAGTACAGGATTCTCTGTCACAAATAAGAATATGATGAAGAAGATGAAGCAGAATATGAATAAGAATAATAGTTTAATAAGAAGAATATGAGTAATGTTAACAAAGATGAATAGCAAGAAGTTTAAGAAGAAGATAAAGAAGGTGAAGATGAAGAATAATTTGATGAAAAAGATGATGCTGCAGAAGATTATGAAGGAGAAAGTGTGTGAAAAGTTAAAAAGGTGAAGATGAAGAGCATGGAAGTTGTGTAATATACATATTTGCCAAAATATAAAAAACGTTAACATTGTCAATTTCTTCGTCAATCCGAACATCTTTAAAAAAAAAAATATTTATGCTATTCCATTTGATTGGGTTAAACATCTATGCCTTTAATGTCTCCTCAACCTTCCCCAATACATTCTACATTACTCTTTCTTGTTTTCCTTCATGTACAATTAACCAACAAGGCAAGAATGGTTTTTTTTTAATTTCGATATTTTGTTCCCATAGACTTACATGGGACTTCCGGTATCGGTATCGGGTATCGCCGATATTTTAGTGATATCGGCGATACCATTCCGATTCCGATACTTTAGGATATCGGAAAGTATCGCTCAACTCTACTCTCAAGTCTAAATATTTTTCTATCTACTGGCTAACACGGTACGAAGATACACATCTTTCCTATATTAATATATATATATACACTTTTGTTCCAGATATCTCAGGATGCTGCTTAGTTTACAGTTATTGATTTTGCCAATGTTATTTTTATAATATGTTGTTTTTGTACCAAGCAGGTTGTAAGCGTTAAAGGATAAACTGCAATTCTGTAAATCTTCAGTTATCTTTTTGGACATTGCATTACACTGGGGGCGCGACATCTGACCAGCGCTCGCAAAGAAGCTGTACAGAACTTTCCTATGCCTGTTAATGTTGCCGCTCTTAGGATATTTCTTGGACTGATTTTCTACTGCAGACAGTGGATACATGCTGTGTCAATCCTCATGCAGCCTCTCTATGACTGTATCACCATTGTGCCTTTTAAACTAACTCCTGAAGGTATAGACTGTTTTCATTCCCTCAAAAACAGGATTGTGGCAGCTCCAGCGCTAGGAACTCTCAACTATGAACTACCATTCACCCTGTATCTCCACGAACAGCAGGGACACGCGGCAGGAGTATTGACTCAGTTACATGGTGACAATCAAAGGCCAGTGGCCTGTTTCAGTGGAAGACTAGATGCAGTGGCTAGAGTGCTCCGTCCTGTGTACGGGCAGTACATGCTGTAGGACTATTGCTCCACAAATCATCAGATATCGTTCTTGATTATCCACTGACAGCACTTACACCTCATGATGTATACATCATACTGAACCAGGTGCAGTCGGCACATCTTTCAGCTGCACGTCACCTTTGATTGCAATGTGCACTTTTAATGCCTCCAAATGTTTCTTTGCAGAGATGTACCACACTTAGTCCTGTCACATTGTTACCTCTCTCGGATCTAGGGGGGAGGTCAGGTATTGTACGGTATTGTACAAAGAAGATCCAAGAGAGGAGATTCCTTATGATTATGTTCAGCTTATGGCACAGGAAACAGCAGGCCTACCCACAGTGTTTAAAACTGAAAGACATAATGTTGACTTTAAATCTTTTGTAGAACTCGCTACCAAGATGACTCAGGTACCTTCCACACCAGGTATGCCATCGTCTCCCTGAATGCAGTAATCAAAGCAGAACCAATGCTCCCATATCAGTCGGCCCAGGAGGCTGAATTTAAGGCTCTGACCGAGGCCTGTAAGATAGCTGAAGGTAGAATTGTTAACACCTACACAGATTCTAGATAAGCATTCGGTATAGCTCATGATTTGGGTCCAATTTGGAAGTCTAGAGGATTCCTGATGGCAGCAGGACATCCCATTAAAAATGCTGACGCAGTCCAGCAGTTAATTGATGCATTACAATTACCAAAAGAAGTAGCTGTCAAAAGTTAAAGCACATACCAGATGCACTGATCAGGTGAGTAAAGGAAACGCAATGGCCGATGCAGCAGCAAAAACAGCAGCCAGTAGACCACTCCAAGGGGTAACGATGCACCAGGTAAGCGCTCCCAAAAATCCCTTTGTGTCGGAGGATGCCTTAGCCCAGATGCAGGCTCAGGTGCGCCAGGAGGAAGTAGAAAAGTGGAAAAAAGAAGGTGCATGTCTGAATGCAGCAACTGGGGTATGGGGAAGAGGGATGCGCCGATGCCTTCCAAGAGCGTTGTACCCTGCGGTCGCCCAGATGTTACATGGGCCAACCCACCAGTCCAAAACTGCTGTGATGAGTGTGATGCAGAAGCATTGGGAGGCACCAGGCTTTTCCACCTGTATAAAAGGTTTGATCCAGGGATGCATGGTATGTGCTACACATAATCAGGGAAGGGTAGTCAAGACACCACCCAAACACGCCCCTCGGCCCCTCTATCCTTTCCAGAGACTGCAGATTGATTATATTCAGCTGCCAAAATCAGGTTCATGGGAGTACGTGTTGGTGTGTTTTTGATTTATTCTCAGGTTGGCCGGAGGCTTTCCAGATTGCCAAGGCTACGGCTGCGGCAACCGCAAAGAAGCTGCTTGTGGAGGTGGTGTGCAGGTATGGAGTACCAAAGGTGACCGAAAGTGACAGAGGTACACATTTCACAGGTGAAATAATGAATGAAGTCTTGACAGCGCTGGGAATTCAACAAGTTTTCCACACCCCATATTACCACAAAGCGGTGTAAAAGTGAAAGGACTAAATAGGATATTGAAGTTAAAAAAAAAAAAAATCTAAAAGGCCATGGCTGAAACAGGGAAATCTTGGCCTGAATGTTTACCATTAGCCCTATACTCAGTAAGGTACACTCCAAATAGAAAAACTGGACTTTCTCCTATAAAGTACTATTTGGCAAAGTGCCTAGTTTAGGATGTTTCTTTTCCCAAGCATTGGAAATAAGTAACCATGTATTAAGTTCATATGTAAGGGATTTGCATAAAAGACTCAAGAAAGTATATGATAATGTTTTCAGTTCTCTTCCAGATCCAAACCAGGATCCTGGGACTCACAGCCTGCAGCCTGGAGACTGGGTAGTCATTAAAAGACACGTGAGAAAGAGTCTGGATCCGAGAATATAGCTCCACTGATATCCAGAAAAAGAAGGAGTCTGGGTCAGCTGCACACCGGTTATGCTGAGGATCCCAAAGTTTATATGGATTCCATAGGTGTTCCTAGGGGGGTCCCTGACGAATACAAAGCTCAGAATCAGATCCTGGCGGGTTTCCGTTCTCTCATCCCAACTGTGCAGATCAATTACAATGTAGATTGGATAAAATATATATACTACACTGAGCAAAGATTTATCAATATCAATTTTAGTCAAGATGCTTTCCAGGGTATAGTTGAGAAACTGGGCCCAAAACAAAAGACTAACTCTTCAAAATAGACTGGCCATTGACATGATTCTAGCTGAAAAAGATGAAGTCTGTGGGATGATAGGGGAAGAATGTTGTACTTATATTCCTCAGAATTCTGAAGTCAATGGTAAAACTATAGTGGCCCTTACAGAGATTAAAAATCTGGCTCAGGAAATAAAAGCCAATGCAGAAGTAGATACCTCTTTCTTCTTAAGATGGCTTGGAGGACTTAAAGAATTTCTCCAACAAGACTGCTTAGTGGTAACAGGGCTTTTGGTGCTAGGATTGATAATTCTATGTTGTGCGATATCTATGTATAGGAAAGCTGTGACCAATGCAGCCGCCTCCTCAGGTACTTTCCTTCATCAGGAAGTTGTGTCGCTACTATATGAAGACACTGATAAGGGTGATATGGAGAAATATACTCCGCAGGATAAACCTGATAAAACCCCCTATAACAAAATACAAATGGAAATAAGAGATTTAGTTTAGGGATAGTGGGAGAACTCCATGTGCATGTTTGGTAGAGACTTGGTTGTTTGGGGGCGGTCCATAAGGGGCCAGTTTCTAAAATGACCAAGCGAAGAAATCCATTACCCCTGTCCCCACACATGGACAGTCTCGAAGGCCGCATAAATTAAGGGAAAAACTTAGTGTTTAGGGGGGATTGTCAAGGTAAAATATAATTTTCTACTATACTTTTATATTTATAGTGTGTATATGTATTTTGTAAACACGAAGTTTCCCTTAAATGATATTATTCAGATTGAAACTTATTTTAGGACAATGTTAGTATCTGCTGGTGTCTGTCTCCACCTTGTGTCCTATCACTGTATTACACTAACTATCTAATAACTTGAACTGGATCCACTGAAATGCCCCCCCACCTTTGGGGAATTGAGGAACCACATGATACACGAGAACAATAGAATCTTTCTTCAAGAAACGAAACTGAGGATGACAACACGATCAAGGAGGACTTAGAAGAAGATCTAAGGACCAATTAGGATGACCAGATGCTGAATGTGTACATATATAGACATGATTCAGCATATCTCTTTCTCCTCAATCCCGCCTTTACTCCACCCCAATATTCTGTGTATGTAATCTTATGTACGTGAATAAAAAGTTCAGTGCTTACTGGAGATGGCCGCCTAATAGCACCATTTTCTTTAGGGCACGTTCTGAAGTCTGAACCAGCGTATTGCCTGATTCATTCTCGGTCGACCCGTGCTCTTAGTCTAATTTGGAGTGACTGGAGGATGAGTGGTTTGTCGTTACGACCCCGACAGAATCAGCGGCTATTATACTATGTAGAAGTGTATGAACTATAAATATAAAATATATATATATATATATGTGTCACAAATTCAATGACATGTATATATATATATGAGGTGTAAAATTGCTGAAAAAAAATGTGTGGGCTCCTGCCCTATTTTCGCAACCAGACAGACAAAGCCAGTGAGTGGGGGCAGATAATAATAGCCCAGAGAGGGACCATTATTTTTGGCCCCCCCCGGCTACTAACATCTGCCCCCAGACACCCCAGAAAAGACAAATCTATAATTAGATTCGCCCTTTCTGGCACTTTGCCCGTCTATTCCCATTGCCCTGTAGCGGTGGCGAATGGGTTAATATGGGGTTAAAGCCACCTTGCTATTGAAAGGTGACCTTAAGCCAGGTTAATAATTGAGAGCTGTCAATTAGACAACTATCAATTATTAATCCTATTGTATGAAAGAAAAATCAAACACACACACTTTAATTAAAAATCATTTTAATGAAATAAAGACACATGTTTTTGACCATTTTTTATTTTACTGCAAAAACCATTTCCTGTAATAAAAATAAAATAAAAAAGCAAAATTATTCTTACCTATCCCATGCACAGTCAGGTCCCACGGTGTAATCCTTCAGAAAGGGTTAATGTTTACTGCAGGGACCGCAGCTAATGCTGCAGCCTCACAGTAAACCCCCAAATGAATGAGCTCCTCTCCTGGCTGACAGGAGAGTAAAGGCTGGGTCTCACATAATGATACACCAGCGATCCCGACAACGATATGCACTTGTCAGGATCGCTGGTGTATCGCTACATGATCGCTGCTGAGCTGCCAAACAGACAGCTCAGGCAGCGATCTGGGACAGCGACACTGCGGGTAACATCGCTTAAGGGCCCGTCTCACATAGCGATATCGCTACCGAGATCGCTGCTGAGTCACTAGTTTTGTGACGCAGCAGCGAGCTCACCAGCGATATCGCTGTGTGTGACATTCAGTGACGATCAGCCCCCCTGCCGGGTATCGCTGATCGTCGCTGAAATGTCAGGACCTTTTTTTGATCGCTGGTTTCCCGCTGACAGGCACGCATCGCTGCGTGTGACAGGCGGGAGACCAGCGATCCGCTGGTAACCAAGGTACACAGCGGGTTTCCAGGTGCGGGGCTGTGCCTAGAACCCGCTGTGTACCTTGGATACCAGCGCCCTGATGCAGGGGAGCTGGTAGTCCAAGGTACACAGCGGGTTTCCAGGCACCGCGCAGCGCTTGGAAACCCGCTGTGTACCTTGGATACCAGCTCCCTGCATCAGGGCGCTGGTATCCAAGGTACACTGCGGGTAACTAAGCGATGTTACCGCAGTGTCGCTGTCCCAGATCGCGTGTCTGAGCTGCCTGTTTGGCAGCTCAGCAGCGATCATGTAGCGATACACCAGCGATCCTGACAAGTGCATATCGTTGTCGGGATCGCTGGTGTATCGTTATGTGAGACCCAGCCTTTAGTTACCCGCAGTGTACGTTGGATACCAGCGCCCTGATGCAGGGAGCTGGTAACCAAGGTACACAGCGGGTTTTCCAAGCCTGCGCGGTGCCTGGAAACCCGCTGTGTACCTTGGATACCAGCTCCCTGCATCAGGGCGCTGGTATCCAAGGTACACAGCGGGTTTCTAGGCACAGCCCCGCGCCTGTCACACGCAGCGATGCGTGCCTGTCAGCGGTAAAACAGCGATCAAAAAAAGGTCCTGACATTTCAGCGACGATCAGCGATACCCGGCAGGGGGCTGATCGTCGCTGAATGTCACACACAGCGATATCGCTGGTGAGCTCGCTGCTGCGTCACAAAACTAGTGGACTCAGCAGCGATCTCGGTAGCGATATCGCTATGTGAGACGGGCCCTTAAGTGGAAAGTTTAATTGATTGCTTTCCACTTTCACTTCAGGTCACCAGGGACACATCAGTGATGTCAGAGGAACTGATTAACAAAAATAGGGGTTCCCTTCGAAAAAAAATGGCGTGGGGTCCCCCCTATTTTTGTTAACCAGCCAGATGAAGCAGACCGCTGAGGCCTGGATTTTCAGGCTGTTAAGGAGCCAAGATCCATGGACCTTGCCAGCCTGATAATACCAGGCCACAGCAGTCTGCATATCTTGGCTGATTAACAAAAATAGGGATCCCTCGAAAAAAATTGGCGTGGGGTCCCCCTATTTTGTTAACCAGCCAGATGAAGCAGACCGTGAGGCCTGGTTTTTCAGGCTGGTAAGGATCCAATATCCATGGACTTGCCAGCCTGATAATACCAGGCCACAGCAGTCTGCTTAGCTTGGCTGGTTAACAAAAATAGGGATCCCCTCGAAAAAAAAACGGCGTAGGGGTCCCCCTATTTTTGTTAACCAGCCAAGTAAAATGCAGACTGCTGCGGCCTGGTATTAAAGACTGTCAAGGCCATGGATTTTGGCCCTCAACAGCCTGATAATAACCAGGCTACAGCAGCCCCACATTTGGCGCATCAAAAGATGTGCCAATTGTGGCACTTTACCCGCTCTTCCCACTTGCCCTGTAGCGGTGGCAAGCGGGGTAATAAGGGGTTAATGTCACCGTTGATTGCACGGTGACAATAAGCCCGGTTAATAATGGAGAGGTGTCAATAAGACACCGATCCATTATTAATCCCAAAGTTTTTAAATGTTTAAAAAAAAGACACAGCAAGAAAAAAGTATTTTAATGAAATAAAAGAGACATCACAGTTTTCATTTCTTTTATTATACTCTCATTCCTGCGACGCCATCGATCTCCTGTAAAAAATAAAAAAAACAAACCAACAGTATACCACCTGTCCGACGCAGTCCATAGTAACGACTGTCCCACGACGATCCAGCTCTGCTACATCGGAATGACAGGCAGAGGCTGTCATCCCGGCGCAGCACAGCTGATTACCTGCTTCCCCGGCGGTGACGTCATCGGACTGCTTTACGGCCGCGATTACCCAGCAGTCACTGCAGTTATCGCGAGAAACTGCATGTGACCGCCAGGGAGAAGAGGATGGCGGCCATTAAGCAGTCTGGGATGTGACCGCCGGAGATCTTCTGCCGGGTAAGTGCCGCTGACTCCTGACAGACCCGACCGACGGACACTGACAGTGACAGTGACATTCCGATTCCGGTATCCGATATGACGAAAATATCGGTACTCGGAATCGGAATTCCGATACAGCCAATATCGGCCGATACCCGATATTTGCAGTATCGGAATGCTCAACACTAACCATGAGTGCTCTACACAAAAAAAACTGTTACACTTGATTATTTTCTTTTAGGAGACATTCCACATTATGTATTTAAACTTCATGGGTGCCAATAACAACAAGCAGAACTGTACAGTCTGAGCCTCCACATAGCGTATTATTTTCAATATGAGACCCAACATAGCCCCTATTTACACAATCAGTTTCCACATAGCTCCTATATACAACATGAACCCCACATAACCTCTTATATACAGTATGAGCCCCACATAGTCTCCTTATGTACAATGTGAGCACCCACATAGCCTCTTATATACAGTTTGAGTACTTGGCCTCTTTTATGCAGCATAAGCCCCACATAGCCACTTTTATACAATATCTGTTAGGGTTCGAGTTCCCGCTGCTGCACAAGGGGAGTCTCGAACCAGTCCCGCTGCGGTCCCCCATCCATCTCCGGCCGCAGTGGAGCCTGCTCAGCAGAGACGTCGGTCCCAGCTTCTTGCCCATTCCAATACTGTGCAGATACTTGCTGCTGTCCCTCCTGGATCTTCTATTATAGCCAGTGCTGGAGCAGACATCTTTGGGACGAAGTCCTGCGTTTCCCCTTCTGAGCATGCCCAGGGTAAGATCTCTCATTGGAGATCAGGGGTCACATGTTCAGGTACTGCAGCAGCTCCTATTGGTCCGCCAGGAAGGTCCTGAAACTACATGTGTTTTGGAACAGTTTCTCATTGGTCCTTTTTCTGGCAGGTCCTGTAGCTGTTACTATAAAAGGGTAGCATGGCTGGGCCGCCATGCCCTAGTATCAAATCTGTTACATGCTTGCGCCAGTGAGGTCATGTATGCATGTGGTTAGGTCTGGCAGAAATAAGCCCCTAGAATACCAGCACCTCCGGTGAGGAGATTGTATGCATGTGTTCAGGGCTTGGCTGAAAACGTCATTAGATTACTGGCTACTCCGGTGAGGAGATTGTTGCTTGTGTTCTGACTGCATGACCTCAGACTGCAATCTGCTTAGCAGTCCTCTGTGTTCCCTGTGAGTCTAGCAGGACACAGTCTTTTTCTCAGCGGCTCTGTGACGCAACAGGGTTCGCTTTATAACGCTGGTTCAGCGCCCTAGCGTTTTACTTTGCGGCTCACTGAAGCTAAGTGAGTTTGCACTTATCGCCATATAGCGCTGTGGCATTCCCGTTAGCGGCTTTGGGGATTAACGGAGTTCGCACTAACTGCCACAGCACGCTACGGCGTTTATTTTAGCGACTCTGCGCGATAACAGAGTTCGCTACTTTCGCCATCTTACTAGCAGCGGGTTTCGCCTGCACGGTGGACCCCGGGCTGCGAACGCACCTTTCTACTATATCTATTAGGTGCGTTCCGCAGACCCTAACAATATGAGTCTTCACATAGCCTCCTATAAGCAGCATGAGCCCCACATAGCCTTCCAATGTGCAGTGTGAGTTCTTACATAACCTCCCATTTACAGATTGAGCCACATATAGGTTCCTACTTACAGTTTGAGCCCCACATAGCCTCCTGTCTGCATTAGCTACTGTGTGATCTCATGTTTAATGAACACTGTCATTCAAGCTAAGGGGAAGTGCAAAGGGGGCTAATTATCCCTTGTCATGTTTTAATGGATCATATTGTTACGGAATTGAACTTTTTGGATCAAAAATTAAAGGAAACCCTGGGTGATATAAGTTGATTTTTTGTGTGTTTTTCTACCACATTGATATTGTCAGCACTGTTGGTATTGATGATATAGTTGGTACTGTCATTATTGTCAGTATTGCCAACATCGTATGTTTTTTTGGCCTTTTATTTTTCAAAATCATGGCAAAAAATCATGCCGTTCCACTGTAGCAATAAAAAATCACAGCATGGCTGTGACCTAACAGTCACTTAAAAAAGCGTTGCTGCTGCACCAAGATCGTGACATATTTTTTTTTGAATGGTTTAACACTTAAGCTCTCTATCAGGGTCATACTGGCTCACCGGAGAACCAGCAGCTGCTTAGGGCCCCCACTGCTCCAGGGGCCCCCGGCCAGTGGCATGTCACTAATAGCTGCACACCAAGCTGCTGTGGGGCCCCTGAGTCAAGGGGGGCCCCTCCGGTGCCAGTGGAGCAGCAGCTGAAGACAAGAGCCTGTCCCCGCTGCTAAAGAGAATTTAATATTCACGCTTCCCCATGCCCCCATGGGCGTGGAGAGGAGTGAATAAAATTTCTCTTTAATAGTGGGCAGCGTTAGCCACAAGCTTCGGCTAACACTGCCCGCTGGTACTGCTGAATCGGGGCCCCGGAGCTGGGCCCCTAAAGGGTGGAGAACCCTAATTGTGATCACTGCAACTTGGGACTGGAGCAGAGTTGCAGGGATCCGACGCTGTCCTCCTTCCTGCCCGACCCTTCCTGTCTGACACAGCGCGGCTGGATGACGTTATCATTCAGCACAGCTGTTTCAGAGAGGAAGCTGCCGGGATGTGCTGCGGCTGTGGGGCCTGTGCGGATAGGTGAGTGTGAGTGTGTGTGTGCGCATGCCTGTGTGTGTGTGTATGTGGTGCAGTGCTGTGTGTGTGTGTGTGAGTGAGAGAGTGATGCAGTGCTGTCTGTGCGTGGTGCTGTATGTGGGATAGTGGTGGGGGAGGAGGCAATGATGATGGTGGTGAAGAGGCAATGATTGTGGTGAGGAGGCATTGATGATGCTGGTGGGGGGAGGCAATGATGATGGTGGTGAGGAGGCAATGATGATGGTGGTGGTGGGGGAGGTAATGATGATGGTGGTGAGGATGCAATGGTGATGGTGATGAGGAGGCAATGATAATGGTGGTAATGAGGCAATGATGGTGGTGGTGGGGGGAGGCAATGATGGAGGTATTGGAATGGGCAATGATGGGGTGGTGGGGGAGAAAGTATTGATGGTTGTGGTGTAAAGGACAATAATGGTAGTGGTGGAAAGGACAATGGTGGTGGGGGAGGAGTCAATGATGGAGGTGGTGATGAGGACAATGACCGAGGTGGATTCATTATACCCTTTGACGGAGGCTGCATTATACCCTATGAGGGGGCTACATTATATTCTGTGGAGGGCTGCATTATATTCTATGTGGGGGCTGCATTATACTATATGAGGGGCTGCATTATGCCATATGAGGGTGCTATATTATATTCTATGAGGGGCTGAATTATAACTTATGAGGGGGTTGCATTATATATTGTGGGGTACTGGATTATACCCTATGAGGGGGGCTTCATTATATTCTATGAGGGAGCTGCATTATATTCTATGAGGGGGCTACATTATATTCCATGAGGGAGGCTACATTATATTCTATGAGGGGGGCTACCCCAAACCCTGCTACATAATTAAGACGTGTACTACCTTATATTATACCCTGATATTAGCTTGTTTTACCACGCAATTGGTGGTCTTGTATTTATTTCTATGTAGCTACATAGTGGGCCCCAAGAATGATTTTCTCTGGTGGGCCCAAGGTGCTCCAGTACAACGCTGTTCTCTATAGGAGGGTGCGCCAAATTGAATCTTTGCCCCAAGTGCAGGAAAATTGAGATTTGCCTCTGCATGAAGGAAGTAATTTCAGGTTTTGGTGTAAGAAGATCATAAGGAAAGATCCCTGCATTGTTTGCTCATATATTTATAAATTGTAATAAGATCACCCCTAACCCTTCATTTTTCAAAACTGAATAATCTCAAGCTTGATAACCTGTCTTGGTACTAAAGTCCACCCATTGTCCTTATTTCCACCAGTTGGGACTCTATATTTTTTTGTCCATGTTAACTTGTAAATAGAAAAATATTTAGAATTGAGAGTCCTCAGTGGTTGATCACTTTTAATGGCTAACTGAAAAGATGGTAACAAATTGCAAGCTTTCGAGACCACTCAGGTCTATGCTTGATGAAGGGACCTGAGTAGTCTCAAAAGCTTGCAATCTGTTAACATCTTTTCAGTTAGCTATGAAAGGGTATCAACCACTGAGTACTCTCAAATCTTAATATTTATATATTTTTCATGAGTATGGCTTTTCTTTCAAAGAAGCAATATTTACCTACCAGTACTGACCAATAAAAAAACTCACCTTGGAATGTTCCCGGATGTGCTTCTCTGGGAAGTGCAGTGTGTGGTCTGAGGAGATATGCAGAAGGCAAGATCTACAGTAGTAACATTATTATACCTGTAAGTCACACAGGCTGTTTGGGGAAACAAAGAGCCATCAGCTCCTTGTTCTACCATTGTATTTGTTCTGTCCCCACATGAGGCGAATGGAGGTGAAGTTGATTGGGGCTGGGAGAGTTTTCCTACCTTCCGCTTCCTCATGCAGAGCAGACAGGACCAGTGCTGTTCAGCGTCCGGAGAGATGATGCACACCAGGGATTGTGAAGTCCAGACTTGTTTATTTGGAAATCTGGACATACAGCTTATGATTGGTATACAGTAACTTCTCCAGAAATGCAGGTGAAAACGAGGTGCAGGAAAATGTAGCACCAAGTATGGCTGCAAGTGTGAGCAGCAAGAATGTATGAGGTGGTGGTCGAAAACTGATGCCTTTCACAGCTCGGTGCAAAGCGTGTCTCTCCCATAAAGAACTAACAAAGCAAAAGGCTGCTAACAGGAAGAAAAAGCAGTGACCTCAGCTCAGGAAGTGAAAGGCATGTACCAGAATTAGTTACAGGCTGCCATACAGAAAGGGCCACCAGGTGACAGCAGAGAGCATGAAAGAATAGATTATACACAGCATGGAAATAATACAATACATAACCAGACAAACGGAACAGCACACTCCCCGTCTGAAATTCCGTAAGGGATTTCACTATACTAGTGCATTTGAAATGAAGTCCAACAACCTAGAAAAAACAAACACATAAACATGCATGAAATGCAATAATAACTTCGAAACGAGGTAAAAGAGCATCTTTAAGTCAGTTCCTGAGGTAATCCAAAGGAAACCCATCTTAGGATCAGAGAAGCCGCACTAGTCCAAACTATCTCCGACCCACGGAAGTCCAATGAAAGTACTAGTGCAGTGTTCTGCTCGTCTTTATCCTACCGGAATGTCCGCAGTAGAGAGCGGTTTAAGGCAGACGTGCCAACCATGACAGTTTTTGTTTCCATGTGAGTCGTGATAAGATCTCGCAATGTGGAGTAACCTTGTGATGGTCTTGACGAGTTTCATCCAGTTGAAGAAGTGTTATGTTTTGGTAGCTGAGGAGAGCAGGCAAAAACAGCAATACACCAGAGAGGTTGGAATCTACTGGATTGCAGTACCCTGACTAACCACCACAACTAAAGGCAGCCGTGGAGCGTTCCTACGTTGGTCCTAGATGCCTCGTCACAGCCTGAGAGGTTAACTACACCTAAAGATAGAAAGAGGAAAGCTATCTGCCCCGGAGCAGATCCCCAAAGAACAAAGGAAGCCCCCAAACATGTAATGGCGGTTTGACAAGAGAAAATACAGACAAAGACAGAAAATAGTATGAGCAAACGTTGGGGCCCAATCAGCCTAGACAGAAAAAGGATAGGAAGGATACTTACTGCAATCCAAAAAAAACCCTAAAGAAAACAACGCTACTAATTGCAAAAACACCTGAGATCACACGACCTCTACCACCTAAATTAGTTCTCTGGTGTAACAAAACTAAGCCGCAGCCACTGAAAAAACTGGAAAAGGCAAATGAACAAATAACAGTGGCTCCAGAGGAACTGAGAGGAGCCCAAGCCCCCGGGGAGGGGGACCTGGCTAACTTCACAGAAATGCAGAGAAATATGCAAATGGTAAGCACAAAAACAAAAAACTGAAAATATCTTATCTGAGAGCAGGAGAAGAGGCAAGACTCAGCAAGCTTCCAAGTGAACCAGGAAACAACGTTGAGACAAGAACAATTGATCACCGGCAACCATGATGGGAGGGAACCTCCCTTATATAAGACCAGTCTGTGATTCCTGATTGCCAATCCTCATTGAATGGTTCAGTACTGTTTGTAACCACCAGAGGGAGCTTCTGCTCAGAATTCATTTCTAAAACATTCACAACAGTACCCCCCCTTGAGGAGGGGTCACCGAACCCTCATTTGTGCAACCAGGTCGGTCAGGATGAGCTCTGTGATATGCACGGATCAGTCTCCTAGCATGGATGTCCGAAGCAAACACCAAGAATTGTCCAAATACTGGAGTTTCCGTCTAGAAAAACGAGAATCCAATATTTTCTCAACCACATGCTCCAGATTGCCCTCAACCAAAACAGGGTCAGGAGGCACAGCCATAGGAACCACTGGCTCGACAAACCTCTTCAATAAGGACTTGTGGAACACGTTATGGATCTTAAATGTCCCTGGAAGAAGTAAACGAAAGGAAACAGGATTAAGAATCTCCATGATCTTATAAGGTCCAATGAACCTAGGCTTAATCTTAGGAGATGCAACTCTCATAGGGATATTTCTTGAGGACAACTAGACCAAGTCCCCCACTTTCAACCGGGACCATCTGTCCTATGCTGGTTGGCGAACCGCTGGGCCTTCTCCTGAGAGAGGGACAACCTCTCCACCACCTGGTCCCAAATCTGCTGCATACGCTCCACAACAGAGTCAACACCCGGACAGACAGAAGCCTCCGTCTGTCCCGAAGAAAATCGAGGGTGAAACCCAAAATTGCAGAATAATGGAGACATCAAAGTGGCAGAGCTTGCCCTATTATTAAGAGCAAACTCAGCCAAAGGCAAAAAAGAGACCCAGTCATCTTGATCAGCAGACACAAAGCATCTCAGATAAGTCTCCAATGTCTGGTTTGTTCTCTCAGTTTGTCCATTGGTCTGAGGATGAAAAGCAGAGGAGAAAGACAATTGAACACCAAATTTACAACAAAAAGTCCTCCAAAATCTGGAAACAAACTGGACTCCTCTGTCAGACACAATGTTCTCAGGAATGCCGTGTAACCGAACCACGTGCTGAAGGAACAAAGGCACCAATTCGGAGGAGGAAGGCAACTTAGGTAATGGCACAAGATGTATCATCTTGGAAAACCTATCACAAATCACCCAGATAACGGTCATTCTCTGAGAAACAGGAAGGTCGGAAATAAAATCCATAGAGATATGGGTCCATGGTCTCTTGGGCACAGGCAATGGCATCAACAAACCACTAGAGCGAGAGCAAGGCTTGAAGCGAGAGCAAGTCCCACAGGACTGCACAAACTCCCTAACGTCACGAGACAAAGTAGGCCACCAAAAGGACCGACTCACCAGGTCTCTGGTACCAAAAATTCCGGGATGACCGGCCAACGCGGAACAATGAATCTCAGACATCACACTCTTCTTCCACTGGTCTGGGACAAACAATTTCCCAATAGGGCAGCGCTCGGGTTTATCCTCCTGACACCCTTCCAGAGCCAGTCTCAAATTGGGCGAGATGGCGGAAAGAACTACACCCTCTTTCAAAATAACAGCAGGATCAGATAACTCAGGAGAGTCCGCAAGGAAACTCCTCGAGAGGGCATCCGCCTTAACATTCTTAGTGCCAGGAAGAAAGGAAACCACAAAATTAAAACGTGTGAAAAACAAGGCCCACCTGGCCTGTCTAGGATTAAGTCGCTTGGCTGATTCCAGATAAACCAGATTCTTATGGTCCGTGAGGACCACCACCTGATGTTTGGCTCCCTCCAGCCAATGTCTCCACTCTTCAAAAGCCCACTTCATGGCCAATAACTCCCGATTACCCACGTCATAATTACGTTCAGTTGGAGAAAATTTTCGAGAGAAAAAGGCACAAGGGTTACTTTTAGAGGTCTCTGGATCTCTTTGGGACAAAACGGCACCTGCCCCAATTTCAGAAGCATCAACTTCCACCTGAAATGGCAGAGAAACATCAGGCTGCCGTAGAACAGGAGCAGAAGTGAATCTCTGCTTAAGTTCCTGAAACGCAGAGACTGCCTCAGGAGGCCAATTCACCACATCAGAACCCTTTTTGGTCAAATCAGTCAATGGTTTAACAATAACAGAGAAATTACCAATAAATTTACGATAAAAATTGGCAAAACCCAAGAATCTCTGAAGAGCCTTTAATGAAGTAGGTTGGACCCAATCACAGATGGCCTGAACCTTGACCGGGTCCATTTCAATAACAGAAGGAGACAAAATGAATCCCAGAAATGAGATCCTCTGTACGCCAAAAAGACACTTTGATCCCTTCACATACAGAGCATTCTCTCTCAAAATCTGGAACACAGTCCGAACATGTTTCACATGAGAGTCCCAGTCATTGGAAAAAATCAAGATATCATCCAAATAAACAATCAGAAATTTATCCACAAAATCCCTGAAAATGTCATTCATGAAGGACTGGAAGACGGAAGGAACATTAGTGAGCCCAAAGGGCATCACTAGGTACTCAAAATGCCCCTCTGGGGTATTAAACGCCGTCTTCCATTCATCCCCGTGCTTAACCCCTTAATGACCAAGCCATTTTGTAGGTTAAAGACCAGGCCAATTTTTACAATTCTGACCACTGTCTCTTTATGAGGTTATAACTCTGGAACGCTTCTACGGATCTTGGCGATTCTGAGAATGTTTTCTCGTGACATATTGTACTTCATGATAGTGGTAAAATTTCTTCAATATAACTTGCTTTTTTTATGAACAAAATGGAAATATGGCAAAAATTTTGAAAATTTTGCAATTTTCAAACTTTTAATTTTTATGACATTAAATCAGAGAGATATGTCACAAAAATTAGTTAATAAATAAATTTCCCACATGTCTACTTTACATCAGCACAATTTTGGAACCAAAATTTTTTTTGTTACGAAGTTATAAGTGTTAAAAGTTGACCAGCAATTTCTCATTTTTCCAACAAAATTTACAAAACCATTTTTTTAGGGACCACCTCACATTTGAAGTGAATTTGAGGGGTCAATATGACAGAAAATACCCAAAGTGACACCATTCTAAAAACTGCACCCTCAACGTGTTCAAAGCCACATTCAAGAAGTTTATTAACCCTTTAGGTACTTCACAAGAATTGAAGCAATGTGGAAGGAAAAAAATTAACATTTAACTTTTTTTCCAAAATTTTTCTTTCGACACAATTTTTTAAAATTTTGTCAAGGGTATCAGGAGAAAATGAACCACAATATTTGTTGTACAATTTCTCCAGAGTACACCGATATACCATGTGTGGGGGAGTAAACCACTATTTGGGCGCATGGCAGAGCTCGGAATGGAAGCAGCGCCATTTGACTTTTTTGGCTGGAATTGGATTGGACGCCATGTCGCATTTGGAGAGTCCCTGTGTGCCTAAACAGTGGAAATCCCCCACAAGTGACCCCATTTTGGAAACTGGACCCCTCAAGGAACTCATCTAAATGTGTTGTGAGAGCTTTTAACCCCAAGGGCTTCACAGAAGGTTATAACGTAGAGCCGTAAAATTAAAAAATCATATTTTTTCCACAAAAATGATCTTTTCATCCCAATTATTATTTTCCAAAGGATAAAAGGACCCCAAAAGTTATTGGGCAATTAGTCCTGAGTACGCTGATACCCCATATGTGGGGGTAAACCACTATTTGGGCGCATGGCAGAGCTCGGAAGGGAAGCAGCGGCATTTGACTTTTTTGGCTGGAATTGAGATTGGATGCCATGTCGCATTTGGAGAGTCCCTGTGTGCCTAAACAGTGGAAACCCCCCAAAAGTGACCCCATTTTGGAAACTAGACCCCCAAGGAACTTATCTAAATGTGTTGTGAGAGCTTTTAACCCCCAAGCGCTTCACAGAAGGTTATAACGTAGAGCCGTAAATTAAAAAATCATATTTTTTCCACAAAAATGATCTTTTCATCCCAATTTTTATTTTCCAAAGGATAAAAGGACCCCAAAATTTATTGTGCAATTAGTCCTGAGTACGCTGATACCCCATAGGTGGGGGTAAACCACTATTTGGGCGCATGGCAGAGCTCAGAAGGGAAGCAGCGGCATTTGACTTTTTTGGCTGGAATTGAGATTGGATGCCATGTCGTATTTGGAGAGTCCCTGTGTGCCTAAACAGTGGAAACCCCCCACAAGTGACCCCATTTTGGAAACTAGACCCCCCAAGGAACTTATCTAGATGTGTGGTGAGAGCTTTGAACCCCCAAGGGCTTCACAGAAGGTTATAACGTAGAGCAGTAAAATTAAAAAATCATATTTTTTCCACAAAAATGATCTTTTCATCCCAATTTTTATTTTCCAAAGGATAAAAGGACCCCAAAATTTATTGTGCAATTAGTCCTGAGTACGCTGATACCCCATAGGTGGGGGTAAACCACTATTTGGGCGCATGGCAGAGCTCGGAAGGGAAGCAGCGGCATTTGACTTTTTTGGCTGGAATTGAGATTGGATGCCATGTCGTATTTGGAGAGTCCCTGTGTGCCTAAACAGTGGAAACCCCCCACAAGTGACCCCATTTTGGAAACTAGACCCCCCAAGGAACTTATCTAGATGTGTGGTGAGAGCTTTGAACCCCCAAGGGCTTCACAGAAGGTTATAACGTAGAGCAGTAAAATTAAAAAATCATATCTTTTCCACAAAAATGATCTTTCCACCCCCAATTGTTATTTTCCAAAGGGTAACAGGACCCCAAAAGTTATTGTGCAATTTGTCCTGAGTACGCTGATACCCCATATGTGGGGGGAAACCACTATTTTGATGCATGGCAAAGCTCGAAAGGGAAGTAGCGCCTTTTTCAAATGCAGACTTTGATGGAATGGTCTGTGGGTGTCATGTCACGTTTGGATAGCCCCTGATGTGCCTAAACAGTAGAAACCCCCCACAAGTGACTCCATTTTGGAAACTAGACCCCCAAGGAACTTTTCTAGATGTGTGGTGAGCACTTTGAACCCCCAAGTGCTTCACAGAAGTTTATAACGTAGAGCCGTGAAAATGAAAAAAATCACATTTTTTTCCACAAAAATAATCTTTTTGCCCCAAATTTTTATTTTTATAATGGTAACAGGAGAAATAGGACCCCAAAAGCTATTGTGCAATTTGTCCTGAGTACGCTGATATCCCATATGTGGGGGGGAACCACTATTTTGACCCATGGCAGAGATCGGAAGGGAAGGAGCACCGTTTTTAAATGCAGACTTTGATGGAATGGTCTGCGGGTGTCATGTCGCGCTTGGAGAGCCCCTGATGTGCCTAAACAGTAGAAACCCCCCACAAATGACCCCATTTTGCAAACTAGACCCCCCAAGGAACTTATCTAGATGTGTGGTCAGCACTTTAAACCCCCAAGGGCTTCACAGAAGTTTATAACGTAGAGCCGTGAAAATAAAAAAAATCATATTTTTTTCCACAAAAATGACCTTTTTGCCCCCAAATTTTTATTTTTATAAGGGTAACAGGAGAAATAGGACCCCAAAAGCTATTGTGCATTTTGTCCTGAGTACGCTGATACCCCATATGCGGGGGGGGAACCACTGTGATCGCCTTACTGCGATCTTTGGGAGGCACAATGAACAAATCTACCAAAGGTGAAGAATTGGTTTTCTTTTTTACCCCGTTCCTCGTGCGATATTAGTGATTAGGCGACTTTATTCCTCGGATCGGTGCGATTACAGCGATACCAGATTTACACCCTTTTTTCATGTTTAGCTTCTGTCACACACTAAAAGATGCTTTTTTTTAATAATTTTTTGTAAGAATTTTTTGCATCGCCGTATTTTGAGAGCTATAATTTTTCCATATTTCGGCCGACAGAGTTATCTGTGGGCTTATTTTTTGCGGGACGAGCTGACGTATTTATTGGTACCATATTCGGGCACATAACGTTTTTTGATCGCTTCCTATTCCGATTTTTGTGGAAGCAGAATGAACAAGAACCAGCAATTCAGGAATTGGTTTTTTTTTTAATTTTTTTTCCCCCGTTCCACGTGTTGTAAAATTGATAAAGCAGCTTTATTCTTCGGGTCACTACGATTACAGCGATACCTCATTTATATATTTTTTTATGTTTTGGCGTTTTTTACACAATAAAGAATTTTATAGAAAAAATAATTATTTTTGCATCAGTTTATTCCGCGAGCTATAACTTTTTTATTTTTTCGCTTATGATGCTGTATAGCGGCTTGTTTTTTGCGGGACAAGATGACATTTTCAGCGGTACCATGATTATTTATATCTGACTTTTTGATCGCGTGTTATTGCACTTTTTCCAAGCGGTGTGATGATACAGCTTGGAAAAAGTATAATTTACTACTTTTTTGTGTTTTTTTTTTTACGGCTTTCACTGAAGGGGTTAACTAGGGTTATGCTTTTATAGATGGGATTTTTACGGACATGGCGATACCTAACATGTGTATTTTTTTGTTTTTTATTTTTTTTATTACATAAAAATGTGTATTTTTTAGGGGATTTTTTTAAATTATTTTTTAATATTTTTTTTACAATTTTTTTTAAAAAATGATTTTTTTCAACTTGTCCCTTTATGGGACTTTCACTTTTTTTTACTTTTTATTGCAGTTACAATGCATTGCAATGCTCTGGCATTGCAATGCATTGCAACTATAGTGGAAGCTGCTGTGACATGATCACAGCAGCTTCCCGTAGCTAAATGACCCGGAGGTTGTCATGACAACCCCCGGGTTATCAAGGCAGAGATAGGCCCCTGCAAATACAGTGCAGGGTGCGATCTGAGGCAGAGGGAGCTCCCGACCCTCTGCATCCCCCCTGAGCTCTGCGATCGCGCTGGATCGCAGCAGTCAGGGGGTTAACAGCCAGGGGCGGTGGGGGCTCCGCTCCTGGCTGTCAGTGCAGGAAGCCTGGCCACTGCAGCGCCGGCTCCTGCACTGATCGCGCTGGGGAAGCTGAAATTTCAGCTTCTCCTGTTAGATCGCTGCTGTGTTTGGTCAGTCAGATTGACTGACCAATCACAGCGCTGTGAGTGTGGGGACCGACGGCAAAGGTCCCCGCACCGCTTGCCGTGCCTGTCAGCTGTCTGTGACAGCTGTCGGCACTGATCTACCACTGCGTGTTTACACGCAGTGGTAGATCAAAGGCATGACGTGCAGAGTCCGTCCTGGTGCCGGAACTGGCACCTTGCCATGACGGACTCTGCACGTCAGTGGACATTAAGGGGTTAATGCGAATAAGGTTATACGCCCCCCTGAGGTCAAGCTTGGTAAACCAAGTAGCACTTTTCACCCTGGAAAACAGGTCAGAAATCAAGGGTAACGGATATTGATATTTCACAGTGATATTGTTCAAAAGACGATAATCAATACACGGCCTTAATGAACCATCCTTTTTGGCCACAAAGAAAAAACCGGCACCCAAGGGTGAAGAGGATGATCTGATATGACCCTTCTCCAATGACTCCTTGATATAAGACCGCATAGCGTCATGTTCAGGTACAGACAAGTTAAAAAGGCGACCTTTAGGGAATTTACTACCAGGCACTAATTCAATAGCGCAGTCATAGCTCCTATGGGGGGGCAAGGATGCAGATTTACTTTCGCTAAACACATCAGAAAAATCTGTCAAAAAGTCAGGAACATCCTGAGCCTGGGGAGAGGCAGAAAAAACAGGAGTATTGGCATTAACACATTGGCAGCCCCAACTGGTTACAGACACAGATTTCCAATCCAAAACAGGATTATGAGACTGTAACCAAGGGAAACCAAGTACAATAATGTCATGCAGATTATACAGCACCAAAAATTTGCAACTCTCCTGATGATCAGGTTCAACCCTCATTATCACCTGAGTAGAGAACTGGGGTTTATGCTCAGCCAAAGGGGTAGAATCAATCCCCAGTAGGGGAATAGACTTCCGTAGGGGTATCAAGGGAAACCCACAACGTTTAGCAAAATCAAAATCCATCAGGTTAATAGCTGCTCCCGAATCAACAAAATCCTGAGCAGAAAATGTGGACAGGGAGCAAATCAGGGTAACAGTCAGCAGACATTTAGTCTGAACACTACCCAAGACAACTGAGCGTGCAAAACGTCTTCCCCGCTTAGGGCAGACTGAAATAGCATGTGCCTCATCACCACAGTAGAAACATAACCCATTGCGTTTTCAAAACTCATGACGCTGTGCCCCAGAAGCCACTCTATCACACTGCATGGGTTCAGAAGCTGGTTCACAAGGCAACACTATTCCACACATACTTCTACGCTCACGCAAACGTCTGTCAATTTGAATCGCTAATGACATAGAATCATTGAGACCAGAGGGAGCAGGGAAATCCGCCATAACATCTTTTACATTCTCTGACAGACCCTTCCGAAAAAGTGCTGCCAAAGCATCGTCATTCCATTTGGTCAGGACTGCCCACTTTCGGAATTTCTGACAGTACAACTCAGCGTCCTCAAGCCCCTGATTTAATGCCAACAAGGTTTTTACAGCTTCATCAGTGACATTAGGTTCATCATACAATAACCCCAGAGCCAGAAAAAATGCATCAACATTACTCAAAACAGGGTCCCCAGGTGTCAGGGAAAAAGCCCAATCCTGAGGATCGCCGAGCAGGAGAGAGATGACAATTTGAACCTGCTGTGCTGCGTCCCCTGAGGACTTAGGTTTTAAGGCAAAAAACAACTTACAGTTATTTTTGAAATTCAGAAATTTAGCTCGATCCCCCAAAAACAAATCTGGCATTGGGATCCTGGGTTCCACAACTGGCAACCTAGCAAGATAGGTAGCAATACTCCGAACCTCAGTGGCAAGCTGATCCACACGGCCAGACAACTGTGCAAACTCCATTGAGAGAGAAAAAAAAAATCCTCCTCAGCACCCAGAGAAAAAGAGGGAAAAAATGCAACAAACAGAAAAAAAATCTCTGACAACTCTGACAACCTTTTTTCTTTCCACACTAATTTTCCCTTCTGTGAGTACCATATAATTTTCAGTTGGGCCGGTGATACTGTTATGTTTTGGTAGCTGAGGAGAGCAGGCAAAAACGGCAATACACCAGAGAGGTTGTAATCTACTGGATTTCAGACTTTGATGGAATGGTCTGTGGGTGTCATGTCACGTTTGGATAGCCCCTGATGTGCCTAAACAGTAGAAACCCCCCACAAGTGACTCCATTTTGGAAACTAGACCCCCAAGGAACTTTTCTAGATGTGTGGTGAGCACTTTGAACCCCCAAGTGCTTCACAGAAGTTTATAACGTAGAGCCGTGAAAATGAAAAAATCACATTTTTTTCCACAAAAATAATCTTTTTGCCCCAAATTTTTATTTTTATAATGGTAACAGGAGAAATAGGACCCCAAAAGCTATTGTGCAATTTGTCCTGAGTACGCTGATATCCCATATGTGGGGGGGAACCACTATTTTGACGCATGGCAGAGATCGGAAGGGAAGGAGCACCGTTTTTAAATGCAGACTTTGATGGAATGGTCTGCGGGTGTCATGTCGCGCTTGGAGAGCCCCTGATGTGCCTAAACAGTAGAAACCCCCCACAAATGACCCCATTTTGCAAACTAGACCCCCCAAGGAACTTATCTAGATGTGTGGTCAGCACTTTAAACCCCAAGGGCTTCACAGAAGTTTATAACGTAGAGCCGTGAAAATAAAAAAAATCATATTTTTTTCACAAAAATGACCTTTTTGCCCCCAAATTTTTATTTTTATAAGGGTAACAGGAGAAATAGGACCCCAAAAGCTATTGTGCATTTTGTCCTGAGTACGCTGATACCCCATATGCGGGGGGGAACCACTGTGATCGCCTTACTGCGATCTTTGGGAGGCACAATGAACAAATCTACCAAAGGTGAAGAATTGGTTTTCTTTTTTACCCCGTTCCTCGTGCGATATTAGTGATTAGGCGACTTTATTCCTCGGATCGGTGCGATTACAGCGATACCAGATTTACACCCTTTTTTCATGTTTAGCTTCTGTCACACACTAAAAGATGCTTTTTTTTTAATAATTTTTTGTAAGAATTTTTTGCATCGCCGTATTTTGAGAGCTATAATTTTTCCATATTTCGGCCGACAGAGTTATCTGTGGGCTTATTTTTTGCGGGACGAGCTGACGTATTTATTGGTACCATATTCGGGCACATAACGTTTTTTGATCGCTTCCTATTCCGATTTTTGTGGAAGCAGAATGAACAAGAACCAGCAATTCAGGAATTGGTTTTTTTTTAATTTTTTTTCCCCGTTCCACGTGTTGTAAAATTGATAAAGCAGCTTTATTCTTCGGTCACTACGATTACAGCGATACCTCATTTATATATTTTTTTATGTTTTGGCGTTTTTTACACAATAAAGAATTTTATAGAAAAAATAATTATTTTTGCATCAGTTTATTCCGCGAGCTATAACTTTTTTATTTTTTCGCTTATGATGCTGTATAGCGGCTTGTTTTTTGCGGGACAAGATGACATTTTCAGCGGTACCATGATTATTTATATCTGACTTTTTGATCGCGTGTTATTGCACTTTTTCCAAGCGGTGTGATGATACAGCTTGGAAAAAGTATAATTTACTACTTTTTTGTGTTTTTTTTTTACGGCTTTCACTGAAGGGGTTAACTAGGGTTATGCTTTTATAGATGGGATTTTTACGGACATGGCGATACCTAACATGTGTATTTTTTTTGTTTTTTATTTTTTTTATTACATAAAAATGTGTATTTTTTAGGGGATTTTTTTTAAATTATTTTTTAATATTTTTTTTACAATTTTTTTTAAAAAATGATTTTTTTCAACTTGTCCCTTTATGGGACTTTCACTTTTTTTACTTTTTATTGCAGTTACAATGCATTGCAATGCTCTGGCATTGCAATGCATTGCAACTATAGTGGAAGCTGCTGTGACATGATCACAGCAGCTTCCCGTAGCTAAATGACCCGGAGGTTGTCATGACAACCCCCGGGTTATCAAGGCAGAGATAGGCCCCTGCAAATACAGTGCAGGGTGCGATCTGAGGCAGAGGGAGCTCCCGACCCTCTGCATCCCCCCCTGAGCTCTGCGATCGCGCTGGATCGCAGCAGTCAGGGGGTTAACAGCCAGGGGCGGTGGGGGCTCCGCTCCTGGCTGTCAGTGCAGGAAGCCTGGCCACTGCAGCGCTGGCTCCTGCACTGATCGCGCTGGGGAAGCTGAAATTTCAGCTTCTCCTGTTAGATCGCTGCTGTGTTTGGTCAGTCAGATTGACTGACCAATCACAGCGCTGTGAGTGTGGGGACCGAAGGCAAAGGTCCCCGCACCGCTTGCCGTGCCTGTCAGCTGTCTGTGACAGCTGTCGGCACTGATCTACCACTGCGTGTTTACACGCAGTGGTAGATCAAAGGCATGACGTGCAGAGTCCGTCCTGGTGCCGGAACTGGCACCTTGCCATGACGGACTCTGCACGTCAGTGGACATTAAGGGGTTAATGCGAATAAGGTTATACGCCCCCCTGAGGTCAAGCTTGGTAAACCAAGTAGCACTTTTCACCCTGGAAAACAGGTCAGAAATCAAGGGTAACGGATATTGATATTTCACAGTGATATTGTTCAAAAGACGATAATCAATACACGGCCTTAATGAACCATCCTTTTTGGCCACAAAGAAAAAACCGGCACCCAAGGGTGAAGAGGATGATCTGATATGACCCTTCTCCAATGACTCCTTGATATAAGACCGCATAGCGTCATGTTCAGGTACAGACAAGTTAAAAAGGCGACCTTTAGGGAATTTACTACCAGGCACTAATTCAATAGCGCAGTCATAGCTCCTATGGGGGGGCAAGGATGCAGATTTACTTTCGCTAAACACATCAGAAAAATCTGTCAAAAAGTCAGGAACATCCTGAGCCTGGGGAGAGGCAGAAAAAACAGGAGTATTGGCATTAACACATTGGCAGCCCCAACTGGTTACAGACACAGATTTCCAATCCAAAACAGGATTATGAGACTGTAACCAAGGGAAACCAAGTACAATAATGTCATGCAGATTATACAGCACCAAAAATTTGCAACTCTCCTGATGATCAGGTTCAACCCTCATTATCACCTGAGTAGAGAACTGGGGTTTATGCTCAGCCAAAGGGGTAGAATCAATCCCCAGTAGGGGAATAGACTTCCGTAGGGGTATCAAGGGAAACCCACAACGTTTAGCAAAATCAAAATCCATCAGGTTAATAGCTGCTCCCGAATCAACAAAATCCTGAGCAGAAAATGTGGACAGGGAGCAAATCAGGGTAACAGTCAGCAGACATTTAGTCTGAACACTACCCAAGACAACTGAGCGTGCAAAACGTCTTCCCCGCTTAGGGCAGACTGAAATAGCATGTGCCTCATCACCACAGTAGAAACATAACCCATTGCGTTTTCAAAACTCATGACGCTGTGCCCCAGAAGCCACTCTATCACACTGCATGGGTTCAGAAGCTGGTTCACAAGGCAACACTATTCCACACATACTTCTACGCTCACGCAAACGTCTGTCAATTTGAATCGCTAATGACATAGAATCATTGAGACCAGAGGGAGCAGGGAAATCCGCCATAACATCTTTTACATTCTCTGACAGACCCTTCCGAAAAAGTGCTGCCAAAGCATCGTCATTCCATTTGGTCAGGACTGCCCACTTTCGGAATTTCTGACAGTACAACTCAGCGTCCTCAAGCCCCTGATTTAATGCCAACAAGGTTTTTACAGCTTCATCAGTGACATTAGGTTCATCATACAATAACCCCAGAGCCAGAAAAAATGCATCAACATTACTCAAAACAGGGTCCCCAGGTGTCAGGGAAAAAGCCCAATCCTGAGGATTGCCGAGCAGGAGAGAGATGACAATTTGAACCTGCTGTGCTGCGTCCCCTGAGGACTTAGGTTTTAAGGCAAAAAACAACTTACAGTTATTTTTGAAATTCAGAAATTTAGCTCGATCCCCCAAAAACAAATCTGGCATTGGGATCCTGGGTTCCACAACTGGCAACCTAGCAAGATAGGTAGCAATACTCCGAACCTCAGTGGCAAGCTGATCCACACGGCCAGACAACTGTGCAAACTCCATTGAGAGAGAAAAAAAAATCCTCCTCAGCACCCAGAGAAAAAGAGGGAAAAAATGCAACAAACAGAAAAAAAATCTCTGACAACTCTGACAACCTTTTTTCTTTCCACACTAATTTTCCCTTCTGTGAGTACCATATAATTTTCAGTTGGGCCGGTGATACTGTTATGTTTTGGTAGCTGAGGAGAGCAGGCAAAAACGGCAATACACCAGAGAGGTTGTAATCTACTGGATTTCAGACTTTGATGGAATGGTCTGTGGGTGTCATGTCACGTTTGGATAGCCCCTGATGTGCCTAAACAGTAGAAACCCCCCACAAGTGACTCCATTTTGGAAACTAGACCCCCCAAGGAACTTTTCTAGATGTGTGGTGAGCACTTTGAACCCCCAAGTGCTTCACAGAAGTTTATAACGTAGAGCCGTGAAAATGAAAAAATCACATTTTTTTCCACAAAAATAATCTTTTTGCCCCAAATTTTTATTTTTATAATGGTAACAGGAGAAATAGGACCCCAAAAGCTATTGTGCAATTTGTCCTGAGTACGCTGATATCCCATATGTGGGGGGGAACCACTATTTTGACGCATGGCAGAGATCGGAAGGGAAGGAGCACCGTTTTTAAATGCAGACTTTGATGGAATGGTCTGCGGGTGTCATGTCGCGCTTGGAGAGCCCCTGATGTGCCTAAACAGTAGAAACCCCCCACAATGACCCCATTTTGCAAACTAGACCCCCCAAGGAACTTATCTAGATGTGTGGTCAGCACTTTAAACCCCCAAGGGCTTCACAGAAGTTTATAACGTAGAGCCGTGAAAATAAAAAAAATCATATTTTTTTCCACAAAAATGACCTTTTTGCCCCCAAATTTTTATTTTTATAAGGGTAACAGGAGAAATAGGACCCCAAAAGCTATTGTGCATTTTGTCCTGAGTACGCTGATACCCCATATGCGGGGGGGGAACCACTGTGATCGCCTTACTGCGATCTTTGGGAGGCACAATGAACAAATCTACCAAAGGTGAAGAATTGGTTTTCTTTTTTACCCCGTTCCTCGTGCGATATTAGTGATTAGGCGACTTTATTCCTCGGATCGGTGCGATTACAGCGATACCAGATTTACACCCTTTTTTCATGTTTAGCTTCTGTCACACACTAAAAGATGCTTTTTTTTTAATAATTTTTTGTAAGAATTTTTTGCATCGCCGTATTTTGAGAGCTATAATTTTTTCCATATTTCGGCCGACAGAGTTATCTGTGGGCTTATTTTTTGCGGGACGAGCTGACGTATTTATTGGTACCATATTCGGGCACATAACGTTTTTTGATCGCTTCCTATTCCGATTTTTGTGGAAGCAGAATGAACAAGAACCAGCAATTCAGGAATTGGTTTTTTTTTAATTTTTTTTCCCCCGTTCCACGTGTTGTAAAATTGATAAAGCAGCTTTATTCTTCGGGTCACTACGATTACAGCGATACCTCATTTATATATTTTTTTATGTTTTGGCGTTTTTTACACAATAAAGAATTTTATAGAAAAAATAATTATTTTTGCATCAGTTTATTCCGCGAGCTATAACTTTTTTATTTTTTCGCTTATGATGCTGTATAGCGGCTTGTTTTTTGCGGGACAAGATGACATTTTCAGCGGTACCATGATTATTTATATCTGACTTTTTGATCGCGTGTTATTGCACTTTTTCCAAGCGGTGTGATGATACAGCTTGGAAAAAGTATAATTTACTACTTTTTTGTGTTTTTTTTTTACGGCTTTCACTGAAGGGGTTAACTAGGGTTATGCTTTTATAGATGGGATTTTTACGGACATGGCGATACCTAACATGTGTATTTTTTTTGTTTTTTATTTTTTTTATTACATAAAAATGTGTATTTTTTAGGGATTTTTTTTAAATTATTTTTTAATATTTTTTTTACAATTTTTTTTAAAAAATGATTTTTTTCAACTTGTCCCTTTATGGGACTTTCACTTTTTTTACTTTTTATTGCAGTTACAATGCATTGCAATGCTCTGGCATTGCAATGCATTGCAACTATAGTGGAAGCTGCTGTGACATGATCACAGCAGCTTCCCGTAGCTAAATGACCCGGAGGTTGTCATGACAACCCCCGGGTTATCAAGGCAGAGATAGGCCCCTGCAAATACAGTGCAGGGTGCGATCTGAGGCAGAGGGAGCTCCCGACCCTCTGCATCCCCCCCTGAGCTCTGCGATCGCGCTGGATCGCAGCAGTCAGGGGGTTAACAGCCAGGGGCGGTGGGGCTCCGCTCCTGGCTGTCAGTGCAGGAAGCCTGGCCACTGCAGCGCTGGCTCCTGCACTGATCGCGCTGGGGAAGCTGAAATTTCAGCTTCTCCTGTTAGATCGCTGCTGTGTTTGGTCAGTCAGATTGACTGACCAATCACAGCGCTGTGAGTGTGGGGACCGAAGGCAAAGGTCCCCGCACCGCTTGCCGTGCCTGTCAGCTGTCTGTGACAGCTGTCGGCACTGATCTACCACTGCGTGTTTACACGCAGTGGTAGATCAAAGGCATGACGTGCAGAGTCCGTCCTGGTGCCGGAACTGGCACCTTGCCATGACGGACTCTGCACGTCAGTGGACATTAAGGGGTTAATGCGAATAAGGTTATACGCCCCCCTGAGGTCAAGCTTGGTAAACCAAGTAGCACTTTTCACCCTGGAAAACAGGTCAGAAATCAAGGGTAACGGATATTGATATTTCACAGTGATATTGTTCAAAAGACGATAATCAATACACGGCCTTAATGAACCATCCTTTTTGGCCACAAAGAAAAAACCGGCACCCAAGGGTGAAGAGGATGATCTGATATGACCCTTCTCCAATGACTCCTTGATATAAGACCGCATAGCGTCATGTTCAGGTACAGACAAGTTAAAAAGGCGACCTTTAGGGAATTTACTACCAGGCACTAATTCAATAGCGCAGTCATAGCTCCTATGGGGGGGCAAGGATGCAGATTTACTTTCGCTAAACACATCAGAAAAATCTGTCAAAAAGTCAGGAACATCCTGAGCCTGGGGAGAGGCAGAAAAAACAGGAGTATTGGCATTAACACATTGGCAGCCCCAACTGGTTACAGACACAGATTTCCAATCCAAAACAGGATTATGAGACTGTAACCAAGGGAAACCAAGTACAATAATGTCATGCAGATTATACAGCACCAAAAATTTGCAACTCTCCTGATGATCAGGTTCAACCCTCATTATCACCTGAGTAGAGAACTGGGGTTTATGCTCAGCCAAAGGGTAGAATCAATCCCCAGTAGGGGAATAGACTTCCGTAGGGGTATCAAGGGAAACCCACAACGTTTAGCAAAATCAAAATCCATCAGGTTAATAGCTGCTCCCGAATCAACAAAATCCTGAGCAGAAAATGTGGACAGGGAGCAAATCAGGGTAACAGTCAGCAGACATTTAGTCTGAACACTACCCAAGACAACTGAGCGTGCAAAACGTCTTCCCCGCTTAGGGCAGACTGAAATAGCATGTGCCTCATCACCACAGTAGAAACATAACCCATTGCGTTTTCAAAACTCATGACGCTGTGCCCCAGAAGCCACTCTATCACACTGCATGGGTTCAGAAGCTGGTTCACAAGGCAACACTATTCCACACATACTTCTACGCTCACGCAAACGTCTGTCAATTTGAATCGCTAATGACATAGAATCATTGAGACCAGAGGGAGCAGGGAAATCCGCCATAACATCTTTTACATTCTCTGACAGACCCTTCCGAAAAAGTGCTGCCAAAGCATCGTCATTCCATTTGGTCAGGACTGCCCACTTTCGGAATTTCTGACAGTACAACTCAGCGTCCTCAAGCCCCTGATTTAATGCCAACAAGGTTTTTACAGCTTCATCAGTGACATTAGGTTCATCATACAATAACCCCAGAGCCAGAAAAAATGCATCAACATTACTCAAAACAGGGTCCCCAGGTGTCAGGGAAAAAGCCCAATCCTGAGGATTGCCGAGCAGGAGAGAGATGACAATTTGAACCTGCTGTGCTGCGTCCCCTGAGGACTTAGGTTTTAAGGCAAAAAACAACTTACAGTTATTTTTGAAATTCAGAAATTTAGCTCGATCCCCCAAAAACAAATCTGGCATTGGGATCCTGGGTTCCACAACTGGCAACCTAGCAAGATAGGTAGCAATACTCCGAACCTCAGTGGCAAGCTGATCCACACGGCCAGACAACTGTGCAAACTCCATTGAGAGAGAAAAAAAAAATCCTCCTCAGCACCCAGAGAAAAAGAGGGAAAAAATGCAACAAACAGAAAAAAAATCTCTGACAACTCTGACAACCTTTTTTCTTTCCACACTAATTTTCCCTTCTGTGAGTACCATATAATTTTCAGTTGGGCCGGTGATACTGTTATGTTTTGGTAGCTGAGGAGAGCAGGCAAAAACGGCAATACACCAGAGAGGTTGTAATCTACTGGATTTCAGACTTTGATGGAATGGTCTGTGGGTGTCATGTCACGTTTGGATAGCCCCTGATGTGCCTAAACAGTAGAAACCCCCCACAAGTGACTCCATTTTGGAAACTAGACCCCCCAAGGAACTTTTCTAGATGTGTGGTGAGCACTTTGAACCCCCAAGTGCTTCACAGAAGTTTATAACGTAGAGCCGTGAAAATGAAAAAATCACATTTTTTTCCACAAAAATAATCTTTTTGCCCCAAATTTTTATTTTTATAATGGTAACAGGAGAAATAGGACCCCAAAAGCTATTGTGCAATTTGTCCTGAGTACGCTGATATCCCATATGTGGGGGGGAACCACTATTTTGACGCATGGCAGAGATCGGAAGGGAAGGAGCACCGTTTTTAAATGCAGACTTTGATGGAATGGTCTGCGGGTGTCATGTCGCGCTTGGAGAGCCCCTGATGTGCCTAAACAGTAGAAACCCCCCACAAATGACCCCATTTTGCAAACTAACCCCCAAGGAACTTATCTAGATGTGTGGTCAGCACTTTAAACCCCCAAGGGCTTCACAGAAGTTTATAACGTAGAGCCGTGAAAATAAAAAAAATCATATTTTTTTCCACAAAAATGACCTTTTTGCCCCCAAATTTTTATTTTTATAAGGGTAACAGGAGAAATAGGACCCAAAAGCTATTGTGCATTTTGTCCTGAGTACGCTGATACCCCATATGCGGGGGGGGAACCACTGTGATCGCCTTACTGCGATCTTTGGGAGGCACAATGAACAAATCTACCAAAGGTGAAGAATTGGTTTTCTTTTTTACCCCGTTCCTCGTGCGATATTAGTGATTAGGCGACTTTATTCCTCGGATCGGTGCGATTACAGCGATACCAGATTTACACCCTTTTTTCATGTTTAGCTTCTGTCACACACTAAAAGATGCTTTTTTTTTAATAATTTTTTGTAAGAATTTTTTGCATCGCCGTATTTTGAGAGCTATAATTTTTCCATATTTCGGCCGACAGAGTTATCTGTGGGCTTATTTTTTGCGGGACGAGCTGACGTATTTATTGGTACCATATTCGGGCACATAACGTTTTTTGATCGCTTCCTATTCCGATTTTTGTGGAAGCAGAATGAACAAGAACCAGCAATTCAGGAATTGGTTTTTTTTTAATTTTTTTTCCCCCGTTCCACGTGTTGTAAAATTGATAAAGCAGCTTTATTCTTCGGGTCACTACGATTACAGCGATACCTCATTTATATATTTTTTTATGTTTTGGCGTTTTTTACACAATAAAGAATTTTATAGAAAAAATAATTATTTTTGCATCAGTTTATTCCGCGAGCTATAACTTTTTTATTTTTTCGCTTATGATGCTGTATAGCGGCTTGTTTTTTGCGGGACAAGATGACATTTTCAGCGGTACCATGATTATTTATATCTGACTTTTTGATCGCGTGTTATTGCACTTTTTCCAAGCGGTGTGATGATACAGCTTGGAAAAAGTATAATTTACTACTTTTTTGTGTTTTTTTTTTACGGCTTTCACTGAAGGGGTTAACTAGGGTTATGCTTTTATAGATGGGATTTTTACGGACATGGCGATACCTAACATGTGTATTTTTTTGTTTTTTATTTTTTTTATTACATAAAAATGTGTATTTTTTAGGGGATTTTTTTAAATTATTTTTTAATATTTTTTTTACAATTTTTTTTAAAAAATGATTTTTTTCAACTTGTCCCTTTATGGGACTTTCACTTTTTTTACTTTTTATTGCAGTTACAATGCATTGCAATGCTCTGGCATTGCAATGCATTGCAACTATAGTGGAAGCTGCTGTGACATGATCACAGCAGCTTCCCGTAGCTAAATGACCCGGAGGTTGTCATGACAACCCCCGGGTTATCAAGGCAGAGATAGGCCCCTGCAAATACAGTGCAGGGTGCGATCTGAGGCAGAGGGAGCTCCCGACCCTCTGCATCCCCCCCTGAGCTCTGCGATCGCGCTGGATCGCAGCAGTCAGGGGGTTAACAGCCAGGGGCGGTGGGGGCTCCGCTCCTGGCTGTCAGTGCAGGAAGCCTGGCCACTGCAGCGCCGGCTCCTGCACTGATCGCGCTGGGGAAGCTGAAATTTCAGCTTCTCCTGTTAGATCGCTGCTGTGTTTGGTCAGTCAGATTGACTGACCAATCACAGCGCTGTGAGTGTGGGGACCGACGGCAAAGGTCCCCGCACCGCTTGCCGTGCCTGTCAGCTGTCTGTGACAGCTGTCGGCACTGATCTACCACTGCGTGTTTACACGCAGTGGTAGATCAAAGGCATGACGTGCAGAGTCCGTCCTGGTGCCGGAACTGGCACCTTGCCATGACGGACTCTGCACGTCAGTGGACATTAAGGGGTTAATGCGAATAAGGTTATACGCCCCCCTGAGGTCAAGCTTGGTAAACCAAGTAGCACTTTTCACCCTGGAAAACAGGTCAGAAATCAAGGGTAACGGATATTGATATTTCACAGTGATATTGTTCAAAAGACGATAATCAATACACGGCCTTAATGAACCATCCTTTTTGGCCACAAAGAAAAAACCGGCACCCAAGGGTGAAGAGGATGATCTGATATGACCCTTCTCCAATGACTCCTTGATATAAGACCGCATAGCGTCATGTTCAGGTACAGACAAGTTAAAAAGGCGACCTTTAGGGAATTTACTACCAGGCACTAATTCAATAGCGCAGTCATAGCTCCTATGGGGGGGCAAGGATGCAGATTTACTTTCGCTAAACACATCAGAAAAATCTGTCAAAAAGTCAGGAACATCCTGAGCCTGGGAGAGGCAGAAAAAACAGGAGTATTGGCATTAACACATTGGCAGCCCCAACTGGTTACAGACACAGATTTCCAATCCAAAACAGGATTATGAGACTGTAACCAAGGGAAACCAAGTACAATAATGTCATGCAGATTATACAGCACCAAAAATTTGCAACTCTCCTGATGATCAGGTTCAACCCTCATTATCACCTGAGTAGAGAACTGGGGTTTATGCTCAGCCAAAGGGGTAGAATCAATCCCCAGTAGGGGAATAGACTTCCGTAGGGGTATCAAGGGAAACCCACAACGTTTAGCAAAATCAAAATCCATCAGGTTAATAGCTGCTCCCGAATCAACAAAATCCTGAGCAGAAAATGTGGACAGGGAGCAAATCAGGGTAACAGTCAGCAGAATTTAGTCTGAACACTACCCAAGACAACTGAGCGTGCAAAACGTCTTCCCCGCTTAGGGCAGACTGAAATAGCATGTGCCTCATCACCACAGTAGAAACATAACCCATTGCGTTTTCAAAACTCATGACGCTGTGCCCCAGAAGCCACTCTATCACACTGCATGGGTTCAGAAGCTGGTTCACAAGGCAACACTATTCCACACATACTTCTACGCTCACGCAAACGTCTGTCAATTTGAATCGCTAATGACATAGAATCATTGAGACCAGAGGGAGCAGGGAAATCCGCCATAACATCTTTTACATTCTCTGACAGACCCTTCCGAAAAAGTGCTGCCAAAGCATCGTCATTCCATTTGGTCAGAACTGCCCACTTTCGGAATTTCTGACAGTACAACTCAGCGTCCTCAAGCCCCTGATTTAATGCCAACAAGGTTTTTACAGCTTCATCAGTGACATTAGGTTCATCATACAATAACCCCAGAGCCAGAAAAAATGCATCAACATTACTCAAAACAGGGTCCCCAGGTGTCAGGGAAAAAGCCCAATCCTGAGGATCGCCGAGCAGGAGAGAGATGACAATTTGAACCTGCTGTGCTGCGTCCCCTGAGGACTTAGGTTTTAAGGCAAAAAACAACTTACAGTTATTTTTGAAATTCAGAAATTTAGCTCGATCCCCCAAAAACAAATCTGGCATTGGGATCCTGGGTTCCACAACTGGCAACCTAGCAAGATAGGTAGCAATACTCCGAACCTCAGTGGCAAGCTGATCCACACGGCCAGACAACTGTGCAAACTCCATTGAGAGAGAAAAAAAAAATCCTCCTCAGCACCCAGAGAAAAAGAGGGAAAAAATGCAACAAACAGAAAAAAAATCTCTGACAACTCTGACAACCTTTTTTCTTTCCACACTAATTTTCCCTTCTGTGAGTACCATATAATTTTCAGTTGGGCCGGTGATACTGTTATGTTTTGGTAGCTGAGGAGAGCAGGCAAAAACGGCAATACACCAGAGAGGTTGTAATCTACTGGATTGCAGTACCCTGACTAACCACCACAACTAAAGGCAGCCGTGGAGCGTTCCTACGATGGTCCTAGACGCCTCGTCACAGCCTGAGATGTTAACTACACCTAAAGATAGAAAGAGGAAAGCTATCTGCCCCGGAGCAGATCCCCAAAGAACAAAGGAAGCCCCCAAACATGTAATGGCGGTTAGACAAGAGGAAATACAGACACAGACATAAAATAGTATGAGCAAACGTTGGGGCCCAATCAGCCTAGACAGAAAAAGGATAGGAAGGATACTTACTGCAATCCAAAAAAAACCCTAAAAAAACAACGCTACTAGTTGCAAAAACACCTGAGATCACACGACCTCTACCACCTAAATTAGTTCCTGGGGTGTAACAAAACTAATCCGCAGCCACTGAAAAAACTGGAAAAGGCAAATGAACAAATAACAGTGGCTCCAGAGGAACTGAGAGGAGCCCTAGTCCCCCGGGGAGGGGGACCTGGCTAACTTCACAGAAATGCAGAGAAATATGCAAATGGTAAGCACAAAAACAAAAAACAGAAAATATCTTATCTGAGAGCAGGAGAAGAGGCAAGACTCAGCAAGCTTCCAAGTGAACCAGGAAACAACGTTGAGACAAGAACAATTGATCACCGGCAACCATGATGGGAGGGAACCTCCCTTATATAAGACCAGTCTGTGATTCCTGATTGCCAATCCTCATTAAATGGTTCAGTACTGTTTGTAACCACCAGAGGGAGCTTCTGCTCAGAATTCATTTCTAAAACATTCACAACAGAGAAGCGTTCGAAGGCTGGAGGTTGGTTTAGTGTTCGTGGTCAGAGCACTGACCTCGGAGCAGACTTCTGGATCGTTATCCGGATCCTGGATGCTGAAGTCTTCCATGACACGTTCATTTCCTTTCTGTTCCAGCAGAAACTTCGGACCTGAAAGCCAAAAAGAGTTAGCAAAAGAACTTATAGACATAGGTCTAGTGGCGTGGTCCGCTGGATTAAGCTCAGATGGGATATATTGCCACTGCTCAGGCTTGGAAGACCTCCTTATTCTCTCGATGCGGTTACTGACGTACACATAGAAGCGCCTTGTTTGGTTGTGGATGTAACCTAAGACGACCTTAATGTCAGTGTAGTATTGTACATCATCTATGTTGGTGTCCAGCTCATGCTGTATAAAGTCTGCGAGTTCTACTGCAAGCACAGTCCCACAGAGTTCGAGCCTGGGAATAGTGTGGTCAGGCTTGGGAGCCAACTTAGCCTTGCCGAAGACGAACCCAACGTGATCTTTATTGTCGGAATCCGTCACCTTCAGATAGGCAACGGCTGCAATGGCCTCCGTAGATGCATCCGAGAACACATGGAATTCTGTCCTAGTGCTAGCGGCAAGTGAGGTTGTGGCGTAGCATCTTGGTATGTGGATCTCATCCAAGTCACACAAGGACTGCTTCCAGGTTTCCCATTTTGGTTCCTTATCAGGAGGGAGTGGGGCATCCCAGTCTTTGACGGTTTCGGAAAGCTGTCTCAGAAGGGATTTACCTTGTATGGTAATTGGTGCTACGAATCCCAGTGGATCGTATAAGCTGTTCACCACCGACAGGACACCACGTTTAGTGAATGGTTTGTCTGCACAGTTGATTTGAAAGTTGAAGGTGTCGGCTGACAGGTTCCACCTCAGGCCTAAGCTTCTCTGCACAGGCAGACGGTCTGGTCCCAGGTCTATGTCCTTGAACCCTGGTGCGTGGTCACTTCACTCAAAAGCTCTCATGACAGCTGGGCTGTTTGAAGCAATTCTGTGCAGTCTAGACTTGGATCGGTACAGCATACCTTGGGTCCTCTTAAGCAGGTCAATCGCTGCTTCTTCTGTGGGTAGAGATTTCAGTCCATCATCTACGTAGAAGTCTTTTTCTACAAAGTCTCTGACGTCTGTTCCATATTCGGACTCTCCTTTCAGTGCTGTTCTCCGCAGGCCATAGGTTGCCACAGCGGGTGAAGGGCTGTTCCCGAATACGTGCACCCTCATGTGATACTCCACCATCTCTTTGCTGGGGTCGTTGTCCTTGTGCCACAAGAACCTGAGGAAATTCCTGTGATCCTGACTATGAAACAGTGGAACATCTGTTCAATGTCGGCAGTGATGGCGATGGGTTCTTTCCTGAACCTCATCAACACTCCTACTAGGTTAGATTAGGGCCCGTGAGGAGGACGTCGTTGAGAGATATGCCTTGATGTTTGGCGCTTGAATCAAAGACAACTCTAATTTGCTTAGGCTTTCGTGGGTGATATATGTCGAATGAGGGTAGGTACCAGCACTCCTCGTTTTCCTTTAAGGGAGGAGCTTGCTCGGCATGGTTATTATGGAATATTTTGCCCATAAAGGTGACAATGTGCTCTTTCATCTCCGGTTTGTTGCTTAGTGTGCGCTGGAGTGAGTTGAATCTGGACAACGCTTGTTCATGGTTGTTCGGGAGCCTTACCCTGGTAGCTCTGAAGGGTAGGGGAAAAACCCAGTGATTAGTCTCATCCTTAAGGAACTCATTGTCCATTATCTTGACAAATTCCTTGTCTTCCATTGACGGGGCTACTTTGTTGTCATCCTTAGTGGTACGAAACACTGATCTTCCCAAGTCGTCTGCATAGGGAGAAGGGATAACATCAGGGAGCTGTACGGGATCTGGAGGCTTCTCTCTCACCTCGTAGTGAAGAGGGCATGGTTTGCAGAAAGTAGTGCGTCCATCCCGGCATACGTAGGTCTTAAAGGAATTGACTCCTGTTCGGTCCAAGCATACATTTCCTATGACTACCCACCCAAAGTCGAGTTTCTGGGCATAGGGGGCATAGTCAGGACCATTACACTGTTGGCGGACCTTATGTATCCTTAAATTGTCTCTGCCGAGCAGAAGTAAGATTTCAGCATCTGTGTCCATAGGTGGGATAACGCTGGTTAAGTGCCTTAAGTGTGGTTGGTGGAACGCAGCTTCTGGGGTAGGGATCTCATCCCTTTGGTCGGATATTTGATCGCATTCGATTAATGTAGGTAGGGGTATTTCTATGCCTCCGTTGATAGGGGAAGCAATAAAACCTTGTGCCCTTCTACCGCTAGTCTCTATGCGACCCGAGCAGGTATTCAGAGTGTAGGGCGTTGCTGGTCCCCTGAAACCAAAGGCTTCAAAGAACTTAGGTCCAGCTAGAGATCGATTGCTCTGGTCGTCAATGATGGGATACATTTTTACTGCCTTCTCTGGATGCCCTTCTGGATAAACTCTGATTAAGCATATCCTGGCACAGCATTTAGCACTTTGGTTCTCCCCACATACCTCTGAGCATGAGCAGGAGACGGCCGTGGCTAACTTGTCGTGGTTCTGTGGCTCCCCGCCATGGCTTGCTGCTGGACTAGGGGTCACTGCGACTGCTGGATTGCTGGTGGCTGAAGTTGGATGCAAGGCTGATGGGTGTTTGTCGCTATGACACTCTTCACACTTAATGGAAGATTTACAGTCCTTGGCCATGTGTTCTAATGAGGCGCAGCACTTGAAACATACCCCAAGTTCGCTGAGGATTTTCTTGCGCTCATGCATGGTTTTGGACCTGAAGCCTCTACATTTGTTCAATAAGTGTGGTTTTTGTGAATGGGACACTCCCGATTGAAAGATTTATCCCTCGAAGGAATAGTGTACTGCTTATCAGCGGGTACTGCAGGTGGTGGCAGGTTAGTCTTCCTGACACTTACACTGTTCCCCAAGTCCTTGCGTCTGTGTGTGATGCTTTCATACCTTGATGAGGATGTTGCTGGAGCTGCAGTGTTAGACTCCAGGAAGTCTAGGCTAGGGTCATTCCTCATTTTGGCCTGTTCATCGACGAACTTGCAGAACTGAATGAACAGAGGAAAGGTGACATCATGTGTCCTTTTGTACCTGGAGACGCCCACTGCCCACTTCCCTTGCATACTATGTGACAACTTTGAGACGATTGGGTTCACCCCATGGGCAGTGTCCAGGTAGTCCAGACAGACGGGGGTCTCTTTTTGCAAGTTCCAGCTCCATAAGTATATCACTTAAGTCCAGAAGTTTGTGGGCTTCCTTAAGATTGATCCTTGGAATATTCTGCAGTCTCTTAAATAGGGACTTTTCTATGGCTTCAGCGCTGCCGTAGGTTCTTTTGAGTCTCTGCCAGGCAGCAGCAAGACCTGCTTCAGCTTGTCCCACATAGACGGTCCAAAGACTCTTGATACGGTTTGTGGATTCTGGACTCAACCATTTGACCATGAGGTCGAGCTCCTGCTCCGCGGATAGGTTGAGGTCAGCAATGGCAGCATTGAAAGTTGCTTTCCAGGTTCTGTAGTTCTCTGCACGGTCGTCTAATTTTGAGAGACTGCTGTTGATTAGCTCTCTGCTCACCATGAACCTGGCAAACTCGGACATGTCTGATCCTTCACTCCTTGTTACCGTGTTAGCTTGTGGTGCCCCTCGGGCGTATAAGCTGTGAGGCGTGGAAGGGTGAATTGTTCCCGGGTAAAATGATGTTGCTGCAGGGTTGAGCTGTGGTGACTTAATCCCTAGATATTCTGATGACTGCTGCTTGAACTGTGGAGGCGGGCTGGAGTGCGCCTTGTGGTCGTCTTGCGGTGATGACTGCTCCTGAGGGGACGCATCATGGCGTTGGTCTTGAGTTTCTGCGGAGGCTGTTGGTGCCACTGGCACCGTAAGTTGGGCCGACTTGGACGTTTCCACAATGTTGGGTTGAACGTCGCTGGAGAAGGTGTGCGCTGCAGATATCTGTTTCTGTAAGTAGTCGCTGGTACGAACAGCTGGGTCGTGTTCTTCCTGTGGTGGTAGACAAATCGGTTTGAGGTTTTGCTTCAATGCTTGCTCAAGTACTTTTACTTCGGCTAGCGCGATTTCTTCCTCCATTTGTGTTTGAAGAAACTTTGCTTGAGCTTCTGCTTCTTCTGCCTCTGATTTCTTGGCTTCTGCCTCTGCTTTCTTGGCCTCTGCCTCTGCTTCTGCTTTCTTGGCTTCTGCCTCTACTTCAGCTTTCTTGGCTACTGCCTCTGCTTCAGCTTTCTTGGCTACTGCCTCTGCTTCAGCTTTCTTTTCTGTAAAGGAACGTCTTAGTTTGGATCTCTCTGCATTTAAGCGGGCCTCTAGAATTCTGTCGCTGAGGGCTGAAGTTCTTGAACAGGATGATTTGTACGACTGATAAGAGCGTCTGGATGAGCCTGACCTGTGGGATCTTGATTCTTGCAGATGAGCAATACGGAGCTCTGCTTTATCCTTGGTGTCTTGCACGGCGGCGTTCCTTTCTCTGTCTGTGGAATCTACTTTGCATAACTGTGATGAGGCTTCGTCAATATTAGAGTCTTTTAGGAAGGCGGCATACCTTGCGGACAGTCTCTTGTATCTACCATGGGCTGTTTCTAGCAGTCTTATAGTATCCTGTAAACTCACTGCATCATCTTTGTGGCGTTTGACGCTTGACATGAGGGAGGTAACTCGCTCCCATAGGTCGTCCAGGTTGTCATTGTACTCATCCTTCGTATTGTGATAATTTTCGACAGCTTTTATGGTTGGTTTGACAGAGTGTTTTTGTCGAACGACTTGGTCTCCTGGAAGTGTGGGTTCTGCTTCCTGGTCTTCATGATGGGCAGTGTCAGGTTGTATTTGCTCTGTTTCAGCAGTGGGAGCCTGTGCAGGGTCTTTTTCGGCCATTTTGAGTTAAGGTGCGCTGTCTCTTTAAGAAACTGAACTTTTGAATTGGGGGTCGGAAATCGCAGTGCAGCTTAATTAAGACGTCCTGATAAGATTCCCAAGGTGTTTTTAAAGAATTGTGGGGTTTTACAGTCCGACAATTTGCATCGATGTAGTATAACATACAGAGAGTCTCTATGCACAATGCAGTCTGGGGTGACGCTGCAGATAGTTTCTTAGCAGAGCAGGGCTGCAGTATGTGAGCAGGCAGAGCGCAGGCACGTGGATAGGGATATAAGGGTAATTCTGGCCAGGCTTCAAGGCAGTTTTCGACTGTTCTGTCCCAACGAGGCGAATGGAGGTGAAGTTGATTGGGGCTGGGAGAGTTTTCCTACCTTCCGTTTCCTCATGCAGAGCAGACAGGACCAGTGCTGTTCAGCGTCCGGAGAGATGATGCACACCAGGGATTGTGAAGTCCAGACTTGTTTATTTGGAAATCTGGACATACAGCTTATGATTGGTATACAGTAAGCTTCTCCAGAAATGCAGGTGAAAACGAGGTGCAGGAAGATGTAGCACCAAGTATGGTTGCAAGTGTGAGCAGCGAGAATGTATGGGGTGGTGGTCGAAAACTGAAGCCTTTCACAGCTCGGTGCAAAGCGTGTCTCTCCCATAAAGAACTAACAAAGCAAATGGCTGCTAACAGGAAGAAGAAGCAGTGACCTCAGCACAGGAAGTGAAAGGCATGTACCAGAATTAATTAGTTAGAGTCTGCCATACAGAAAGGGCCACCAGGTGACAGCAGAGAGCATGAAAGAATAGATTATACACAGCATGGAAATAATACAATACATAATCCAGACAAATGGAACAGCACAGTATTTACCAGTTTCTGCATCTTGAGGATGCAGAAACTGTTGAAATTGATTCACTGGGTGTGGGGATAACTCATGTTATCCACCAGTATTAGCAATATGCCACTGATCATAACTACCTTTATCAGTACTGCACTTTCTTGTAGAATGTGATATAGAATAAGACATACATTAATTTACTATTTTGTGAAAATGGTGCAAATAGCATCAAAAGACTCTCCACCATGGCCTTCTACAGATTTTAGCTACCTTTTCTGTTACATTTTGAAATCACTCATCCAATTTACTAAATCAAACCTGCTGGGTGTATTACATACCCTGTATTACTATAATTTATCATTATATCTGATGTATTAGTAGAATTAAGTGAATAAAAGCTGTACAGCTGCCAAGTCTCATTTTCTTTATCCCAAAACTGTATATTGGAAAAGCATGTAAGTATATTCTCACAGTGCGCCAGCACAAGAGCAATGGCTTGTGTTAATATTCGAGACACATTCAAGATTTACTGTCTCTGAGTATTTTGTATATGGCTGCTATAAATGTAATTTTCCAGTCAGTAGCATTTTCCTTATCATTGTAATCACCTACAGTGCATTAGGAAAAGGATGAATGGAAATTAATAAGAAATTCTTAGTTTAAGCACAAGGTATAATCAAACTATGCGTTATATTTAGAGTGCACATGTGAGTTTTCATTTTACTGATTTCATTTATTCCCCAAAAAAGTATCAAAAAATGGACTCAACCCTATTACATATGTAAAAGCTTCCATACATTAGACTTACATTCAAGTAATTCAGCATTCTAGACCCATAGCTATGAAAAATTATGTAAAACAAAGCTAATCAAAACAGCATTTAGAATGTTGGAAATGTCCATGTTTTCATCTGGTAACTACATTTTAGGTGCAATAAGAAGCATTAGGTTTTCACCAAGCATCTGTTATGGATTACAAGGAGAGTTAAAGATGCATTCCCATCAAAGTTTTTATCATTTTAATAGATTGCAGACATCATATTATGAAGCACAGTGTACTTACAATTGCAATTTTTGTCCTTCTACCAAGTTAATTCTTCTCTTTTCAATTAGGTCTAGGAGATCATGTGATTAAAAACTGACTAGGAGGTCAATTATTCTTGTATGAGCCATGAATCACTGAAAAAGTCCATGGTAGATTGAAGGAGGAGGGATAATCTGGGTCAGGAGTTGGAGAGGGGGAAACATTTTTGCAGGGGAAAAGAGACTTCCCTTTTCTTCATAGAACAGAGAAGACATAAGAATTAGCTGAGTAGAAAGGCAAAATGAGCAATTGCAAGTACACAGTGCTATATGATGTGATAATAGTAATATTTTAAGAGGATAAAAACCTTGATGGGAGTGCTTCTTTGAGGTCTAGTCTTGGATTCACCCATAAAAGCTGTCCTTCCTCACTTTTCTTCTTGACTCAAAATATCTCAAGATAATTGACATTAGATACAAAGGTTGACACAGACAGAATATGGCTCCTGTGCAAGAACAGTATACGGCACTTTTGCAGTCCAATAGCTCATCATAATGCACAATTCCACCTGCTTTGGCGGTAGAAGGGGCCCCCAAACCTGACATCAGCTGCACCAATGGTATATCCGGTCCTGTTTAGATAGTCGCCTGCAAAAAAATTGTGTTACTCTGTCAGACATTGTTTTAGCTACATCATGTCTACATGAGAATGCCTCAGTTCTATATTATGAAAAATTTTGAGTGTCTAAAAAATAGTGGAACTTAATGGTAGACATCACACATTTATACAATAGTGCTAAAGAGTGATGAAAAGGCTCAGAGGTTGAAACAATCCCCTTGGAATAAAAATTACCCAAAGACCGAAATTACTTATTCCAAAGGAGTTTTCAGGCTGATTTGCACAGAAAGATGGACAAAAGGGTTAAACATGTTGTTCCTTACTTCCAATTAAAAAGCATTTCTAGATAAGGAAAAATTTCCTACTAAAGCTAAGTAAAATTAGAAAAAAATGGATTTTGAAATTATCTTGAAAAACAGTCACACTCACTCTACCCATCTTCACTCTGGATCCAATGCTTCCTAGTTCCCTATCAGTTTCTACTTCCTACTGCAGCAATGATGTGACAACGACATGTGATCACTGCAACCAATCACTACCTGCTTATAACATATTCACATGAGAGATGATTACCTGCTTTTTGGTGGGGTTCTGACAGTTGGGAACCCCATGGATCAAAAAATGAGGCTCTACAGAGCCTTGTTTGAATGGAAAAATAACCTGGCATGTCCACTATTGCTCCATTCATTTTCTATTGGACTACTGAAAAAAAGCACTATATTCATCTATCTTTGACAATCCCATAAAGAATGAATGGAGCAGTGGTGCCTCTGCTTTTCCAGCAGTCCTATAGAAAATGAAAGCAGCAATGGTGCAGATGCCCAGCAACAGCTCAATTCAGACGGAGATCCTTGGGGTTCTCTATGGTTGAACTCCCAAAAAATCTGCAAGCTGTCTCCTATTCTGTGGATAAGTGATAATTTCTAAATATGGCAAAATAACCCTTTAAGGTCAACTTCAATGTTATATCTCTAATCTAAATTGTTTCTAGAATTTTAGAGCTTTCTAGACCAGTGTTTCTCAACTCCAGTCCTCAGGACCCACCAACAGGTCATGTTTTCAGGATTTCCTTAGTATTGCACAGGTGATGAGCAGGTGATAAAATTATCACCTGTGCAATACTAAGGAAATCCTGAAAACATGACCTGTTGGTGGGTCCTGAGGACTGGAGTTGAGAAACACTGTTCTAGACTAAGCTATCACATGTGACCTCAAGAAGGAATATATGGTATATTTATGAAATAGCATTAATTCCAGGTTTGAATAGGGTAGACTTGCTCAATAACATCAGTATTCTAATTCTAATTAGGATCTTGGTGGTGCACTTGCCTCCGGTGCTAATTTGATCATGGGTTTTGATGCAAGGCTGGGGGTAAGTTCACATTACACTTTTCCCACACATTGATGACTGTGCTATGGTTCCCAAAAGATGAGATTTCGACTAGGCCACAACTGAGCCATAGCCTACAATTCTAAAACGAAGTTCAAAATGCAACTTTCGACTTAGTGGCCTATGTTATTGCTTCTGACTTCAAATTTGGATATGATTGAAAAAATCTCCAAAGGGGTCCAAAGTTGCATGTTTTGAATTACTATTAAAGAATGAAATATTTGAGCGCTTGTACTTTATTTGCCTGTAAATTTTACAACATATATTTCCTTAAGTCTATATACAGTGGGCGAAATAATTATTGACCACGTTGCCAATTTTCAAGTAAATATATTTCTAAAGATGCTATTGACATGAAATTCTCATCAGATGTCGGTGACAACCCATCAAATCCGCACAGGCAAATAAGTCAAAAGATAGATGTCCATAACTTAAGTTACCGTATATACTCGAGTATAAGCCGACCTGAGTATAAGCCGACCCCCCTAATTTTGCCACAAAAAACTGGGAAAAACTTATTGACTCGAGAATGAGCCTAGGGTGGAAAATGAGATTATGCCCCATATGCTGCCCCATGTATTATGCCACACAAGATGCTCTATGTATTGTGCCCCATATGCTGCCCCATGTATTATGCCCCACAAGATGCTCTATGTATTGTGCCCCATATGCTGCCCCATGTATTATACCCCACAAGATGCTAAATAGATTGTGCCCCATATGCTGCCCATGTATTATGCCCCCATAGATGCTCCATAGATTGTGCCCCCATAGATGCTCCATAGATTGTGCCCCCATAGATGCTCCATAGATTGTGCCCCCATAGATGCTCCATAGATTATGCCCCCATAGATGCTCCATAGATTGTGCCCCCATAGATGCTCCATAGATTGTGCCCCCATAGATGCTCCACAGATTATGCCCCCATAGATGCTCCATAGATTGTGCCCCATAGATGCTCCATAGATTGTGCCCCCATAGATACTCCATAAATTATACCCCATAGATGCTCCATAGATTATGCCCCCATAGATTATGCCCCTATAGATACTCCATAGATTATGCCCCCATAGATTCTCCATAGTATAGGTCCCTTATGCTGCCACAGCTGCTGCAACCAAGAAAAAAAAAATGACATACTCACCTCTCGTCGCTGGGGGCCAGGTGCCGGTGTCCTGAGCAGGAGGGGACACCGGCGCGCTATGGGGGACAGGTGCCGGTGTCACCGCTCGCTCAGGGCCCCAGCACCTGAGATATTTACCTGTCACCCGCTCCACCGCTGCTCGCTGCTGTGTCCTCGCGTCCTCTTTAGCTGTGAATGCTCAGGCAGAGGGCGCGGTGTGTACTAACTACGTCATTGCGCCCTCTGCCTGAACATTCACAGCTAGAGAGGACCCGAGGACACAGCGGCGAGCAGCGGTGGAACGGGACAGGTGAATATCCCTTATACTCACCCTCCCACCGGAGCGGTCTCTGCAGCCCCTGCTCTTCTCCCGCGTTCTCTGGCGCCAGTGTTCAGTGGTCACGTGGTACCGCTCATTAAAGTTATGAATATGTGCATATTCATGATTTTAATGAGCGGTACCACCTGACCGCTGAACACAGGCGCCGGAGACCGTGGGAGAAGAGCAGGGGAGCTGCAGAGACCGTGCCAGGAGTAGGTGAGTATATAGCACAGCTGCACTCCGCCTCCCCCGCCGACCCCTGGTTATGACTCGAGTATAAACCGAGAGGGGGACTTTCAGCCCTAAAAAATGGGCTAAAAATCTCGGCTTATACTCGAGTATATACGGTATGTGTAATAATGATGGAATGATGGAATCAAGATTGTAATTAGTGATGAGTGAGTATGCTCGTTGCTTGGATTTTCCCGAGCATTCTCGGGTGGTCTCCGAGTATTTGGAAGTGCTCAGAGATTTAGTTTGTCACCGCAGCAGCATGATTTGCGACTGCAAGGCAACCTGAATACATGTGGGGATTCCCTAACAAACAGGCAATCCCCACATGTATTCAGGCTGTCTAGCAGCCGCAAATCATGCAGCTGCTGTGACACAAACTAAATCTCTGAGCAATTCCAAATACTCAGAGACCACCCAAGAATGCTCGGGAAAACCCGAGCAGTGAGCATACTCGCTCATCACTAATTGTAATGCTTAAATATGATAGGATCACGGACTAAACAACAAACTGCATCTTTTTGCCAATTAAAGGAGGGACTAACTATAAACTCAGTAATAACCCAATAATGTAAACTCAATGTACAAGAGCAAAAAAGACAAAATCAATAAAAAGGAGAAGTATGATTTGGCTTAAGATGGTTTGAGCATCTCAGACACTTTTGATCTCACTGAAATTTCAAGCAAAGGGTTGAGTAGATGTCCATGTTTTAATTAAGAAACTTGCTAGAAAAGGAATATCGGGGGAAAATAGGGGCATTTTTTCTGGTATTTAAAAGGGGAATAAAAATTGGAATATTACCATGCTAAACCTTATTTTCTGCTTAGCAAAAATTATGTTGAACACAAACCTGCTGACTGCCTGTCTTACCAAGAGACCCCACTCCACTCCCTTTAGAGTCAACGGTCCTAAGCCTGTGCCAACACAATAGCTACAACAGGTTCGCCAAAGCAGCAGCAATGGATTATAATGTGCAATATGATGAACCAGATGTTTTATCAGATGCTCCATCAAACTGACAAACATCAGCAAACAGACATGCACTGTCTGAACCAGTAGGTTCACTCATTCCAAGACTGTTACCATCCAGATATATTGACCTCTGACTCCATGGATTAGCAAATTAGGCTAGTGGCAAGAACTGTCCTTTCTTGTCCAGCCTCATATATACTATAAAAAAGGGCATTTAGCACCTCAGGTGGCTTTGTGATGCCCAAGCAGTGGACAAGCTTACATTTATCAAAATGAATTAAGCATGGAGCAGTGAATATTTTTATTTAATAACAGCTCATGCCGACAATTAGTTTGGCCATATGATCTGCTTCCCTGTACTTTATGTTCTATACTGTACTGCTGCTATGAGTGCTGAAGTCCCTATACAGCCATGCATTTCCTGTCTGCCCATCATGATCTATCTACACCAGCGGTTCTCAACCTGTGGGTCGCGACCCCGGCGGGGGTCGAACGACCAAAACACAGGGGTCGCTTAAAGGAGCCGGCGGCTGCAGCACTGTAGTGACAGTTGCAGCCGCCGGCTTCAAGAAGACATCCATACTTACCTTCCGTCGCTGCGTCCTTGTCGTCCGCGGCAGCTTCCTCCTGGCAGTGCGGTGACGTAGTACCGCTCATTAAGGTAATGAATATGGACGTGACGCCACTCCCATAGGCGTGGCGTCCATATTAATGACCTTAATGAGCGGTATTACGTCACCGCTGCGCACAGGAGGAAGCTGACACGGCCGACAGGGATGCAGGGACCTGCAGCGATGGAGCGAGGAGGGTAAGTATGATGGGGGGAGGGGACGGGGGAGCAGAGCCATGTATACAGGATAGGAGGGGGGAGCGGAGCCATATATACAGGATGGGAGGGGGAGCGGAGCCATATATACAGGATGGGAGCGGAGCCATGTATACAGGATGGGAGGATTGGAGCGGAGCCATATATACAGGATGGTAGGATGGGAGCGGAGCCATGTATACAGGATGGGAGCGGAGCCATATATACAGGATGGGAGGGGGAGCGGAGCCATGTATACAGGATGGGAGGGGGAGCGGAGCCATGTATACAGGATGGGAGGGGGAGCGGAGCCATATATACAGGATGGGAGGGGGAGCGGAGCCATATATACAGGATGGGAGGGGGAGCGGAGCCATGTATACAGATAGGATGGGAGCGGAGCCATGTATACAGGATGGGAGGGGAGAAATATCACAACGAGAACAGCCATATAGTCTCAAATATAAAAAACTTTATTGGGAAACAATAAAAACGAAGAGGAGAAGGAAAAACAGGAATGGTAGTAGGGAAGTGGTAATATGTGGTGGTGATAATAAACAACAAGTGGAAAAAAGCAATGGGCCAGGAGACGAAAACTGCTCACAGAAAGTAGATATGAGATATTAACAATCCATCATGCAAAATGGGAGAAAAGTAGATAAACATGGCACATGACTAGAAATAATAGTACACAAATAAATTCAGTATAAAATTTGTGGTACTAAATTAGCATCAGAGGTATACAAGGTGAAACATAGAATTGGCACCATATGATTAATATGAGTAAGTGTGCAGAGCATACAGCTCAATATATCTATATATGTGCAATCTGTATATCAAGCAACATGCAACAATAAATACCAGATGAATGCATCAACGTGCCATAATAGGCTACAACGGCCGTATACATGTATGCACAGTGCAACAAATCATATACATGTACAGTGCCTACAAGTAGTATTCAACCCCCTGCAGATTTAGCTGGTTGACACATGCGGAATTAACTTGGCATTGTGACATTTGTACTGTAGATCAGCCTGGAAGTGGGAAATGCACTGCAGCAAAAATTTTTGTTTTAATTTTATTTTTATTTTTTTTAAAAACGTTAAAAGTTAATTCAGAGTGTCATTTATTATTCAACCCCTCAAACCACAAGAATTCTGTTTGGTCCCCCTAAAGTATTAAGAAGTAGTTCAGGCACCAAGAATAATGAGCTTCATATGTGTGGATTAATGATCTCTTTTGCCAGCCTTTTCTGACTATTTAAGACCCTCCCCAAACTTGTGAACAGCACTCATACATGGTCAACATGGGAAAGACAAAGGAGCATTCCAAGGCCATCAGAGACAAGATCGTGGAGGGTCACAAGGCTGGTGGCAAGGGGTACAAAACCCTTTCCAAGGAGTTGGCCCTACCTGTCTCCACTGTTGGGAGCATCATCCGTAAGTGGAAGGCTTATGGAACTACTGTTAGCCTTCCACGGCCTGGACAGCCTTTGAAAGTTTCCTCCCGTGCCGAGGCCAAGCTTGTCCGAAGAGTCAAGGCTAACCCAAGGACAACAAGGAAGGAGCTCTGGGAAGATCTCATGGCAGTGGGGACATTGGTTTCAGTCAATACCATAAGTAACGTACTCCACCGCAATGGTCTCCGTTCCAGACGAGCCCGTAAGGTACCTTTACTTTCAAAGCGTCATGTCAAAGCTCGTCTACAGTTTGCTCATGATCACTTGGAGGACTCTGAGACAGACTGGTTCAAGGTTCTATGGTCTGATGAGACCAAGATCGAGATCTTTGGTGCCAAACACGCACGTGACCTTTGGAGACTGGATGGCACTGCATACGACCCCAAGAATACCATCCCTACAGTCAAGCATGGTGGTGGCAGCATCATGCTGTGGGGCTGTTTCTCAGCCAAGGGGCCAGGCCATCTGGTCTGCATCCATGGGAGGATGGATAGCACGGCCAACCTGGAGATTTTGGCCAAGAACCTCCACTCCTCCATCAAGGATCTTAAGATGGATCGTAATTTCATCTTCCAACAAAACAACGACCCAAAGCACACAGCCAAGAAAACCAAGGCCTGGTTCAAGAGGGTAAAAGTCAAGGTGTTGGAGTGGCCTAGTCAGTCTCCTGACCTTAACCCAATTGAAAACTTGTGGAAGGAGCTCAAGATTAAAGTCCACATGAGACACCCAAAGAACCTAGATAACTTGGAGAAGATCTGCATGGAGGAGTGGGCCAAGATAACTCCACAGACCTGTGCCGGCCTGATCAGGTCTTATAAAAGACGATTATTAGCTGTAATTGCAAACAAGGGTTATTCCACGAAATATTAAACATAGGGGTTGTATAATAATTGACCCACACTTTTATGTTTAAAATTTATTAAAATTCAACTGAGCAACATAACTTTTTGTTTTGTAAGATTTATGCTTCTGTTAATAAATCCTACTCTTGTTTGCAGTTTGAAGGCTCTAACTTATTTGCATCTTATCAAACCAGCTAAATCTGCAGGGGGTTGAATACTACTTGTAGGCACTGTAAGTGTGGACAGTCATTGAATACAATGACATGTCACATATGGTGCCAGAGAGATGCGTACACGTGCCATAGTGGTTAAAGCAGCAATGTAACATGGGCATAGATAGAACATGACTACAATGAAGTCATGTCTAGTAAAGAAAGGCTGCTAGAGAGGTATACCTTATTGTGAGCAGAACGACATCCAGCCCTCCCCGACGCGCGTTTCGGAGCCTGAGTGCTCCTTCCTCAGGGGGCAATGTGATATGTCGGTCATTACTAATTTCAGGATGGGAGGGGGAGCGGAGCCATGTATACAGAATGGGAGGATGGGAGCGGAGCCATGTATACAGGATGGGAGGGGGAGCGGAGCCATATATACAGGATGGGAGGATGGGAGCGGAGCCATATATACAGGATGGGAGGATGGGAGCGGAGCCATATATACAGGATGGGAAGGGGAGCGGAGCCATATATACAGGATGGGAGGGGGAGCGGAGCCATATATACAGGATGGGAGGGGGAGCGGAGCCATATATACAGGATGGGTGGATGGGAGCGGAGCCATATATACAGGATGGGAGGATGGGAGCGGAGCCATGTATACAGGATGGGAGGGGGAGCGGAGCCATATATACAGGATGGGAGCGGAGCCATATAAACAGGATGGGAGGGGGAGCAGAGCCATGTATACAGGATGGGAGGGGGAGCGGAGCTATGTATACAGGATGGGAGGGTGGGAGCAGAGCCATATAAACAAGGGTGGGAGCGGAGCCATGCATACAAGGGTGGGAGCGGAGCCTTGTATACAAGGGAGTCACATTATAAATGTTATAATTAAATGATGAGTATGCACTACTACTAAACTACAACCCCGTCCATAGCCCCGCCCCCTTATGACCAAAGCCCCACCCCTGCCACACCTCCATCCCCACCCTGCTGGGCCCTGGAAGAATGGTCTTTCTTGAAGCCGGTCCCTGATGCAAAAAAGGTTGGGGACCACTGGCTTAAAGCCATCGGAAAATACATATTTCCAATGGCTTTAGCCCAGTGGCGTAGCAGGGGCGTAGCGTGGGCGGGCCTAGGGCGTGGGCGTAGCGTGGGCAGGGGGCGGTCTGCCCAGGCAGCACGTGTGTGGGGCGGTCCGCCCCAAGCAGCACGTGTGTGGGGCGGCGTGGCAGCAGCAATTCCTCCTCCCACGGAGTCACAGTGCAGCGGCCCGGGACCCTCCGGAGCTGAGCGGCGGGTCGGTGAGTCCACTGTGCGGGGAGAGGGGGGACCCGGCCTGAGCAGGCGGCGCAATACTTACCTCTCCCCGTGCCTCCGTAGCTCCGGGCTCCAGGGGGCGCCTGCAGGGCACCCGCGCTTCCTGTCACAGCAGTGCTGCTGGATGACGTCATCATTCAGCGGCTGGCTGTGGCAGAGAGCGCGGGCACCGGACAGGTGAGATGTGAGGTGTATGTGTCTGTGTGTATCAGTGTGTGTGTGTCTGCCTGCGTGTGTGTACGTGAGAGAGTGCTGCGGTGCTGTCTGTGTGTGGTTCTGTATGTATGATGGTGATGGGGGAGGCAGTGATGGTGGTGAGGAGGCAACGATGATGATGGGGAGCCAATGATGATGGGCAGGCAAAGATGATGATGATGGGGAGGCGATGATGATGGGCAGGCAATGATGATGATGATGATGGGGAGGCGATGATGATGGGGAGCCAATGATGATGAGCAGGCAATGATCATGATGATGGGGAGCCAATGATGATGGGCAGGCAATGATGATGATGATGATGGGGAGGCGATGATGATGGGGAGCCAATGATGATGGGAAGGCAATGATGATGATGGGGAGCCAATGATAATGGGCAGGCAATGATGATGATGGGGAGGCGATGATGATGGGGAGCCAATGATGATGGGCAGGCAATGATGATGATGGGGAGCCAATGATGATGGGCAGACAATGATGATGATGATGGGGAGGCAATGATGATGATGATGGGGAGGAAATGATGATGGGGAGGCGATGATGATGATGGGGAGGCAATGATGATGATAATGGGGAGTCTTTCCACAGTGCCCTTGCCTGAGCCGTAACAGTGCAGAACGCAGCACAGTGCAGAGGAGAGCTCCATATTTTGTATGGAGCATTATATGGGGACCAGTATTCTTTATGGAGCATTATATTTGGCCCATAATACTGTATGGAGGACTATGTGGTGCCCATAATATTGTATGGAGGACTGTAATTATTTTTTGGTTTGGGGGTCACCGCAACATGAGGAACTGTATTGCAGGGTCACGGCATTGGAAAGGTTGAGAACTACTGATCTACACTGTGCAGCAGCTTCTCCTGCCAAGGCCGCAGGGGTGGCCCTAAACAGCAGCACATTTCCTGACTGTTTATCCTTTTGTCTGCTGTGCTGGCTCTGCTAATGTCACTGTCAGTAAGCAGCCACACATCTCCTGCTTGTCATTGTTTTGTATTTATATTGTATGGCAGCTGTGAACCCTAACATGAAAAGGATAAGCATAAGAAACAGTAAACTACTTCCAAAAATGAGATACGCTTTGGACAGCTTTCCAAAAAACTACTGCTGTTCCCAAAAGAGGAATTTATTTCTGAAAGGCTTATAAAAAGAAGCTTCTTCTTGAGGTTCCATCAGCAAACCCATTGCTTCTCCCCAAAAATAGATCATTTTTAGAACCCCACTATACCAAATCCCATGGCTTTTTTCATTCATTCCCATAAACACTGTGGCTCATCATGCATCTGCTCACATTGTTTTGGAATGTTTTTTTAATTTTCTGAATCACCACTAGTTTGAAAGTGCAGAGTGTTATTAAACAGGTTACTACTGTTTCCCATCCATTTAATTACTGTCATAAATGTTAAGGTGACTTAGGCAGTTTTTGTTTTAAAGAGTTTTAATGGGGTGGATACAGACCTAGGGATGTCAGAGTGTTATAAATGTCTTTTTAGGGCAATTGGAGACTTCACAGTACTTACATCTTGCAGCAAACTGATTACCCACAAATCAAATTCTTTGGAAACATTTAGCTAAGTTTGGAAATTTGAATTTCAAAAGTCTTGCCCATTTCTGTTTTATGTCTGGAATTCCTCCAATCAGTTCACTTTATCCACTTCCCAAATGAAACTCTTAAACTTTTAATCTGTTATGACTTCATTAAACTGTATGAAAGGTTTAAAACATTCCAATAATTTAGAACAATGTCTCAAAAACACAAGTTTTCAGTTTCTATGTATTAAACTATAACTACAGTTTTATATTTATAATTAGTGATGACTGAACCTTGTGAAATTCAAATTTGCCAGATTTGCTCAATTTCTCCTCACAATCTTAACACTAAAAAGCCTCTAATTGCTCTGAAAATAGCTGCAAAAAACCCTGAGATCTCCTACGATTATATTGAACCCCTTTTGAGCTCTATCATTCAAACACAGACTTATTAAGGTCCATGTGACCTCAACCTACCTAGCTAGGTGAAAATGAATGGTAACCACTGTTAAATAACAGGAAAAGTAACAACACATAGCACTATCAGACTAGCTAGGCTACATAAATTGTATCTATGGGGATCGAATGCCTTGCTGGTGTTTATGTACAAGAAGTGCACAGGGTCTGGTGGGTGGTCATTTGAATGGCAGGAGTCTGTTCAAAGAAAGCTTTGCTGAGAAGCTAACATAGGGTATCCTACTAATAAGCCAATTTGAACTCCCTTTCAGAAGCTATAAAGAAGTCCCTCATTTTGCTGTTATAGCAAGGGTCTAAAGGCATGACTGCCTAATAGTCATCCCTTTGCTTGATGGTAACAATACACCTATCATCCCACCTACATTCTAGCATGTAGCTTGGAATGTTAGCCAGTACCAGTAGTGGCCCAGTTAGTACATTTACACACGTGGTCAAAACTGTTGGTACCCCTTGTTTAATGACAGAAAAACCCACAATGGTCAGAAATAACTTGAATCTGACAAAAGAAATAATAAATCAAAATGTATGAAAATGAACAAATGAAAGTCAGACATAGAATCATAGAATCATAGAATGGTGGAGTTGGAAGGGACCTCCTGGCCCATCTGGTCCAACCCCCTGCTCAAAGCAGAATTCACTAAATCATCCCAGACAGATATCGGTCCAGCTTCTGTTTGAAGACTTCTATTGAAGGAGAACTCACCACCTCTCGTGGCAGCCTGTTCCACTCACTGATCACCCTAACTGTCAAAAAGCTTTTTCTAATATCTAATCTGTGTTTCCTCCCATTCAGTTTCATCCCATTGCTTCTAGTCTTTCCTTGTGCAAATGAGAATAAAGATAATCCTTCTACAATGTGACAGCCCTTGAGATATTTGTAGACAGCTATTAAGTCTCCTCTCAGTCTTCTCTTTTGCAAGCTAAACATTCCCAAATCCTGCAACCGTTCAACATAGGACATGGTTTGCAGACCGGTCACCATTCTGGTCGCTCTTCTCTGAACTTGCTCCAGTTTGTTGATGTCTTTTTTAAAATGTGATGCCCAAAACTGGATACAGTATTCCAGATGAGGTCTGACCAAAGAGGAGTAGAGGGCAATAATGACTTCACGTGATCTAGACTGTATGCTTCTGTTAATACATCCAAGAATTGTATTTTCCTTTTTTTGCTGCTGCATCACACTGTTGACTCATGTTCAGTCTGTGATCTATTAGTATACCCAAGTCTTTTTCACATGTTCTGTTGCTTAGCTCTATTCCTCCCATTCTGTATATGCTTTTTTCATTTTTATTGCCCAGATGTAGTACATTGCATTTTTCCCTGTTAAAAAACATTCTGCTAGTTGCTGCCCACTGCTCCAATTTATTTATATATTTTTGAATCCTCTCTCTCTCTTCTCTAGTATTAGCTATCCCTCCTAGCTTTGTGTCATCAGCAAATTTAATCAGCTTACCCTCAATTCCTTCATCTAAATCATTGATAAAGATGTTGAACAATACAGGGCCCAGGACAGAGCCCTGTGGAACCCCACTTGAGACATTCTTCCAACTGGATGTGCAGCCATTTACAACCACTCTTTTGGACTGATCACTAAGCCAGTTATGAATCCAGCTAAGAGTTGCCTTGTCCATTCCATACTTAGTCATTTTTTCAATAAGGATTGTGTGAAATACTTTGTCAAATGCTTTGCTGAAGTCAAGATATACTATATCTACAGCATTTCCCTGATCCACCCAGTGATTCTGTCATAGAAGGAAATTAAGTTAGTCTGACATGACTTATTAGTTACAAACCCATGCTGACTCTGTTTAATCACTTCATTCTTATCCAGGTACTTACATACGTGTTGTTTAATAATTTGTTCAAAGATCTTTCCTGGTATAGAAGTCAGACTCACCGGCCTGTAGTTCACTGGGTCCACCTGCTTCCCCTTTTTGAAGATAGGAACAACATTTGCTCTTCTCCAGTCTTCTGGGACTTCTCCTGTTCTCCAAGAATTTTCAAAGATTATGTAGAGTGGTTCAAGAATTTCTTCTGCTATCTCCTTCAGTACTCTGGGGTGTAATTCATCTGGACCTGGAGACTTGAATTCATTTGGGTTACTTAAGTGTTTCCTCAATATTTTTCTGTTTATAGATATCCTGGATTCTTCTATTCTCTTAATAGGACAGTGAAGATCAGTTGATGTTACATTTCCTTTCTGAGAGAAAACAGATGCAAAATAGGAATTTAAAAGTTCGGCCTTCTCAACATCCTGTCTTACCATTTCATCATTTTCACCCTGTAAAAATCCTATAGAAACTTTGACTTTTCTTTTACTCTTGACATATCCCCCAAATCCTTTTTTCCTGCTTTTGACATCTCTTGCAAGCCTTAATTCATTCTCAGCTTTAGATAATCTGATTTGTACCCTGCAGATTCTGCAGACAGCATTATATTCTTTTTTAGATATGCCTCCCTCTTTCCATTTGAAAAACATTTATTTCTTCCTTTTTAGCATGTGTTTAAGTTCTGTGTTCATCCATCCTGGTTTCCTTAAATGCTTCCTATTCTTCCCTCTTTTCGGAATTGTTAACGATTGTGCTTTGAGAATCTCATTTTTCAAGATTTCCCATCCTTCCTGGACATTTTTGTCCTTAAGGATATCCAGCCATTGGATACCTCCAATTCTCTTTCTGAGTCCCTTGAAATTTGCCTTTCTGAAATCTAACCTTGACATCTGAGTCTTCACAGGTCTTCCTCCTCTAGTTATCCAAAATTCTAAAATAGCATGGTTGATACCTCCTAGGGTCCCAGCTACTCTTACTTCCTCAACCATTTCCTCCCTGTTTATAAGGATTAGATCCAAGGTAGCAGATCACCTTGTTTTCTCCCCTACCTTTTGGAAGATAAAGTTGTCAGCAAGAGAGGATAAGAATTTCCTTGACCTGTTAGTTTGCCTGAGAGAGATTCCCAACAAATGTATGGATAGTTGAAATCCCCCATGACCACTATTTCATGTTTTTTGGAGAACTTGGCCATTTGATGCATAAAGAATTCATCCATATCTTCAGCTTGCACAGACGGCCTGTAGTAAATGCCTACATTGGTGTCCTTTCCATTGTTCGCTCCTTGTATTCTTACCCAAACAGTTTCCACAGAAATCCCAGTCTCTGAAGCTTCAATCTCTGTGCAGATATACGCTTTTCTAACATACAGTCATGGCCAAAAGTTTTGAGAATGACACAAATATTAATTTTTACAAAGTCTACTGCTTCACTTTTTCTAATGGCAATTTGCATATACTCCAGAATGTTATAAAGAGTGATCAGCTTAACAGCAATTACTTGCAAAGTCAATATTTGGCTAGAAAATGAACTTTATCCCCCAAAACACATTTCAACATCATTGCAGCCCTGCCTTAAAAGGACCAGCTAACCTCTTTTCAGTGATTGCTCCATTAACACAGGTGTGGGTGTTGATGAGGACATGGCTGGAGATCAATCTGTCATGATTAAGTAAGAATGACACCACTGGACACTTTAAAAGGAGGCTGGTGCTTGGCATCATTGTTTATCTTCTGTTAACCATGGTTATCTCTAAAGAAACACGTGCAGTCATCATTGCAATGCACAAAAATGGCCTAACAGGGAAGAGTATCGCAGCTAGAAAGATTGCACCTCAGTCAACAATCTATCGCATCATCAAGAACTTCAAGGAGAGAGGTTCCATTGTTGCCAAAAAGGCTCCAGGGCGCCCAAGAAAGACCAGCAAGCGCCAGGACGATCTCTTAAAAGTGTTTCAGCTGCGGGATCGGGCTACCAGCAGTGCAGAGCTTGCTCAGGAATGGCAGCAGGCAGGTGTGAGTGCATCTGCACGCACTGTGAGGCGGAGACTCTTGGAGCAAGGTCTGGTCTCAAGGAGGGCAGCAAAGAAGCCACTTCTCTCCAGAAAAAACATCATGGACAGACTGATATTCTGCAAAAGGTACAGGCAGTGGACTGCTGAGGACTGGGGTAAAGTTATTTTCTCTGATGAATCCCTTTTTCGATTGTTTGGGACATCAGGAAAACGCCTCATTCGGAGAAGACAAGGTGAGCGCTACCATCAGTCTTCTCTCATGCCAACTGTTAAGCATCCTGAAACCATTCATGTGTGGGGTTGCTTCTCAGCCAAGGGAATGGGCTCTCTCACAGTCTTGCCTAAAAACACAGCCATGAATAAAGAAGGGTACCAGAATGTCCTCCAAGAGCAACTTCTCCAACCCTCCAAGAGCAGTTTGGCGATCAGCAATGCCTTTTCCAGCATGATGGAGCACCTTGCCATAAAGCAAAGGTGATAACTAAATGGCTCAGGGAACAAAACATAGAGATTTTGGGTCCATGGCCTGGAAACTCCCCAGATCTTAATCCCATTGAGAACTTGTGGTCAATCATCAAGAGACGGGTGGACAAACAAAAACCTAAAACTTCTGACAAAATGAAAGCATTGATTGTGCAAGAATGGACTGCTATGAGTCAGGATTTGGTACAGAAGTTGATTGAGAGCATGCCAGGGAGAATTGCAGAGGTCCTGAAGAAGAAGGGTCAACACTGCAAATATTGACTTGCTGCATTAACTCATTCTAACTGTCAATATAAGCTTTTGTTACTTATATGTTTGCAATTATTATATTTCTGTCTGTGATAAAAACATCTGTCAAACACACATAAAAACCAGAGGGCAGCAGATCATGTGAAAATATAATATTTGTGTCATTCTCAAAACTTTTGGCCATGACTGTACAATGCAACACCTCCTCCTCGTTTATCAAGTCTGTTTCTTGCAAATAAGTTGTATCCTTCTAGCCTTGTTTGCCAATCATGTGTATCGTCCCACCAAGTTTCAGTGATTCCAATGACATCATATTTATTTTCCTGCGTTAGTAGTTCCATTTCACTTTGTTTGTTGCCCATGCTTTGCGCATTCGTATAGAAATATTTTAGTTTGTGATTGGTTTCTCTTTCTTCAATATTTTTATTATTTAAATTTTTTTGTCTTTGTTCTTCTCTTTCACTTCTAATAGCAGAATTCTCAATAGTATTTGTTAGGTGTATGGCTTTTTCTGGCGTTTTGCTTCCCTTCAAACATTATTCTACTTTAAAGCTCTCCTGATGAGTGTAGCAAGGCGACTTCCAAATACATGTTTTCCAGTCTTCATAAAGTACACGCCATCTCTAGCAAGTAGTCTATCATATAGGTAATTCACTCTGTGATCCAGAAATCCAACTCCTTGCTGACGGCACCATCAACATAGCCAGTTGTTCACCTGCAGAATCTTTTTCCACCTCCTTGTTCCATGGCCATCCACTGGAAGGATGGAAGAGAAGACCACCTGCGCTCCCAGTTCTTTCACTTTCTTACCTAAGCTTTCAAAGTCACTGCAGATGGTTTCCAGGTCGTTTCTTGCGGTGTCATTTGTCCCCACATGTATTAACAGGAATGGGTAGTCATCTGTAGGTCTGAAGAGTCCTGATATCCTGTCAGACACATCTTTAATTTTTGCACCTGGAAGACAGCACATTTCTCTTGAGGTTAAATCCGGTCTGCAGATATCGGCCTCTGTTCCTCTTAACAGGGAATCCCCCATGACCACAACTCTCCATTTCTTCTTCACAACATTTTTCTTTCTCCATTCAGGAAGACTCTGAAGGCGTACAAGGTTGTTGTTTGTGGGCAAAGTCTTATCCTGATGTATTTCTTCATCATTCTCCTGCGTAAGAGCCTGGTACTGGTTCCTGAGCTGTATGGGTGCTGACTGCCTCCCGATCCTCCTGCTTCTCTGGGTGACATGCTTCCATTCCTTTGTTTCTTCAGGTGCACTTCGATTTTCTTCTCTTTTTGTAACATGAAGAGATAATTCTGCTCTGTCTAAGAACTCTTCACCTTCCTTAATGGTTTTCAATGTAGATAACCTCTCTTCTAGATTTTGCAACTTTTCCTCCAACAGGGACACGAGCTTGCATTTCTGGCATGTGAAGTTTGGCTTTTCCACTGGTAAGTCTGTGAACATGTAGCAAGAAATGCAGCTCACCAAATGGCTCCTGGCCTCTTCCATGTTCTTATTGTTCAAGAGATATCAAAGCAGTAAAATATATGCCTAACGGCGCCCGGTTTACTGATGTCCTCCTTTCAGCTGCAACGGCCAAAATCCAGTGTTCCTTGAGCTCGCGGAGACTCTTCACTTATCCCAGAAGGCACTGGGAATATGCAAATCCTCTCCTCATGATTCTTCCCCTGATTTACCAATGTCCTCCTTTCAGCTGCAACGGCCGAAATCCAGTGTTCCTTGAGCTCGCAGAGACTCTTCACTTATCCCAGAAGGCACTGGGATATGCAAATCCTCTCCTCGTGACTCTTCCCTGGATTATTGATGTCCTCCTTTCAGCTGCAATGGCCAAAATCCAGTGTTCCTTGAGCTCACGGAGACTTTTCACTTATCCCAGAAGGCACTGGGAATATGCAAATCCTCTCCTCGTGACTCTTCCCCTGGTAGTTTGTCAACCCCATTTCCACAGAATTTAAAAAAAATAAAACCTATGAAATAAGCCTGGACAGAAATGATGGTACCCCTTAAAATAATGTGACAAAAGGGACATGTTAAATCATGGTTTGTCCATTAATTAGCATCACAGGTGTCTACAATCTTGGAATCAGTGAGTGGGCCTGTATAGAGGGCTACAGATACTCACTGTGCTGTTTGGTGACAATGTGTGTATCACACTCAACATGGATCAGAGAAAGCGATGGAAAGAGTTGTCTCAGGAGATTAGAAATAAAATTATAGACAAACATGTTAGAGGTAAAATTTATAAGACCATCTCCAATAAGGTTGATGTTCCTGAGACTACAGTTGCACATATTATTCAGAAATTTAAGCTCCATAGGACAGTAGCAAACCTCCCTGGACGTGGCCGCAGGAGGAAAATTGATGACAAATCAAAGAGATGGATAATACGAAGGGTATCAAAAGAGCCCAGAAAAACTTCTGAACAGATTGAAGGTGAACTTCAAGCTCAAGGAAAATCAGTGCCAGATCGCACCATCCCTCTTTGTATGAGCCAAAGAGAACTTCATGGGAGATGACCAAGGAGGACATCATTGTTGAAAAAAAATCATAAAAAAGCCAGACTGGAATTTGCCAAACTACATGTTGACAAGTCACAAAGCTTCTGGGAGAATGTCCTATGGACAGATGAGACAAAAATGGTACTTTTTGGCAAGGCACTTCAGCTCTATGTTCACAGATGGAAAAATGAAGCATATGAAATAAAGAACACTTTCCCTACAGTGAAACATGGAGGAGGCTCTGTTATGTTCTGGGGCTGCTTTGCTGATTCTGGCACAGAGTGTCTAGAATCTGTGCAGGGTACAATGAAATCTCAAGACTATCAAGGGATTCTAGAGAGAAATGTGCTGCCCAGTCTCAGAAAGCTTAGTCTCAAGTTGCAGGTCATGGGTCTTTCAACAGGATAATGACCCAAAACACACAGTTAAAAACACCCAAGAATGGCTAAGAGGAAAACATTTGACTATTCTGAAGTGGCCTTCTATGAGCCCTGACCTAAATCCTATTAAGCATCTTTGGAAAGAGCTGAAACATGCCGTCTGGAAAAGGCAACCTTGAAACACGAGACAACTGGAGCAGTTTGCTCTTGAGGAGTGGGCCAAAATACCTGTCGAGAGGTGCAGAAGTCTCATTGACAGTTACAGGAATTGTTTGATTGCAGTGGTTGCCTCAAAAGGTTATGCAACAAAATATTAAGTTAAGGGTACCATCATTTCTGTCCAGGCCTATTTCATGAGTTTTATTTTTTTTTAAATTCTGTGGAAGCATGGTTGAAAAGCAATGTCTGACTTTCATTTTTTCATTTTCATAGATTTTGATTTATTATTAATTTTGTCAGATTAAAGTTATTTCTGTCACTATTGTGGGTTTTTCTATCATTAAATGAGGGGTACCAACAATTTTGACCACGTGTGTATATCACCTTGCTGTGACAGATGGTTCTCATGCATGGTGGTCAGCATTATCGTCAATGTTTTCACTTAACCTGTCTCCTGCCTGTGCAAACGGTATGTCTTCCTCCACAAACACCTGTTGCTGCTCCTCTTTTTCCAAATCTTGCTGCACATAATATGGACATTGAGGGTCCCAAACAGACACAGGATGACAAATTGTGCAAGTTGCTGTTCTTCCTAAATCCCCTCTTGAATTCTGGTGTGTTTTCCAGGATAAGTATGAAGGGGATGACATTAGAAAGTTCTTCATCAACTGCCTATGGTGGATTTCAAAGTAATCCACTCTCCAGTTAAGCTGCTGCATGAAATAGTCTTTCACCACTTTATGCCCACTTCACACATATGTTTTTTGTGTTCGTATGTGTTCCATTTTTCTAAGGATCACAAATATGGACACACGCACATCCGTTGTATTAAATGCTGGTGCACATATGTCAGGTTTTTTACACGGACCGTGTGTCCATGTGAAAACCTGACAGACATGTCCTTTTTTGTGCAGCATGGACAAAATGTGTGCGGCACATGTTATCTGTGTGTCATCCGTGTGACATGTACCGGCGCCTGGGAAAAAGTGGTAAAGTTCACGCTGATCCCAGGCGCTAGGTGCTGAAGGCAGCTCTCATTATTGTTGCTTGTTCTCTCTGAGATCAGAGCGACCAGAAGACAGTGATGGGAGTTGTATTCAGCACCTGATGTGTACATCGTGTGTAAAATTAAGAATTAATTAAATAAAAAAATGGCGTGGGTTCCCACGTAATTTACATAACCAGCAGAGGGAAAGCCCATGGCTGGAGGCTGATGTTAATTATCTGGGAAAGAGGATAATATTCAAAAAGTTTTCCAGGCTATTAATAACAGCTCACAGCTGTTTGCTTACCCTTTACTGGTTAGTTTATGGGACCCCAGAAAAAAAGATGTAGGGGTCCTCCTATAAATTCAAACCAGAAAATGCTAAACAGACAGCTTTGGGTTGATATTAATGGCCTGGAAAGGGGCCAAATATTGCCATCTCTCCTAGGCTACCAACATCAGCCCTAAGCCAACCCAGAAATGGCACATCCATTAGATGTGCCAAATCTGTTGCTTAGCCTTGCTCTTCCCACTTATGGATGTGCCATTTCTGGGGCAGCTGAGGGCTGATGTTGGTAACCTTGGAGTAGGGGCAATATCTCTGGCCCATTCTCAGACTATTTATATCAACACATAACTATCTGTTTAGTATTTGCTGGTTTAAATTTATAAGGGGACCCTACATCATCTTTTTTTCTGGGGTCCCCTGTAAACTAACTAGTAAAGGGTAATCAAACAGATGTGAGCTGTTATTAATAGCCTGGAAACCTTTTGGGATATTGTCCCCTTTCCCAGATTATTAACATCAGCCTCCAGACATGGTCTTTCCCACTGCTGGTTATGAAAATTTCCTGGAAGCCTTTTCCATTTTTTTCATTTAATTCTTAATTTTATGCACAATTAACACAGCAGGTGCTGAAAACAAGTCCCAATACTGTCTCGTAGTCTTGCTGATTTCAGGAAGACCACGCGACAATGATGAGAGCTGCCTTCAGCACTTGGTACCTGGAAACAGTCAACTGTACTGCTTTTTCCAGGTGTTGGTACGTGTCTTACGGGCGGCACACAGATGCCATACTGGTGAGACACAATGACAGCAAACAGATATACGGATGTCACATATGTAAATACTGATGGCACATGGACCACGGATCTCACCAAGGAAGGTGAGTTTCAGTACTCCTTTCATTATTGGTGTGGGTGCCGTGTGGCGGCCATTGTTGCTGTGGCTTTGTGCTGGTGGGGCGGTGCAGTCTGGTGTCATGGGGACTCAGTCTTGTAGCACGAGTGCTGTGGGGCAACAGGCTGTCTGCCCTGCTGGTGCATTGGCGTGGTGGCCGTGGTCGCCGCACGGCTCCGCTCCGTTAGGGTTGGTCAGGACCCACTACGAGGTTTGCCGTGATGTGGCAGTGGGCTTCATACAGTCTGATCAGAATGTTAAACTAAGAACCTCATGTTCAGTTATATATATTTTTGCCGAGAGACATTAGATCATTGTATGATTTTTGGAGATGCTGTCCTCTCTCTTTTTTGGACCTTATATTATGCATACAGATGCTCCAACTTATGCAGCATCAAATTCCAGGGGGTTGTGACAGAGCAAATCAGATGACATTCTAGCAGACCATTCTGTTTTAGCAAAGCCATGAGGTCATGCTTTACAATGTAAAAATTGTTGAAAAAGAATGGTTGAAAGGAACTGAGTCTTTTCATGCTTCTGGATTTGAACCCTTGAGTCTGTGTTCTGTGGTTGACTTCTCTTTCTGATAAACCTCAACAGATACACCTTTTCTTTGATTGTTTTTGATCTGTAATCTTTGTTTCTGTCAGTTTTTGGTAATAGGTGTTTTTTATTTACTCTGTTTGTCTGTCCAATCACCTTTTGGTTACACCTTTTAAATACGTTACACTACTGAAGCTTCCTGCTGGTGATAGGCTTTGTTGGACTCATTCACTTAGCTGTAGTTTTTGTTGGTTGTAATTGTTTTGCATGTGATTCCTTTATTCCTCAGGGAGCTGCTACTCTAGGGATCCTAGGAGCTGCTAAGTATATTCAGGGTAAGCAACTGTAAAGTTGGGGTGCCATTGCATTATTTGAGGGTGCTAACCTCCGCGATCAGGCAGAGACAGACCAGGGTCACAGGAGGGCTTTTGCCCAATCTAACAGGGACCTGTCAGATTCAGGTATTTGTCTTCTTGGTTTGAATGTTGCCTATGTGAATGTGCTTTGGCAGTCATAACAAGTCTTTCTTGGCCATAACCACCACCTTCCTCAAGCAGGTATAGTCCAGAAAGAGTTTTGTGCACAAACCAGTGGATGACTGGGAGTTTATTTCCTCCTCACAGAAGGAAGAGGGCTCAGAGTACAACAAGTAGAAGTAGCGGATAACAATGATAGTGATAAAGACACCAACTAGGTACTACATAAGAGTGCAACCTAGCTGACTCATGTCTATAATGAGAAGGGGAAAAGGACAACTTGAAGCTTGTTCTAATTACTGTTTGTCTTTCTTTTCCCAAATGAGCAGGTGATTTTGTTTTATGTGCTGATGGAAAGCTCAGTCTCCTAGTCTGCGTGAGCTGGGACGTCCACGGCTTATATTCTTCTCGCAGAGCCTGCAGAGTGACAGAGAATCAACTGACAAGCAAATGAACTCCTACACACGAGAAGCCTAGACCACTGCCAACACACCTATCAGGCACTGTTGAGCCTCCTCCTCCAACAGCATGTATGGCATCACCTGCTTTCAGATACCTGACCGCAGAAAGAGCAGATATTTTGCCAGATGATTTTTTTTTTAGTCGCACTACGTCTATACTGTGTATCAGACCAAGATAAGAAAGAAAAAACTGTCATCGCCGGTAAAATCCTGGCAGCTTTATTACATTTCCATTAAAAACAAGTCATAAAGGGGACAGTGTTCTGGCGTTGACACGTTTTGACTTCAGCAGTCTTAATCATAACATGTCCCTCGTATGTTGCTTTATTAAACATTAAACACACTCCCCCACAGTGACATTCACTAGAATTATAGTAATTAATTATATGCAAACACATGTGTAGCGGATAAATAAATTCAAATATCAAAATATACACAATATTCCAAAATTTAAACATTGTTTTGGGCTCATTTGTCCAGGCGCTTGTTGGATCTCCAAAACGTATGAAATATTGAATGCCTATAATGGTGAGCTCATCTAGTTTTTGCTGTGTATATGATGTCAATAATCTGCTCCCTTGATGACATGACTTCCTCGACATCCTTGTTTGTCTTGTGTACCACAGAATCATCATCATTGTCATTCCAGGTTTTGCTGACAGTTGTCTCATGAGCTACTTGCCCACACAAGATTTTCACCTCAAGATTTGCCCTGGCTCAGAGTGCTACTACCATTGCCCGACCCCCATCCACCACCACCTCCACCACTGCTCACGGAGCCCGCAACAAAGTTTGGCATTAAAATCGATCTTCCATTTCCTCCTGTCCCATGTCTTCAGAGAGTACAAAGGTTGATTGTTTTTCATCTCTTCCAAAAAATCAAATAGAAGTTGTTCTGATGTACTTTCTTCCTTAGTCCCCAAGATACTGTGGGTTAGTGAACTAAGACACAAAACAAAAACAAGCATCATTGACGGAATGGAAATTCTGTTCTACACAACAAGGTAATGGCAGCAAAGGATGTGGACTCAACAGATCACTGACTCAAGCGATTGGCATTACTGTCATAGAATATATCATCCAGCTGTGACTGAACCGACCAATCTGACATTATTTTCAATACTCCGTCTGCTTCCTCCACATTTATATAATTGCCAGAGGCAAAGAAAGTCTATTGTGACCTGTGATTGATATTACTGCTGCCAGGATGGATAATGCCAGAAGTACTGATGGTGTTGCTGCTAGCAGGTCTCACTTTTGTTGCAGTGGCATAGATGTTTTTTCTCTCACGATACCACATTTGTCTCCAGTACCATTTTTAGGTTCAATATACATTTTGGACGCAAGTATAACTGTTAAGTCTTTTAATAAAATTTTTTACGACATCTAACCAGCCCTGGAAAACTATGAAATCAACCACAAATGCACAGCAGTGTTCTCATGAAACCAAAACACTAAGGCTAAGTGCACATGTTGAGGATTCTTAGCGTTTTTGCCGCGGTTTTTCGCAGCGAAAAACGCGGCAAAAACGCTTACCCAACGCAACTCATTCTATCCTATGGGATTCCGCAATGATGTGCACATGCCGTGCTTTTTTCCGCGGTGAAATCGCATCGCGGAAAAAAAAGCAGCATGTTCATTCTTTTTCCGGAATCCCGGTGATTCCGCCACCATAGGAATGCATTGAACCGCTTACTTTCCGCATGTGGCTATGCCCACCATGCGCAAAGTAAGCGGTTCGTGTGCGGATGGTACCCAGGGTCTGGAGGAGCAGAGACTCTCCTCCAGTCCCTGGGTACCATATCCCTGTGAAAACAATAATTATAAAATAAAAAATAATGATATTCTCACCTTACGGCGTCCCCCGCAGCCTTCCCACCTCTCAGCGATGCTCCCGGCCTATCCCGTTCCCAGTAATGCATTGCGAGATCACCCCGATGATGTAGCGGTCTCGCGTGATGCTACGTCATCTGGGTCATTGTCGCTATGCATTACTGGGAACGCGATTGGCCGGGAGCGTCGCTGAGAGGTGGGAAGGCCGGAAGGTGAGAATAGCACGATTTATTATTTTTTTTTATTATTTTTACATTAGATCTTTTTACTATTGATGCGGCATAGGCGGCATCAATAGTAAAAAGTTGGTCATACGAGTCAAACACTATGTTTGACTCGTGTGACCAACCTGTCAATCAGTTTTCCAAGCAAGCTACAGATCGCTTGGAAAACGCTAGCATTCTACAAGCTAAGATTACGCTTGCAAAACGCTATTATTCTGGCGGGAATACGCATAGCAAAAAAATTGCGTATTTCCCATGACAGGGAGGTGCGGGATTGCCGCAGAAATTACCGCTGCAATTCCGCAACGTGTGCACTTAGCCTAATGCAACACCAGCCTGCCCATAATATTGGTGCTGTGTGTATGTGTCTCCAATTAGAAAATTTAAACAGGTGTGCCAAGACAAACCTACATTAGTAAATGTATCAATTTACTCTAATAATTTGTATTCAAATGTTTGGTTAAAGTAGATTAATTCCCCCTGGCCAAAATGAAACAACAGATGCCAGAAGGAAAGAACACAGCCTCAAATCCAGCGAGAGCCCACAGTATAGTTCTGAATTCTACCGTTGCCAAATTGAAACATTCAAACAGTTATGCAAAAAGTAATTCATGTGTATAATGCTTTCAAATTTCTGTTTTTGCTTTCTTTTAAAAAATACTGTTTTGCTCAGTGACCAAAAAATCTAAATCAGCAAGCTACGTTTTTGCTAGATATACACATGGTAACTGGTAAGCAAATTGCCGAAACAGCTAGCGTTATTGGTGCGGCATGTAGGCTTTTTGAAGTTAGTCTTCCTTTTCAAATAATGCAACATCAAGTAACCCTAAAATTCTATATTAACAGTATTACTGGATGGGTACACGCAAAGAAAAAATGTGGCAGCAACAGCCAGAAATATTGTTCTGGCATGTACTGTTATTAACCCCTTCACGCCGCAACCCATTTTCACTTTTGCATTTCCGTTTATTGCTCCCCTTCTTCCCAAAACCATAACTATTTTATTTTTCCATCAATATGGCCGTGTGAGGGCTTATTATTTGCGGGACAAGTTGTACTTTTGAATTACACCATTGATTTTACCATACAATGTACTGGAAAACAGAAAAAAAGATCAAGTGAGATGAAATTACAAAAAAAGTGTAATTCCACAATTGTTTTTCCTATGTTTTTTTAACCTTGTTCCCCAAATGCTAAAACTGACCTGCCATTATGATTCTCCAGGTCATTTTGAGTTTGTAGATTTTTATTTCCGTGGTGAAAAAAAATCCAAAGTTTATTAAAAAAAATAAAAATTGTGTCATTTTCTAAAACCCATAGCGTCTCCATTTTTCCTGATAATGGGCTGGGTGAGGGCTTATTTTTTGCGTGCCGAGCTGACATTTTTATTGATACCATTTTGGTTTAGATATGATGTTTTGATCGCCCGTTTTTGCATTTTAAATCAATATCACAGTGACCAAAAACACGTAATTGTGGAGTTTAGATTTTTTTTCTCATTATGCCGTTTACTGACCGGATTAATTCTTTTTATATATCGATAGATCAGGGTATTCTGAATGCGGCAATATCAAATATGTGCATTTTTTATATTTATTTATTTGTTATTTTTGAATGGGGCTATTTAAACTGATATTTTTTAAAAAACTTTTTTTACTTTTTACTTGCTTCACTAGTCTTCATGGGAGACTACAAAACTGCAATCATCTGCTCGCCCATTCTACAAAACAGGGCTTCATCTCTGCTTTGTGTAGCAGAAATACTCACTTGCTATGAGCGCCGACCACTGGTCATGTGAAATGGGCGCCGATGGGCAGGGTTTTTGACCAGTGCGATCATGTTAAATTACACTGTCAGTCTCTGATTACAATTCCACTCGCAGCTGTTAGGGGCATATGTCAGCTGATGAAGTTAGCTGACATGTGCCCGAAAAGATGTGGACTCAGTGCTGGAGCCTACATCAAAGAGGAGACCCGACATGGGCAGTATATGAATGGTGCATGTCGTGAAGGGGTTAAATTCTACTATGAAAATAGTTGTGCAACCTTTATTTATTTATTTTACTTAGCTCCCCCTTGAAAAAAATACATGGAAACCCAAATGCTATATTAGCCTACAAAAAAGTACCAAATAATACATATAAGTGGGTATCCTAAACTGAAAGAACCTACAAAAATTGGGTAACCACAAAGACAATAATTATAAATATAATTTTATTGACATATACAAATATTAAAAAACTGCATTTACAACATGGGGATCACTACATAGAAGAAAGTTAATGGAAAATGTATTAGATACGGGTATTTTTTTTATAATACAGTATATAATCATTGTTTTACTCTACATAATTCAATGTCTTTATATAAAGGAACATAGCACTGAGAAAGGTAAATAGAATATAGTGATATGTTTGTCCAAAGACTAAAATATAGCATAAACAAATAATAATTCAATTTCCTGGAAAAAAAATCCAGATGTAGTCAATTTTTTTTATTTATGTGGGTAAAAAAAAAACAGAAATTCATAAAGAAAACAATTTGACTTGTGTCCTATTTTCAAAGACCCATAATATTTCATTTTTCTGGCAATGCAGCCAATCACCCTAGTGGCAATTTCCCTGCCAACTTTTAAAAATCTGTTTCCCTTGAAACAGTGCAGTGCATGAAAGAAAAAAAATACATGTCTGCAATAATGCAACTAGTCTCTATTTCATTGTGCCTGTGGTTCCCGGAGGTTCTTACAGCATTAATCAGCTGTTAGGTTTCCTTTAAACAGGTTTCTATGATACATATAGGTATTCATACTTAAACACGCTGTCTACAGCAGGACATACCAATTTTTATTTTGCTTTTCTTCTTTATTCTACAGCCATGCTGAATTTGCTGGCTTTCTGCCTAGTTATCTTAGCAGTTCAATTGAACTGAAGCTTCAGCAAAGAACTGTACTCAGAGAGTGAATTTTTCTGCTCCCCTCCCCATGATCACACAAGGAGTAGTGTCTGATTATGGGGGAGCAGAGAAAGTCACTCTGAATACTGACCTTTGTTAGACCTGCAGTTTCTACTACTTCTACTAAGGCTGCTTTCACATATCCATTTTCTGCCGTCCGGCACAATCCGTCCAATATATAAAAAGATGGATCCGGCGCAGACTGGGGAAAAACTGATGAGAGAGAGAGACTGACTGATCCGGCGGCCGGATTCTCCCATTGACTTACATTGCACCCCAGAGCCGGTTGCGCCGCATCCGCTGCTGTCCGGTTTTTGCGCCGGACACAAAAAACGTTACAACATGTGTTGTGTCCGGCAGCCGGAAACTAAATTTGAAACGGATCTGGCAGCAAAAACGGACAAAACGCAAGCACATGCAGCGCAATCTGGCACTAATGCCATTCAATTAGAGAAAAAAACGGATCCGACGGAAAAAAAAAACCGATCCGTTTTTTTTAAAAAAAAAAAACGCCGGATCCCGCCGGACGACGAAAACCTGATGTGTGAAAGAGGCATAATACAGAATGAACTAGGAAGACAAGCCTGTACTTTCACAGTCAAAAGAAGATAACGAAATTTGTAACGTAGTTTCATAACTTTATAAATTCTGATCAATAATTAAATTAAAAGTTTAGTTACTCTTTAAAGAAAACCTATCAGAGGATAAGAGGTTAGACATTTTTCTCAATTTTCTTCCACTGCTCCCTTAAGTTATTATTATTACTAAACTATAGGTTCTATTCATCACAGTTTTCACTCCTGAATTTTGAAAAGTTGCAAAATTTAGGCACAATGGAGTTTTGCCAAAGTTTGGCAACTTTTGCCATTTTCATGCCAGTTTGTCTGTGATTTGTTTTGTGATCCCCAAAACTGGGGCACAGCAGGGAGGGAGCAGGAAGCCACAGCTTGTTTAGTTCAAGATTTCTGGTTCACGCCAGTCGTCAGACGTTCCAGATTCATGGAGAGGCATGCGCCACTTTATGAATCAGGAGTGTCTGAAGCCTATACGCCACCTCATCAAGATCGGCTTGAACAGCCCTGGTCTTGATGAATCAGGTCCTATTTTTTTATGTTTAAGTTTATATTTTTGATTTGAGTGTTTGCTATGTTTCATGCAGTATTGTTATTGTTTTATAATTCAGAGTGTTGCAAATTTGTCATGTATCATGCTGTTGAATTTTGTTTTGCAAATAATATTTATTAAGGTGGAAAAAAAAGATTTCCAAACTTATAAGCCACAGTTTGGTTTTACTTCAAATTGGTACATCTTTCCAATTGTTAGTGGCCTTGCTGTGGTGTCAGCCTCATTTCATGTTTTGGGGGTTCTTTTTTTCAGAAATAACATTGAACACAAGCTCTGTGGTTTGCTTCCATGCAAATGTACCTGTTTCTATGGAAAACTAGATGAAGCTATGCACATAAGTGAAATTATTATTCTGGAAGTTCTAGTTTAATTCTGAAGGTGAATACATAGTTAAAAAGCTAATGATCACATATCACTTGCCATCATGAAAAACTAAAGAGACTGGGCACGTTTTATAATTTAAGCTTACACAGTGGACGAAAAAAAGAAAGTGTGCCAAAATATTAATGTTAATATCATACATTATGCTACGCGCTTTATATTATCCTGTTTTTCTACCTCTCTGCTTAGGTTCTGGGTGTACAGAAGGCAAAATGTATAAGTAGAGAGGGGATGTTCAAAAATGAATTATAAAATGTATCTTTTCAATGATCATATTTATTGTATGATTTAATGAGGAATAAAGAAATATATAAATATATATATAAAGCAAATAAATATGACAGTTAACTATAGTTCATGATCTGAAATGATTGATTATTTTATTTTCTTGCTCATTTTTGGAAATAATAAGAAACTTATAAGTATGTTAAATGTCACATTATAAAAATAGATTTATTATATTGTTATAAACATATAGATCTTACAGTCAGTCGACCATAACAGGATCAAGAAGTGTTACTTTGAACAAAGTTTTTTTTTTCCCATTTCATTTATAACTAAGATTTATTTAAAAAATTTTGTTAAATGCAAATATCATTCAGACGTGTGTTCATGTATTCTTTATTTGATAAGTATGCTTTAGAGCACTAGATGCTGCTGGTAATTTGCCACTTTTGGATGTCAATGTTGTGTATATATTTGGGTAAAAATCAAAAGGACTTGTGAGGGTATGTTCCCACGTTCGGTATTAGGCAGCCCTTTGGACGCAGCACATGTCCGCTCTGACCAAAGCGCTACCAGCTTTTGAACGCAGGTGAATCCGCATGTGTTCATTGAACCATGCGGAATCACCACGCCCAATACATTGTACAGGGACATTCATCTTGCAGAGACTGAGCATCTCCGCAAGATAAATTGACATGCTGCGGTCTGGAAAGACACGCCGTATGTCCGTCTCCGCAGGGAAGCCGGAGGAAGCCGTGCACGCATAGTGGAGATGGGATTTCTTCAAATCCCATCCACTATGCTGTAACATCTGGCCGCTGCGGGTTGGGTAGGGTATGTTCCCACCGTCAGTAAATGCTGCAGGTTGGACGCTGCGTACATCGGTAACTTATAGAGATAAGCAGTTCTGATTATATTTAAATTAGTCAAATTGCATGGAATTTACTGGGAAATGTGATTTATTCTCTGCTGCTTGAATGTCCCTTATTATGCTCTAGGTCTGGGGACATAATTTATTTAAAATGTAGAAAAAAAAGCAACTAATATCTCATCTCTCACCTCCTCTGCTCTATGTTTTCAGCATAGTCCTCAGCACTTCTTTTTACCACCATTGCATGCTGAAACCCCAGGCTTCTTCATGGCAGGCCAAGAATTACAGCTGCAACTAGGCCCCAGACATCCTTACACACTGATTCAGGCCTAGTTGTGAGTGTTGGGCCAAGCCTGAAGTGTGCGTCATAAGGTCAAAACGTTGCCCGGAACTTACAATGGTGATGCACAGAGGATGGCCTTGGTACGTCAGTAAGTTTCAGCCTAACGTGAAAATCTTAGAGTTTCAGCGCATGGCAGCAGTAAGAAGATGTGAGACTGAAAAGCATAGGTGGCCTGCGGAGAGGTAAGCATGCTGAAACCCCCAGGCTTCTTCATGGCAGGCAAAGAATTACAGCTACAACTAGGCAACAGACATCCTTACACAATGATTCAGCCTAGTTGCGAGTGTCGGGCCAGGCCTGGAGTGTGCGTCATAAGGTCAAAACGTTGCCGGTAACTTACAATGCTGATGCACAGAGCATGGCCTTGGTACGTCAGTAAGTTTCAGCCTAACGTGAAAATGTTTAGAGTTCCAGCATATGGCAGCTGTAAGAAGATGTAAGACTGAAAAGCATAGGTGGCCTGCGGAAAGGTGAGCAATGAGGTATTAGTTTTTTCTTTGTTTGTTTTTTGTACTTTTGCTGGCCATCTCCAGATCATTTTGGTGAATTCACGTGGAGCGAATTACAAAATCTACATTCTTGAGAATATGGATTTTTTAAAATTGGAGTAGCATTCAATTCCACTTCAAAATATTCACCCAACGCTAAAAAATGATGCGGCTTTCTGATGATACAATAGCAATAATTTAGAATGGAGTTTCCTTATTTCAGAATTAAGAAGAACTTGAAGAATAAACGGTGGTCAGACTCCACTTTTAGCACATTAGACCTTTTAAGTGCATCCTTATTTGAATGGCGGGTAGATGATGTACTTGGAAATAATTGAAAAAATGAAACAAAAGTTTTGCCTTTCATTGTAATCGTCTGTAATGATTACGAGATGACTTCTTAAAAGTGAAAAGTGGTTTATGAGGGTCATTGGTCAGAATGAAATTGGCAAAATTACAGAATTATTCGTACTTGACAACTGTCTTAAATTTTCAGAAACAATCCTGACAAAGTACAAAATCGCGCAAATCTTGGTTGCAAATAAGGCAAAGTTTATGTAAACCCTTTCCAACAGTGTCTATACACACTTGGGTTTTGAGGTTTTTGGGGTGATGGTAGGGTAGATGGGACTTAAGTGTCCCTATTCTATCACTATTAATGTTTGTATTCAGTATATGATTCTTCCTACCTATGTTACAAACACTAAGTAAATGTTTGTAGTGCACAAATGTCTTGGTCAAATCATAGCCATCCCAATTATACACTTATATCAGTGGTCAGAGTAGCAGTCTCAAGAATGAAGTTCTGTTATCTAACCCAATTTCTGGTGGGGCAAAATATATTGCTAAAGATAAGAAAGAGAAAAATGGGGAAATAGGTTCAAAGATTAGTTGTTCTATTATTAATAGAACATATTGTGCGCCAAACATAAGCTGTTTTGTGGTTTGGCATTCCTGCCATTAGGGACTCAAATTTACATCTAAGCTTTTTGTCTTATAGCTCATTATTTGTTATTATTCTTAAACTTTGATTACATTTCACTGTATGTTCAGCAGAAAATAGGCTCACATTCACAGCCTGAGAAATGATTTGCACCACAGATATAGCGGCTACCTCACAATAATTAAATCGTAATTACGCAGGTTATGCCTTGCTCCATTAAAATAATGTACTGAAGAAGTTCTTTTCATTGGTTGGTTATTTAATCTGGTTTGTCACTGACCCCAGTGAAGACAGTTCTTACGTGGTTTGGGACTCAGAGCAGCTGTATACAGCAGGTGGTGGAGTAGTTATCAGTATGTCCTTAGGGTTTAGGTTTTGATGGCTACATTTACTAATTAGAAGTGAAACAACCTGTTGAATAAATGTAATAAAACTCATCTTAAAGAAATTTGCATCCCGGAGTTTGTGAGCCTAATACATTTATTCTTCTATAAACGCGTTCTTCCATTCATTTAGGGTTGTTTGGTAATAGGAACAGAAATGAAGCCATTCGCCCACTGAGCTGCACTGCAGTAAAGTATTGTAATGCTGTTTCTGGCTATTTTAATCTAGTCTCTAGAGCTACAGGCAGCCAGAAACAGAGAGGATGATTTAAGGAACAGGGGTTATGTAATTATATGTCTTAGTTGCCCTTTTGTCTTGTTTTCTACCATATTCATCCTTGAAATAAAAAAAACCTTGCTAATATTTTTGCAACTAATTCATTTTATTATTTTAATCTTTTATACTAAAAGTAGAACTTAATTGTTTTTTTATCATTTATTTTGTAACTATCTCCAAAATAAATAATTCAGCTGGTATTAGCATATTTAGGGAAGAAGGGTCCATGAGGACTGAGCTTCAGCATCAATGGCAAAATGTTCAAACATAACTTTTACTGTGCAATTAAAAACACAGTGAGAAAAAACAAAAAGATAAAAAAAGATTAAGGATCCATAAGCTTACGAGTTTTGGGTTAGCAATAGAGATGAGCGAACCTTTTAAGGTTCGGATCAATAAGCTTCGGCGAATAGCCGTATGTTCGCCAAACGGTTCGTCAAACAAACCCAAAACTTATTGAATTTAATGGGAGGCAAAACTAAATGCATACACAACACCTTAAGGGGGGCCAAAAAGCTTCACAAACACCTCAAATTAGAGGCAGACACCAGGAAAAGTGACATGAATTGACCTAGAGTACAAATCGTATAATTGCACAGCATGGATGCATGAAACAGGGCCTGGAACAGGGTTTGGACCAGCATTTCTAGCTGAAACATTGATCAGTAACAAGTGGATGAGTGACAGGTGTGCACCTAGTGCTCTGACAAGCTTGCCAAATTCAGGCAACACACATGAAGAAGAGCACCTTGGAGTCCAAACATTTCCAAAAATTAGAAGCAGACAACAGGAAAGTGGCATCAATTGACAGACAGTAGATATTTGATAATCTCACAGCAGCAGTCAGCCATGGGCTATACATGAGGTATCAGGGTCTTGGCCAGCATTTACAGATTTTAATTTAAGTTTAAATTAGGATGAGGTTCATCAGGGACTGGTGTAAGCCTGCTGTGCTGGGAGCCCTGATACCTCATGCAACTGCTCAAACTGTTCAGCCACAGTGAGGTGGCACAAATATCAGCTTTGTCTACTACTATTGTTAGAAACATTTAAGGATAGTAACACAAGTATTTGACTGAAAGCAAGTGCAGGCCTGCCAGCCTAGGAGGCTAACTGCTACAGGCAACACACAGGAAGGAGACTCAACTTGGAGTACAAACATTTATAAAAATTATTGCCACACACCACTAAGGTGGCATCAATTTCTCCAGAGTAGAAATAGTGTAATTGCGCAGCTTTTTGACAACTTCTGTTACTGAACGGGGTACCTGATTTCCTTTCTTTGGCAGCTGCAAAGAGGTATTATTATTATTATTTATTGTTATAGCACCATTTATTACATGGTACTTTACATGTTAAAAGTGGTATACAGTGGGTACGGAAAGTATTCAGACCCCTTTAAATTTTTCACTCTTTGTTTCATTGCAGCCATTTGGTAAATTAAAAAAAGTTCATTTTTTTCTCATTAATGTACACTCTGTACCCCATCTTGACTGAAAAAAACTGAAATGTAGAAATTTTTGCAAATTTATTAAAAATTAAATACTAAAATATCACATGGTAATAAGTATTCAGTCCCTTTGCTCAGTATTGAGTAGAAGCACCCTTTTGATCTAGTACAGCCATGAGTCTTCTTGGGAATTATGCATCAAGCTTTTCACACCTGGATTTGAGGATCCTCTGCCATTCTTCCTTGCAGATCCTCTCCAGTTCAGTCAGGTTGGATGGTGAATGTTGGTGACCAGCCATTTTGCAGGTCTCTCTAGAGATGCTCAATTGGTTTTAGGTCAGGGCTCTGGCTGGGCCAGTCAAGAATGGTCACAGAGTTGTTCTGAAGCCACTCCTTTGTTATTTTAGCTGTGCGCTTAGGGGCATTGTCTTGTTGGAAGGTGAACCTTCGGCCAAGTCTGAAGTCCAGAGCACTCTGGAAGAGGTTTTCATCCAAGATATCTCTGTGCTTGGCCGCATGCATGTTTCCTTCAATTGCAACCAGTCTTCCTGTCCCTGCAGCTGTGAAACACCCCCATAGCATGATGCTGCCGCCACTATGTTTCACTGCTGGGATAGTATTGGGCAGGTGATGAGCAGTGCCTGTTTTTCTCCACACATACCACTTAGAATTATCACCAAAATGTTCTATCTTTTTCTGATCAGACCAGATAATCTTATTTCTCATAATCTGAGAGTCCTTCATGTGTTTTTTAGCAAACTCTATGCGGGTTTTCATATGTCTTGCACTTAGGCTTCCGTTGGGCCACTCTGCCATAAAGGCCCGACAGGTGGAAGGCTGCAATGATAGTTTGTGGAACTTTCTCTCATCTCCCTGCTGCATTTGTGGAGCTCAACCACAGTGATCTTGGGGTTCTTCTTCACTTCACTCACCACGGCTAGTGTTGAGCATTCCGATACTGCAAATATCGGGTATCGGCCGATATTAGCTGTATCGGAATTCCGATTCCGAGTTCCGATATTTTCGTCTTATCGGATACCGGAATCGGGATTGTCACCGTCACTGTCAGTGTCCGTCGGTCGGGTCTGTCAGGAGTCAGCGGCACTTACCCGGCAGAAGATCTCCGGCGGTCACGTCCTGCACTGCTTCATGGCCGCCATCTTCTTTCCCCGGCGGTCACATGCAGTTTCTCGCGATAACTGCAGTGACTGCTGGGTAATCGCGGCCGTAAAGCAGTCAGTCCGATGACGTCACCGCCGGGGAAGCAGGTAATCAGCTGTGCTGCGTTGCAATGACAGGCTCTGCCTGTCATTGCGATGTAGCAGAGCTGGATCGTCGTGGGACTATCGTTATGGACTGCGTCGGACAGGTGGTATACTGTTGGTTTGTTTTTTTTCTTTTTTTACAGGAGATCGATGGCGTCGCAGGAATGAGAGAGTAATAAAAGAAATGAAAACTGTGTTGTCTCTTTTATTTCATTAAAAGACTTTTTTCTTGCTGTGTCTTTTTTTTATACATTTAATAACTTTGGGATTAATAATGGATCGGTGTCTTATTGACGCCTATCCATTATTAACCGGGCTTATTGTCACCGTGCAATCAACGGTGACAATAACCCCTTATTACCCCGCTTGCCACCGCTACAGGGCAAGTGGGAAGAGCCGGGTAAAGTGCCACAATTGGCACATCTTTTGATGCGCCAAATGTGGGGCTGCTGTAGCCTGGTATTATCAGGCTGTTGAGGGCCAAAATCCATGGGCCTTGACAGTCTTTTAATACCAGGCCGCAGCAGTCTGCATTTTACTTTGCTGGGTAACAAAAATAGGGGGATCCCCACGCCGTTTTTTTTTCGAGGGGATCCCCTATTTTTGTTAACCAGCCAAGCTAAGCAGACTGCTGTGGCCTGGTATTATCAGGCTTGCAAGGTCCATGGATATTGGATCCTTACCAGCCTGAAAAACCAGGCCTCAGCGGTCTGCTTCATCTGGCTGGTTAACAAAAATAGGGGGGACCCCACGCCAATTTTTTTCAAGGGGATCCCCTATTTTTGTTAATCAGCCAAGATATGCAGACTGCTGTGGCCTGGTATTATCAGGCTGGCAAGGTCCATGGATCTTGGCTCCTTAACAGCCTGAAAATCCAGGCCTCAGCGGTCTGCTTCATCTGGCTGGTTAACAAAAATAGGGGGGACCCCACGCCAATTTTTTTCGAGGGGATCCCCTATTTTTGTTAATCAGCCAAGATATGCAGACTGCTGTGGCCTGGTATTATCAGGCTGGCAAGGTCCATGGATCTTGACTCCTTAACAGCCTGAAAATCCAGGCCTCAGCGGTTTTCTTCATCTGGCTGGTTAACAAAAATAGGGGGGACCCCACGCCAATTTTTTTCGAGGGGATCCCCTATTTTTGTTAATCAGCCAAGATATACAGACTGCTGTGGCCTGGTATTATCAGGCTGGCAAGGTCCATGGATCTTGGCTCCTTAACAGCCTGAAAATCCAGGCCTCAGCGGTTTTCTTCATCTGGCTGGTTAACAAAAATAGGGGGGACCCCACGCCAATTTTTTTCGAGGGGATCCCCTATTTTTGTTAATCAGCCAAGATATACAGACTGCTGTGGCCTGGTATTATCAGGCTGGCAAGGTCCATGGATCTTGGCTCCTTAACAGCCTGAAAATCCAGGCCTCAGCGGTCTGCTTCATCTGGCTGGTTAACAAAAATAGGGGGGACCCCACGCCATTTTTTTTTCGAAGGGAACCCCTATTTTGTTAATCAGTTCCCTCTGACGTCACTGATTGTGTCCCTGGCTGACCTGAAGTGAAAGTGGAAAGCAATCAATTAAGCTTTCCACTTAAGGGCCCGTCTCACATAGCGATATCGCTACCGAGATCGCTGCTGAGTCACTAGTTTTGTGACGCAGCAGCAAGCTCACCAGCGATATCGCTGTGTGTGACATTCAGCGACGATCAGCCCCCCTGCCGGGTATCGCTGATCGTCGCTGAAATGTCAGGACCTTTGATCGCTGGTTTCCCGCTGACAGGCACACATCGCTGCGTGTGACAGGCGGGAGACCAGCGATCCGCTGGTAACCAAGGTACACAGCGGGTTTCCAGGCGCGGGGCTGTGCCTAGAAACCCACTGTGTACCTTGGATACCAGCTCCCTGTACCTTGGATACCAGCGCCCTGATGCAGGGAGCTGGTATCCAAGGTACACAGCGGGTTTCCAAGCGCTGCGCGGTGCCTGGAAACCCGCTGTGTACCTTGGTTACCAGCGGATCGCAGGTCTCCCGCCTGTCACACGCAGCGATGCGTGCCTGTCAGAGGGAAACCAGCGATCAAAAAAAGGTCCTGACATTTCTGCGACGATCAGCGATACCCGGCAGGGGGCTGATCGTCGCTGAATGTCACACACAGCGATATCGCTGGTGAGCTCGCTGCTGCGTCACAAAACTAGTGACTCAGCAGCGATCTCGGTAGCGATATCGCTATGTGAGACGGGCCCTTAAGCGATGTTACCCGCAGTGTCGCTGTCCCAGATCGCTGCCTGTTTGGCAGCTCAGCAGCGATCATGTAGCGATACACCAGCGATCCTGACAAGTGCATATCGTTGTCGGGATCGCTGGTGTATCGTTATGTGACACCCAGCCTTTACTCTCCTGTCAGGCAGGAGAGGAACTCATTCATTTGGGGTTTACTGTGAGGCTGCAGCATTAGCTGCGGTCCCTGCAGTAAACATTAACCCTTTCTGAAGGATTACACCGTGGGACCTGACTGTGCATGGGATAGGTAAGAATAATTTTGCTTTTTTATTTTATTTTTATTACAGGAAATGGTTTTTGCAGTAAAATAAAAGATGGTCAAAAACATGTGTCTTTATTTCATTAAAATGATTTTTAATTAAAGTGTGTGTTTTTATTTTTATTTCATGCAATAGGATTAATAATTGATAGTTGTCTAATTGACAGCTCTCAATTATTAACCTGGCTTAAGGTCACCTTTCAATAGCAAGGTGGCTTTAACCCCATATTAACCCATTCGCCACCGCTACAGGGCAATGGGAATAGACGGGCAAAGTGCCAGAAAGGGCGAATCTAATTATAGATTTGTCTTTCCTGGGTGTCTGGGGGCAGATGTTAGTAGCCGGGGGGGGCAAAAATAATGGTCCCTCTCTGGGCTATTATTATCTGCCCCCACTCACTGGCTTTGTCTGTCTGGTTGCGAAAATAGGGCGGGAGCCCACGCATTTTTTTTCAGCAATTTTACACCTCATATATATATATACATGTCATTGAATTTGTGACACATATATATATATATTTATATTTGTAGTTCATACACTTCTACATAGTATAATAGCCGCTAATTCAATTGCCGGCTTTTGTGAAAATGCAGAACCCGACATGAAATGACACTTGGTGTACATAGGGTTAACCATGTCTTTTCATGTCCTTTGCTATCTAATTTGCACAAACAATTAAATCAGACTATGTGTGCAAAATTTCACACCTGTAGGGGTTAATTAAAGGTGTAAATTCGTAGCAAAAAAGTCCGTTTTTTTTACAACGAATTTACACCTTTAATTAACCCCTACAGGTGTGAAATTTTGCACACATAGTCTGATTTAATTGTTTGTGCAAATTAGATAGCAAAGGACATGAAAAGACATGGTTAACCCTATGTACACCAAGTGTCATTTCATGTCGGGTGACATGAAATGACACTTGGTGTACATAGGGTTAACCATGTCTTTTCATGTCCTTTGCTATCTAAGGCCGGAGTCACACTGGCGACAAAATCGGACGACTGCAATGCGATGAAATATCGCATTGCAGTCGGACCTATGTTAATCTATGGAGCAGCTCCCAGTATCAGATTTTTGTGGTCCGTTTTAAACGTCCGTGTACAATCGCAGCATGCTGCGATTGTCACCGATTGTCGGTCGACAATCGCCAATGCAAGTCTATGGGAGCGATGAAAAATCTGATTACAAACGGACCACACTGTGTGACTTGCGATGAAATCGCATCGGTGTCCTTTAGAAAAGCCGGCAATTCATCCCCGCCTATACTGTAAAATCACACTGACAGCTTTAATAAAGACTAGAAAGAATAGATATATACACATAGAACACATACATATATATATACATGTCATTGTGACATGTATATATACATATATTTATAGTTCCTAGACTTCTACATACTGTAATAGCCGCTAATTCAATTGCCGGGTTTTGTGAAATCACAGAAGCCGACATGAAATGATACATTGTTTCCACACATTTAACCATGTCATTTCATGTATTTTTATATATGTTTGAAACATACAATTACATGAGTGTATTTGTGCAAAATTTCAGACATGTAGGGGTTAATTAAAGGTGTAATTTCGTTGAAAAAAAATGCGTGGGCTCCCGCTGTATTTTCTCCACCAGACAGACAAAGCAAAGCGAGTGGGGGCAGATAATAATAGCCCAGGGAGGGTGCATTTTTTTGTGCCCCCCCTGGCTACTAACATCTGCCCCCAGACACCCCAGAAAGGGCAAATCTATAATTAGATTCGCCCTTTCTGGCACTTTGCCCGTCTATTCCCATTGCCCTGTAGCGGTGGCGAATGGGTTAATCTCACCTTACTGTCACCTTGCAATTGAAAGGTGACCTTAAGGCAGGTTAATGATTGATAGCTGTCAATTAGACAACTATCAATTATTAATCCTATTGAAGTAAATAAAAAAACACACACACTTTAAGAATAAATAATTTTAATGAAATAAAAACACATTTTTTGACCATATTTTATTTACACTAAATCCGTGCGAAGCCATTGATCTCCTAAAATAAAGAAAAAGAAATAAAACAACATTATTCTTACCTATTCCGCCGATCTGTCACGTCCCACGCTGTAATCCTTCACAAAGGGTTAACTAGCTTTGAGCCAAGCAGTGCAAGTAATCCTGCATGCTCAGCTCAAAGCTCATGAATGAATAAGTTCCTCTCCTGGCGACAGGAGAGGATGTGTTTCATGAGTGAAGCTTAATTGATTGTGTCCACTTTCCCTTTAGGTCAGGTCACTAAAGTTAAATTGGCAAGAAATCAATTAAGCTCCATTCATGAATCTATTCCTCTACTTTCGCTGGGAGAGGAAGTTATTCATTCAGGGGAATACAGGTCTGAGACAGCATTATTAGCTCTCTGCGACCTTTAACCTGTTAACCCTTTCTGATGGATTACACCGTGGGACCTGACTGTACATCGGATTGGTAAGTATAATTTTGCTTTTTATTTTATTTTTATTACAGGAAATGGTTTTAGCAGGAAAATAAAATATGGTCAAAAACTGTGTGATTATTTAATTAAACTTATTTTTTATTAAAGTGTGTGTGTTTGATTTTTCTTTCATACAATAGGATTAATAATTGATAGTTGCCTAATTGACAGCTATCAATTATTAACCTGGCTTAAAGTGACCTTTCAATTGCAAGGTCATTTTAACCCCTTATTAACCCATTCGCCACCGCTACAGGGCAATGGGAATAGACGGGCAAAGTGCCAGAAAGGGCGAATCTAATTATAGATTTGCCCTTTCTGGGGTGTCTGGGGGCAGATGTTAGTAGCCAGGGGGGGGCACAAAAAAAATGTACCCTCCCTAGGCTATTATTATCTGCCCCCACTCGCTTGCTTTGTCTGTCTGGTGGAGAAAATACAGCGGGAGCCCACGCATTTTTTTTTAACGAATTTACACCTTTAATTAACCCCTACATGTCTGAAATTTAGCACACATATACTCATGTAATTGTATGTTTCAAACATATATAAAAATACATGAAATTACATGGTTAAATGTGTGGAAACAATGTATCATTTCATGTCGGCTTCTGTGATTTCACTGAAGCCGGCAATTGAATTAGCGGCTATAACAGTATGTAGAAGTGTAAGAACTATAAATATATGTATATATATATATATGTCACAATGACATATATATATATATATATATATATATGTGTATATATCTATTCTTTCTTTTGGCATTTAAATACTATTCTTTTGGATCCATTATATGTCAGTTTTGCAAGCCTGCGAGAAAATCTCGCAAGTCGGATGAAAATCGGATGTTACAAGGTACACACACATGCGATTAAATCGCATCTTTGAAGGAAAATCGGATGCCAGAAGGATGTGTGATGTTTTTATTTTGATCCGATTGTCGACCGTCTAAAACGGACCGATTTTTTGTGGTTGTGTGTGACTCCAGCCTAATTTGCACAAACAATTAAATCAGACTATGTGTGCAAAATTTCACACCTGTAGGGGTTAATTAAAGGTGTAAATTCGTAGCAAAAAAAGTCCTTTTTTTTTACAACGAATTTACACCTTTAATTAACCCCTACAGGTGTGAAATTTTGCACACATAGTCTGATTTAATTGTTTGTGCAAATCAGATAGCAAACGACATGAAAAGACATGGTTAACCCTATGTACACCAAGTGTCATTTCATGTCGGGTGCTTCTGTCTTTTCACTGAAGCCGGCTTTACCCGGCAATTGAATGAGAGGATATTTTACTATGTAGAAGTGTATAAACTATACATATATGTATATATATATGTCACAATGACATGTATATATATATATATGTATTCTATGTGTGTATATTTAGTGTTTACAAGGAAAGAATGGGTTTTTTTTAGTTGCGATATTTTGTTCCCATAGACTTACATGGGACTTCCGGTATCGGTATCGGGTATCGCCGATATTTTAGTGATATCGGCGATACCATTCCGATTCCGATACTTTAGGATATCGGAAAGTATCGCTCAACTCTAACCACGGCTCTTCTCCCACGATTGCTCTGTTTGACTGGACTGCCAGGTCTAGGAAGACTTCTGGTGGTCCCACACTTCTTCCATTTAAGGATTATGGAGGCCACTGTGCTCTTAGGAACCTTGAGTACTGTAGAAATTCTTTTGTAACCTTGGCCAGATCTGTGCCTTGCCACAATTCTGTCTCTGAGCTCCTTAGCCAGTTCCTTTGACATTATGATTCTAATTTGGTCTGACATGCACTGTGAGCTGTGAGGTCTTATATAGACAAGTGTGTGCCTTTACAAATCAAGTCCTATCAGTTTAATTAAACAGAGCTGGACTCCAATGAAGGAGTAGAACCATTTTGAGGAGGATCAGAAGAAAATGTACAGCATGTGACTTAAGTATGAGTGTCTGAGCAAAGGGTCTGAATACTTATGACCAGGTGATATTTCAGGTTTCTTTTAATAAATTTGCAAAAATTTCTACATTTCTGTTTTTATAAGTCAAGATGGGGTGCAGAGTGTACATTAATGAGAAAAAAATGAACTTTTTTGAATTTACCAAATGGCTGCAATGAAACAAAGAGTGAAAAATTTAAAGGGGTCTGAATACTTTCCATACCTACTGAATAGAGTGTGAGCCCCCGTATAGAATGCTAAAAACAATAGAGTCCTCATGTCTCATAAACATATTATTATTAAAAAATAAAAAGACATACAAACATACTCACTTACTCCTGATCCATTGGCGCTCTGCTGTGGTTTCCAAGGCTCCACTTCTTGTCTGGCCAGAACGTACATGCAAGCGCAATGATGTCATCGCTTTGGTCCCAGCTGATGACGTAATTGCGTTGGTACATCATCTGCAGCGCAGCGCCAGGAAATCTTCCTGCCATTATAATGAGGGCAATCTGGCTATGGGATACCTGGAGCCTCGGGCCTTGTGCGGTAGCCCAGATTACCCTCATTATTATCCTCCTATGCCTACCTGTTGTGAATACATTGGAGGCGACTTCGGAGCTGGGGCTCCCTCCGGTAGTTGCTGAGGGTAATGAACCAAATGCTGAATGGCTTTCAGCTGGGTCCGAATGGTCTGATATAAGTGACCTGAACTCCCATCAGCCTTGCCGGTAATCAATTGTTCTTCCAGGTCTTGGTTGGAGCTCAGCTTGCATTCCTGCTTTCATTCAGATAAGTGACTTGCTGTTTTTTTTTCCTCTGGTTGAATTTTCCTTGCTGGTTTGTTGCATTGCAGTGGACTTCAGCCTGGTCCCCTTTTGGGGCCTGGCACTGCATTTGTGCTCAGTTTGTGTTTGCACTTTTGCTCTATTTCGTTGTCACTTTTTATTTGCTGAATTGCTGTGTGTTACACCAGAGATCTGATTTAGTTGTCAGAGATCGTGTGATCTCAGGTTTTTTGTTAATCAGAAGTGTTGGTATTTTTGTCAGGGTTTTTTGGGTTGCAGTCAGAATTCTTTCCTATACTTTTCTATCTAGACAGAATTGGGCCCCAGCGTTTGCTCATTTTTTCTGTCTGTGTTCATATTTTCTTCTTGTCTAACTGCCATTACATGTTTGGGGGCTTCCTATTTCTTTGGGGGTTCTGCTACGGGGCAGTTAGCTTTCATCTTTCTGTCTTTAGGTGTAGCTATCTCTCCGGCTGTGACGAGGCGTCTAGGATCACCGTAGGTACGCTCCACGGCTACTTCTAGTGTTGCAGTTAGTTTAGGGTCCTGCAACCCAGTAGTTTCCAGCCTCTCTGGTGTATTGCTACCTTGGCTATTCTTTGCTATTTCTCCTCAGCTACCGAAACATAACAGTATTACCGGCCAAACTGAAAATTATATGGTACTCAACAGAAGGGAAAAATAGTAAAAAAGGAAAAAACAAGGGAGTTGTCAGAAAAATTTTTTTTTTCTGTTTGTTGAATTTTTTCCCTCTTTTTCTCTGGGTGCTGAGGAGGAATTTTTTTCTTTGTCCTCAATGGAGTTTGCACAGTTGTCTGGCCATGTGGAGCTGCTTGCCGCTGAGGTTCAGTGTATTACTACCTATCTTGCTAGGTTGCCGATTGTGGAACCTAGGATCCCCATACCAGATTTATTTTTGGGGGATCGGGCAAAATTTCTGAATTTCAAAAATAACTGCAAGTTGTTTTTTGCCTTGAAGCCTAAGTCCTCAGGGAACGCAGCACAGCAGGTTCAAATTGTCATCTCTCTGCTGCGCGGTGACCCTCAGGATTGGGCTTTTTCCCTGACACCTGGGGATCCTGTTTTGAATGATGTTGATGTATTTTTTCAGGCTCTGGGATTATTGTACAATGAACCTAATGTCACTGATCAAGCTGAAAAGACCTTGTTGGCATTAAATCAGGGTCGTGAAAACGCTGAGCTATACTGTCAGAAATTCCGAAAATGGGCAGTCCTGACCAAATAGAATGATGATGCTTTGCAACCCTTTTTCGGAAGGGGCTGTCAGAGAATGTAGAGGACGTTGTGGTGGGATTCCCTGTTCCCTCTGGTCTCAATGATTCTATGTCTTTGGCTATTCAAATTGACAGACGTTTGCGTGAGCGCAGAGGTATGCGTGAGATAGTGTTGCCTTGCAGTCAGCTCCTGAACCCATGCAGTGTGATGGAGTGACTTCTGGGGCTCAGCGTCATGAGTTTCGAAAGCGCAATGGCTTATGTTTCTACTGTGGTAACGCTTCTCATGCTATTTCCGTCTGCCCTAAGCGGGGAAGACGTTTTGCGCGCTCAGTTGTCTTGGGTAGTGTTCAGACTAAATTTCTGTTGACTGTTACTCTGATTTGCTCCCTGTCCACATTTTTGGCTAAGGCTTTTGTTGATTCAGGAGCAGCTATTAAACTGATGGATTTTGACTTTGCCAAACGTTGTGGGTTTCCCATGATACCCCTGCGGAAGTCTATTGCTTTGCTGGGCATTGATTCTACCCCTTGGTGGAGAATAAACCTCAGTTTTCTACTCAGGTGATAATGAGGGTTGAACCAGATTGTTTTGACCCACGCACCACAATTGTGGGTTACCAGGGCAATGGGGTACCCAGAGCCGAGCCCATGGAAGTCTATGGGGTTGTCACAGGTAGCGGTGGCTCGGTCTGTGGCCCTGGCGGTCAGGCGTATGTTGGGGGGTATATTTACAGGGGATAGGTATATATACAGTTCGTGACGCCACCTGTAGTTCTCTGATCACTAAGACCAGCGCTGCTGTAGATCTCTGAGGGGATGGTGAGGCAGCTAGATGTCGGGTCCCCTACAGGTGGGACTGGTCCCTCAAAGTCTATGGAATTAATGATGTCGGGTGCAGGAAAATAAATCAGTCTCACACCATCCAGCGTCTTTCCATACCTTTTACTTGTCAGATGATAAGGCAGGTCCCAGGGAGGCTGGTCGGGTGGAGGATGTGCTTTGAGATAACAGCTGAACAGGTTATGGGCCTCCTTCACTTTCCATATGATGATGAGTCCAACTAGCATAAAGCTTAGTTCACTCCAAGACCTCCAGCTTCTTCAAAGCTGTACTGCCCGGTCAGTTTTGTGGTCGGTGTCTTCCTTCGAGAGAGCTGAGTTCCTACTGTTGTCGTGCACTGACTCAAGGTTCCCACTCTCCCTGACCCCAGTTACGTACCGACACTCCAAGGGCTGCTTTCTGTAACCTAAGGTCCAGTAAGCCTCTGGTTTTTCTATCGCTATGCCTGGAGCTATAGTGACGCTTCGGTCCCCAGTGACCGGTGACAATGTGCAGGATAATCCAATCCTAAGGCACTTTTATAACTTCTTCCACTATGCCTTTCGCCCTGTTCGCGCTTGTAGCATAAGCACTCCACACTTCCAAAGGCTATGCAGGTTAATCCCTTCTTGCTTCTTCCCAGAGCTCGCTAACAGGTGCTCAGTATTCTTCTAGTTCAGGAGCACGTCACTGAACTCCACTGTCCTTGGGACAGGAGACTGAAGGTCCTGCTGCTAACTCCTCTCTCTTCCTGCACAGACTCCACTGAGCTCTGCCGCTGACTGAACTGAACCTCCCTGTCCGAAGACAGGAAACAGACTGACTGACTGACTGTATATCACTAACCTATATAACCTATGGGTGTGTCTAAGTGTGTGATGGAGTGAATGTTTATTGAGCATTAAACTGTTACCTCTCCGCACATCCTCCAGGGTACTGCGTGTGCCTTCACACCAGGGCTACACAAGATCATCAGGAGAGTTGCAAATTTCTGGTGTTGCATAATCTGCATGACATTATTGTACTGGGTTTCCCTTGGTTACAGACTCATAATCCTGTTTTGGATTGGAAATCTGTGTTTGTGACCAGTTGGGGCTGCCAATGTGTTACTACTGACACTCCTGTTTTTTCTGCCTCTCCCCAGTCTCAGGATGTCCCTGAATTTTTGACTGATTTTTCTGATGTGTTTAGTGAGATTAAGTCTGCATCCTTACCTCCTCACAGGAGCTATGATTGCGCTATTGAGTTAGTGCCTGGTGGTAAATTTCCTAAAGGTCGCCTTTTTAATTTATCTGTACCTGAACACGATGCTATGCGATCTTATATCAAGGAGTCTTTGGAGAAGGGTCATATCAGACCATCCTCTTCACCCTTGGGAGCCGTTTTTTTCTTTGTGGCCAAAAAGGATGGTTCATTGAGGCTGTGTATTGACTACCGCCTCCTGAATAAAATCACTGTTAAATATCAATATCCGCTATCCTTGATTTCTGACCTATTTTCCAGAGTGAAAAGTGCTAGTTGGTTTACCAAGCTTTACCTGAGGGGGGCCTATAACCTTTTTCGCATTAAGCACGGGGATGAATGGAAGACGGCGTTTAATACCCCAGAGGGGCATTTTGAGTACCTAGTGATGCCATTTGGGCTTACTAATGCCCCTTCCGTCTTCCAATTCTTTATGAATGATATTTTCAGGGATTTTGTGGATAAATTTCTGATCGTTTATTTGGATTATATCTTGATTTTTTCCAATGACTGGGGCTCTCATGTGAAACGTGTTCGGACTGTGTTCCAGATTTTGAGAGAGAATGCACTGTATGTGAAGGGATCAAAGTGTCTTTTTGGCGTACAGAAAGTTTCATTTCTGGGATTCATTTTGTCTCCGTCTGTTATTGAAATGGACCCGGTCAAGGTTCAGGCCATCTGTGTTTGGGTTCAACCTACTACATTGTAGGCTCTTTAGAGATTTTTGGGTTTTGCCAATTTTTATCGTAAATTTATTGGTAATTTCTCCGGTATTGTTAAACCATTGACTGATTTGACCAAAAAAGGTGCCGATGTGGTGAATTGGCCTCCTGAGGCAGTTTCTGCGTTTCAAGAACTTAACCAGAGATTCATTTCTGCTCCTGTTCTACGGCAGCCTGATGTTTCTCTACCGTTTCAGGTGGAGGTTGATGCTTCTGAGATTGGGGCAGGTGCCGCTTTGTCCCAAAGGGATCCAGAGACCTCTAAGAGTAACACTTGTGCCTTCTTCTCTCGAAAATTTTCTCCAACTGAACGTAATTATGACGTGGGTAATCGGAAGTTATTGGCCATGAAGTGGGCCTTTGAAGAGTGGAGACATTGGCTGGAAGGAGCCAAACATCAGGTGGTGGTCCTCACGGACCATAGGAACCTGGTTTATTTTGAATCAGCCAAGCGACTTAATCCTAGACAGGCCATGTGATCCTTGTTTTTCACATGTTTTAATTTTGTGGTTTCTTTTCTTCCGGGCACTAAGAATGTTAAGGCGGATGCCCTCTCGAGGAATTTCTTTGCGGATTCTCCTGAGTTAACTGATCCTGCTGTTATTTTGAAAGAGGGTGTAGTTCTTTCTGCCATGTCGCCCAATTTGAGACTGGCTCTGGAGGGGTGTCAGGAGGATAAATCTGAACACTGCCCTGTTGGGAAATTGTTTGTCCCAGACTAGTGGAAGAAGAGTGTGATGTCTGAGATTCATTGTTCCGCATTGGCTGGTCATCCCGGTATTTTTGGTACCAGAGACTTGGTGAGTCGGTCCTTTTGGTGGCCTACTTTGTCTCGTGACGTCAGGGACTTTGTGCAGTCCTGTGGGACTTGCTCTCGTTCCAAGCCTTGCTCTCGCTCTAGTGGTTTGTTAATGCCATTACCTGTGCCCAAGAGGCCATGGACCCATATCTCTATGGATTTTATTTACGACCTCCCTGTCTCTCAGAGAATGACCGCTATTTGGGTAATATGTGATAGGTTTTCCAAGATGATACATTTGTGCCATTACCTAAGTTGCCTTCCTTCTCCGAATTGGTGCCTTTGTTCTTTCAGCACGTGGTTCGGTTACATGGCATTTCGGAGAACATTGTGTCTGACAGAGGAGTCCAGTTTGTTTCCAGATTTTGGAGAATATTTTGTTCTAAACTTGGTGTTCAGTTATCTTTCTCCTCTGCATTTCACCCTCAGACCAATGGACAAACCGAGAGAACAAACCAGACCTTGGAGACTTATTTGAGATGTTTTGTGTCTGCTGATCAAGATGACTGGGTCTCTTTTTTGCCTTTGGCGGAGTTTGCTCTTAATAATAGGGCTAGCTCTGCCACCTTGATGTCTCCATTTTTCTGCAATTCTGGGTTTCACCCTCGATTTTCTTCAGGACAGGCGGAGGCTTCCGTCTGTCCGGAGGTTGACTCTATTGTGGAGTGAATGCAGCAGATTTGGGACCAGGTAGTGGAGAGGTTGTCGCTCTCTCAGGAGAAGGCCCAGCAGTTTTCCAACCGGCATAGGACTGATGGTCCTCGTTTTGAAGTGGGAGACTTGGTTTGGTTGTCCTCAAGAAATATCCCTATGAAGGTTGCATCTCCAAAATTTAAGCCAAGGTTCATTGGACCTTATAAGATCATGGAAATTCTTAATCCGGTTTCCTTCTGTTTGCTTCTTCCAGGGACATTTAAGATCCATAACGTGTTCCACAAGTCCTTATTGAAGAGGTTTGTCGAGCCAGTGGTTCCTATGGCTGCACCTCCCGACCCTGTTTTGGTTGAGGGCAATTTGGAGTATGTGGTTGAGAAAATATTGGATTCTCGTTTTGCTAGACTGAAACTCCAGTATTTGGTTAAGTGGACAGGTTATGGTCAAGAGGACAATTCTTAGGTGTTTGCTTCGGACATCCATGCTAGGAGACTGATCCGTGCCTATCATCAAGCTCATCCTGATCGGCCTTGTTGCGCAAGTGAGGGTTCGGTGACCCCTCCTCAAGGGGGGGTACTGTTGTGAATACATTGGAGGTGACTTCGGAGCTGGGGCTCCCTCCGGTGGTTGCTGAGGGTAATGAACCAATTGCTGAATGGCTTTCAGCTGGGTCCGAATGGTCTGATATAAGTGACCTGAACTCCCATCAGCCTTGCCGGTAATCAATTGTTCTTCCAGGTCTTGGTAGGAGCTCAGCTTGCATTCCTGCTTTCATTCAGATAAGTGACTTGCTGGTTTTTTTCCTCTTGTTGGATTTTCCTTGCTGGTTTGCTGCATTGCAGTTGACTTCAGCCTGGTCCCCTTTTGGGGCCTGGCACTGCATTTGTGCTCAGTTTGTGTTTGCACTTTTGCTCTATTTCGTTGTCACTTTTTATTTGCTGAATTGCTGTGTGTTACACCAGAGATCTGATTTAGGTGGCAGAGATTGTGTGATCTCAGGTTTTTTGTTAATCAGAAGTGTTGGTATTTTTGTCAGGGTTTTTTGGGTTGCAGTCAGAATTCTTTCCTATACTTTTCTATCTAGACAGAATTGGGCCCCAGCGTTTGCTCATTTTATTTTCTGTCTGTGTTCGCATTTTCTTCTTGTCTAACCGCCATTACATGTTTGGGGGCTTCCTATTTCTTTGGGGGTTCTGCTACGGGGCAGTTAGCTTTCATCTTTCTGTCTTTAGGTGTAGCTATCTCTCCGGCTGTGACGAGGCGTCTAGGATCACCGTAGGTACGCTCCACGGCTACTTCTAGTGTTGCAGTTAGTTTAAGGTCCTGCAACCCAGTAGTTTCCAGCCTCTCTGGTGTATTGCTACTTTGGCTATTTTTTGCTATTTCTCCTCAGCTACCGAAACATAACACCTATCTCTGTACAGTTTTGTTTGCCAAGTTTCAAAATTTTTAAGATTAACCCTTCACCCCCAAGGGTGGTTTGCACGTTAATGACCGGGACAATTTTTACAATTCTGACCACTGTCTCTTTATGAGGTTATAACTCTGGAACGCTTCAACGGATCTTCGCGATTCTGAGATTGTTTTCTCGTGACATATTGTACTTCACGTTAGAAGTAAAATTTCTTCGATATAACTTGCGTTTATTTTTGAAAAAAACGCAAATATAGCGAAAATTTTTAAAATTTTGCAATTTTCAAACTTTGAATTTTTATTCCCTTAAAACAGAGAAATATGTCACACAAAATAGTTAAGAAATAACATTTCCCACATGTCTACTTTACATCAGCACAATTTTGGAACCAAAATTTTTTTTTGTTAGGAAGTTTAAGGGTTAAAAGTTGACCAGCGATTTCTCATTTTTACAACAAAATTTACAAAGCCATTTTTTTTAGGGACCACCTCATTTGAAGTCACTTTGAGGGGTCTATATAGCAGAAAATACCAAAAGTGACACCATTCTAAAAACTGCACCCCTCAAGGTACTCAAAACCACATTCAAGAAGATTATTAACCCTTCAGGTGCTTCACAGGAACTAAAGCAACGTGGAAGGAAAAAATGAATATTTAACTTTTAAGCCACAAAAATGATCTTTTACAAACTTTTTTTTTATTTTCACAAGGGTAAAAGGAGAAAATGGACAGATAAGGTTGTTATGCAATTTCTCCTGAGTACGCCAATACCCAATATGTGGGGGAAAACCACTGTTTGGGCACACGGCAGAGCTCGTAAGGGAAGGAGCGCCGTTTGACTTTTTCAAACTAAAATTGGCGGGAATTGAGATTGGACGCCATGTCGTGTTTGGAGAGCCCCTGATGCGCCTAAACAGTGGAAACCCCCACAAGTGACACCATTTTGGAAACTAGACCCCCTAAGGTACTTATCTAGATCTGTTGTGAGCACTTTGAACCCCCAAGTGTTTCACAAAAGCTTATAATGCCTGGGTGTGAAAAAAAAAAAAACAATTTTCCACAAAAATGATTTTTTAGTCCAAATTTTTGAATTTTCCCAAGGAAATTGGACCCCAAAAGTTGTTGTACAATTTGTCTGAGTACGCTGATACCCATATGTGGGGGGGGAACTGTTTGGGTGCACGGCAGGGCTTGGAAAGGAAGTAGTAACGTTTTGGAATGCAGACGTTGATGGGGGTCATGTTCCGTTTGCAGTGCCCCAGATGAGCCTAAACAGTGGAAACCCCCCACAAGTGACCCCATTTTGGAAACTAGACCCCCTAAGGAACTTATCTAGATCTTTGGTGAGCACTTTGAACTCCCAAGTGCTTCACACAAGTTTATAATGCCCGGGCATGAAAATAAAAAATCCTATTTTTTTCCCAAAAATTATCTTTTAGTCACTAATTTTTTATTTTCCCAAGGGTAACAGGAGAAATTGGACCACATAAGTTGTTGTCCAATTTGTCCTGAGTACGCTGATACCCCATATGTGGGGGGGAACCACTGTTTGGGCGCACGGCAGAGCTCGGAATCGAAGGAGCACCATTTGACTTTTTCCAACCAAAATTGGCTGGAATTGAGATTGGATGCCATGTTGCATTTGGAGAGCCCCTGATGTGCCTAAACAGTGGAAACCCCCACAAATGACCCCATTTGGGAAACTAGACCCCTAAGGAACTTTTCTAGATCTTTGGTGAGCAATTTGAACCCCAAGTGCTTCACACAAGTTTATAACGTAGAGCCGTAAAATTTAAAAATCTTTATTTTTTCCACAAAAATGATCTTTTCACCCAATTTTTATTTTTCCAAGGGTAACAAGACTCCAAAAGTTATTGTGCAATTTGTCCTGAGTGCGCTGATACCCCATATGTGGGGGTAAACCACTGTTTGGGTGCATGGCAGAGTTTGGAAGGGAAGGAGCGCCGTCTGACTTTTTCAATGCAGAATTGGCTGGACGCCATGTCGTGTTTGGAGAGCTCCTGTTCCGTTTGATCTGCCTAAACAGTGTAAACCCCCAAAATGACACCATTTTGGAAACTAGACCCCTCAAGGAACTTATCTAGATGTGTGGTGAGAACTTTTAACCCCAGGTGTTCACTAAAGTTTATAACGTACAGCCGTAAAATAAAAAATCTTTTTTTTTTTTTACAAAAATGATTTTTTCGCCCCCAATATTTTATTTTCACAAGGGTAACAGAAAAAATTGGAACCAAAAGTTGTTGTCCAATTTGTCCTGAGTACGCTGATACCCAATATGTGGGAGAAAACTACTGTATGGGCGCACGTCAGGGCTCGGAAGGGAAGTAGTGACGTTTTGGATTGCAGACTTTGATGGAATGGTCTGGGGGCGTCATGTCACATTTGGAGAGCCCCTGATGCACCTATACAGTGGAAACCCCCCACAAGTGACCCCATTTTGGCAAATAGACCCCACAAGGAACTTATCTAGATGTGTGGTGAGCACTTTGAACCCCGAAGTGCTTCACAGAAGTTTATAACGTACAGCCGTAAAAATAAAAAATCCTTTTTTTTTTACAAAAATGATTTTTTCGCCCCAATATTTTATTTTCACAAGTGTAACAGGAGAAATTGGACCCCAAAAGTTGTTGTCCAATTTGTCCTGAGTACGCTGATACACCAATATGTGGGAGAAAACTACTGTATGGGCGCACGTCAGGGCTCGGAAGGGAAGTAGTGACGTTTTGGATTGAAGACTTTGATGGAATGTCTGGGGGCGTCATGTCGCATTTGGAGAGCCCCTGATGCGCCTAAACAGTGGAAACCCCCCAAAGTGACCCCATTTTGGAAAATAGACCCCACAAGGAACTTGTCTAGATGTGTGGTGAGCACTTTGAACCCGAAGTGCTTCACAGAAGTTTATAACGCACAGCCGTAAAAATAAAAAATCTTTTTTTTTTTTTTGCAAAAATGATTTTTTTGCCCCAATATTTTATTTTTACAAGGGTAACAGGAGAAATTGGACCCAAAAGTTGTTGTCCAATTTGTCCTGAGTACGCTGATACCCAATATGTGGGAGAAAACTACTGTATGGGCGCACGTCAGGGCTCGGAAGGGAAGTAGTGACGTTTTGGATTGCAGACTTTGATGGAATGGTCTGGGGGCGTCATGTCGCATTTGGAGAGCCCCTGATGCGCCTAAACAGTGAAAACCCCCCACAAATGACCCCATTTTGGAAAATAGACCCCACAAGGAACTTGTCTAGATGTGTGGTGAGCACTTTGAACCCCGAAGTGTTTCACAGAAGTTTATAACGCACAGCCGTAAAAATAAAAAATCTTTTTTTTTTTTTGCAAAAATGATTTTTTTGCCCCAATATTTTATTTTTACAAGGGTAACAGGAGAAATTGGACCCCAAAAGTTGTTGTCCAATTTGTCCTGAGTACGCTGATATCCAATATGTGGGAGAAAACTACTGTATGGGTACACGTTGGGGCTCGGAAGGGAAGTACTGACGTTTTGGATTGCAGACTTTGATGGAATGGTCTGGGGGCGTCATGTCGCATTTGGAGAGCCCCTGATGCGCCTAAACAGTGGAAATCCCCAACAAGTGACCCCATTTTGGAAAATAGACCCCACAAGGAACTTATCTAGATGTGTGGTGAGCGCTATGAAGCCCCAAGTGCTTCACAGAAGTTTATAATGTACAGCCGTAAAAACAAAAAAATAATTTTTTTTGTACAAAAATGATATTTTCGCCCCCAGTTTTTTATTTTCCCAAGGGTAACAGAAGAAATAGGACAAATTGCACAATAACTCTTGGGGTCCAGAGTACGCTGATACCCCATGTGTGGGGATAAACTACTGTTTGGACGCATGGCAGAGCTGAGAAGTGAAGGAGTACCGTTTGACTTTTTCAACGCAGAATTGGCTGAAATTGAGATCAGACGCCATGTCACATTTGGAGAGCCCTGATGTGCCTAAACAGCGGAAACCCCCCAATTCTAACTCCAACCCTAACCCCAACACACCCCTAACCCTAGTCCCAACCCTAACCACAAACCTAACCCTAACACACCCCTAATCCCAACCCTAACCCTAATCCTAACTTTAGCACCAACCCTAACCCTAACTTTAGCCGCAACCCTAACCCTAACCCTAATGGGAAAATGGAAATAAATACTTTTTTTTAATTTTATTATTTTTCCCTTACTAAGGGGTGATAAAGGGGGGTTTGATTTACTATTTATAGCGGGTTTTTATGATTGGCAGCTGTCACGCTAAAAGACGCTTTTTATTGCAAAAATAGTTTTTGCATCATCACATTTTGAGAGCTATAATTTTTGCATATTTTGGCCCACAGAGTCATGTGAGGTCTTATTTTTTGCGGTACGAGTTGACGTTTTTATTGGTACCATTTTTGAGCACGTGACATTTTTTGATCGCTTTTTATTTCGATTTTTGGGAGGTTAGAATGAACAAAAATCAGCAATTCATGAATTTCTTTTGGGGGAGGCGTTTATACCGTTCCGCGTGTGGTAAAATTGATAAAGCAGTTTTATTCTTCGGGTCAGTACGATTATGGCGATACCTCATTTATATCATTTTTTCATGTTTTGGCGCTTTTATAGAATAAAAACAATTTTATATAAAAATAATTATTTTTGCATCGCTTTATTCTGCGAGCTATAACTTTTTTATTTTTTCGCTGATGATGCTGTATGACAGCTCGTTTTTTGCGGGACAAGATGACATTTTCAGCAGTACCATGTTTTTTTACATCGGTCATTTTGATCGCGTGTTATTCCACTTTTTGTTCGGCGGTATGATGATAAAGCATTGATTTTTTGCATCTTTTTTTTTTTTTTTTTTAAGGGGTTCACTAAAGGGGTTAACTAGTGGGACAATTTTATAGGGGGGGTCGTTACGGACGCGGCGATACCAAATATGTGTACTTTTATTGCTTTGTTTTTTTTATTTACAGGAAGAAGTGAATTTATTGGGGAACATATATATTTTTTTTAATTTATTTTGGATTTTTTTTTAAAACATGTTTATTTTTATTTTTTTAACTTTTTTACTTTGTCCCAGGGTGGG